>CM067378.1:151751-296207 GCA_034510155.1 Eucriotettix oculatus
GTCTGGGCTTACTTCCATACAAAATCTCATTGGATTTAAAGAAGGTCGAGTGGGAACAATAGATTGTTTCTCTGTCACTTTACATAAAATGACGTAGAGGTACACGGCTAAGATGGGGACAACACACCAAGGAAATCAGAAAAATGCTTTATGTAGGTTTTGGTATATTATTTTCTATTTTTAATCCTAAATCAAAGAAGTCATCGTTTTACATGTCCCCCATGTCATCCAGTTCGCCTGTCCTGCAAAGGCAACAATCGAAGAAACCCATTTAGGAGAGCTGTGCCACCTTACTACCCCTGTTCCGGAAATGAGCTGGTCTCGTCAGAAGGACGCTACGATCCGGTCCTTGTCCATATTCCTCTAACCGTATTAACTTTAACTGTTCTTTTTATTTACTTTTTATTCTTCAAATATATCTGCAACTTTGTATGTGAATTTAGTTATTCATTAATTTGTTTACTTATCTACTTATTCGAAAGAAGACTATCTGTAAACTTTTAGAACCTTTCAATTTTCAATTTAGTTGCAGGAAAGCAAGCATTCATCAAAGATAGTATTTATAATATCCTTAGAATTATAATTTGTTCTTGCTTCTTCAAGAAATTATCCCAACGGCAAGTTTATCAGGAGGAAAAACATTTTTGAAACGACACATCAACGATAAATATTAAATGTTTGCTAATCCATATCGAAACAGAATCGTTTATATCTGATAGTCCGGAGAACGTACGCTGCAAACACCGCAAACAGTCCTACAAAACTTTTTTTACCCTACAAGATAAATGAAAATGATTGCGACGAAATAAAATAGTCTGGACAAGTTTATGTTAATAATGGCGAATCTGTGAATAATGAAAAGACGCCTTTGTCTCCCGAAGAGCGTCCGGCCCACGTGCGGTAGGGCCAAAGAGCAGCTTATTGATTGGTAGGTTGCGTGTTCTCTTTCCCATGGAAGGGAGGAGAAGAGAGGAGAGGAGAGGAGAGGAGAGGAGAGGAGAAGAGAAGATACGCTCATTCAGTAAGCTGGATACGCTGTCGTGCTCGCAACTCCTTAGCAACCACTTCACAACAACACGGCATTTCTGTGACTCCACGCTATTCCCTGCCAAAACTTTACATGCCTTACAATAACGTGGGACATTCGCAGTTAGCCACAACGTTTGTTCACATCAAGGGTCGCCAACCCCTGGAGCTACTTTCTGGCAAGAATAACGTACTCCACCTTTTCCGCCTTCTCAAAACCTTACTTCGGAAAGGATTCTTTTTAAAATTTACAGACGTTGGATTTATTTTTAAACTTTCTACTTTTGCGCTCCAACTTAATGGTTTAATTATAAAATTAAATTCACTAGAAAGCGTAAATAAATTTTAATTGGAAGCATCACTTTCCTTTGTTCATGTTCGGCGAACAGTTAGTCACTGCCATTCGGATGCAATTCTCGAGTTATTCAGTTATTCCGATCCTGTATTTGTTTTTTAAGAATTACATACTTAAAAAAACAGGTTAGCACAGTTAAGTTAAGTTGAATAAATATCTGACTTTCAGAACCACAAGGAGCAACGTTGGATAGATATCGTTTGGTATTAACGGCCCAATTTGGTCATTTGAAACTAATTTTTAAATCAAGTTATTTTGTAGATCTTGTAAGTCAAGTTCAAGTACTGACTCGTGCAAGTTAAAATGTTCAGTCACACACTCAGAACATTCTTCTATATTCACATGCAAAAAGGGAGATACGGTAAATTGTGCGAAAATAGCTAATTTATTTAATCGTGAAAGCGGAGATGAAATTCTGCTGTTAAATTGAATATCATTTCTAGCTGCATTCTGGTCTAAAATGATTGTAAAAATCTGTACTTTTCAATATGATTCTTCAAGACAGGAAATGTTTGACGTCTTCATTTCTTAAGTTTCACTTCCAAAGCTAAAATTTAGCAGAAAATGATTTTGACTCTGACGTCTTTCCAACAACTCCATTTCCTTCCCCTGCAATTTAGTACATAAAGCTTTTCGGTAATGTCCACTAAAAATAAAAAGTGCTTGTGTCACTGTAGATCTTCAAGCTCAGGGTAAGAGTCTTTTCTAGTCTTAAAGAAGTTAGTCAGTACATGAAGCAGTTAGTAAAAACGTTATAAATCAGTTCCCATTTTATTTCCCTATTTGAAGAAGGCCCCCCTCATCAGTACCGTCTTAAATAATCACCACTACAACGTTTATGACCTCACTTCATAATGCTTAAATCACAAGTTAAATAGCACCATCAATCATAGCACCGTCAGTAACAAAAAAATGATCTTATCCTAAGGAATCAAATTCGAGGAAATGCAAGATTTCAAAGCAAAAAAAATGTTTTGTCATGTACTGCTCCCCTTTATTGTACTTACTTTTGCTGCAATATCTGTAGAATCATCACTTTGCAGTGAAAAGTGAAAAGCTGTCTTCAGTTGTAACGTGACACATTACTCGTTACTTTAATTCGTCTCATCTATAGACGGGTGATCTGATTCAAATAACCAGCTCCTTTTACGGAGTGAGTAATTATTGACTCGGAAAAAAGGGCGGTAACTCTTTGATTCACTCCGCTCCTGTGGCCCGAGAGCAACCAGCTGTTTGAATCATTCACTCAGGAATCAGATCGCTGGAACTGCGGTTCCAGAGCTACCTAGTATTTGAACTCATGAATAAGGTCACATGAGCTTTTAGTGAGTGAATCAGAATCTCTTTCATTCTGGATACGTTATCAGTTGCAATTATTTTGGTACATTTAAATTAAGTGGCATAAGCACAAAATATTGTAACTGAGCGTTAAGATGAAATTCTCTTATCTGATTGTGTACATATAATCGTATAATCCCTTCCACCTATTCTGGATAAATCGTATCTTACACTTTTCGCTTTAGCCTCTCAAGATCAATCCAGTCTATACTACGCTTTTATTAACATTATTATTTATTCACTTATAATATCGAAATATAATTTGATCCACGTTCTTTATTACGTTAAGTTTATACAAAAGACGTGTGTACAAGCTCAGTACAAGAAAAGATAAAAATTCTGCTTAATATAGCCATTAGAAATTTTTAAATAGAGAAACTTTAAGATGACGACGACGTTGCTGTATATGCCTTTTAAAACGCTTTCTCATTACATAACTTTTTATTGAGTGACAAGTTACTCGAGGGTAATCCATGTGGTCACAATTCACCTTTATTAAATCTAAGAACCGTTGCGGGAGGGAGAGAAAGACAGCCAAAGACAAAAATTGCCCAATAAATACCAGTGTGCTCAATGAAGCACGTAATAGAAACATGAAAATATATATAGAATACTGACCAATAACTTATAGGAATATGAAACAATCACATTTTCTCTTATTATTTTATGAGTTTCATTTTTGAGTAGATATTTTTGACAACTGTTCTGTACTAGTCACACTTCGAACTTAATTTTTCTTTAATGTATCTTGAATATAAGTTATAAATATAATTTTTTTCTTGTACGCTCTCGACGGCGGACACTTTTGCAACTGTCACATTAATGTCTATGACCTACAATTTAGCCAATTTAAGTCTTCATTGTTGTTGGCCTCTACCGTCGTCGCACAAAACCTTCTTCATTGTAGGCCCAACTGCACCTCACAATGACAACAATTACCGAGAATTGCTCCCGAATCCCCTTCACACTACAACATTAAATTAATCATTCATATACTATTTGCACCTCAAAATCAAACTATATAACCAAAATCAGCAGGCATCTGCGTTTTTACATTACATTGCCCCCGTTCAATTAAAAAAATTGCTTTGAAAACAAAAACATTTTAAGAAAATTATCACCATATTATATCCGCAATATATTCTCACAATCTTTTTGTGCTCCAAGGTTTTTCAAATTAATCTAAATAGACTGAGCACGTTTTAAACCTAATTTTTAAAATAATCTTTCCTATTGATCTAGATTTATAATACTTATTAGCTATACTGACAACAGAATTTAAAATTAACAAGTAATTTATATAAACTTACACATGTTTGCCTGGTGGCCCTCCATTGATAAAAAAAGCATGTCATGAATTTTAAATGATTTAAATTTACTCTTTCATAGGAACGAAACTTTCAATTTGGCAGGATTGAGAAACTTGGCATCTCAGTTCAATATTCACCTGTCATCATGTGTTTAAGTCGTCAGCCTTTTATCATTTTGCCTTTCAGAAAATAATTATTTGTACTACTTCTGTGCCAATCACTATAAATCCATATTTAATACTAGGTCAGAATAAAAAAAAATTCAGTCACCCTGTGACTTTTCCCTAACTCTTGTGGTGTTCTCCCACACAAATTTTCTGTATCACAACAGCTTTACTCAAAATGCACTATGATTCCCATCCACTCGGGGATAATCACCAAATCTCCTTCCATCTTATCGCGTGGCCTTACAACTGCCACCCACTTTTCCTTTCAACTAACAAAATACAGGCCTTCAACCTGACCTAGATATCTCTCAAAAATAAAACCCAACGCTTCCATTGTATGACACAGTTAATACAGGATAAAAAATCTTCCATTACCCCTTATCACCTCTTGACGAATAAAACACAATAATAATTTGGCTGGCATATGACCTCCTCAAAATAAATTCACCCATTACACATAATTCCAAAATACAACAAACTTATATGGTTGAACTGCCCCTTAATACTATCCCTCAAACAAAATAATCCTTAATTTGGCTCGATGTTTCCTTCCTGTGACATTCTAGTTAGAATGTCAAAATAATACTGAAACCTGAATAGAAATCTTTTCTTGAATATACAACGATAAAAAAGAACAGTAAAACGGCTTGATAGCCCCCATACCATATTTACTTAAAAGCAAAACAATTAATTCAAATAACAAACAATAGCAAGTAAAACAACACATCATGTTCATAACCTCACAAAGGTTCATATTCATTCAACCGATAACGGAGAACCTCACACTCATGTTAAAATTATAATATCCCCGAAATTACTACTTAACCCTTATATTCAACGATAAAACTAAGTTCAGGCAACATTTGCCATTCTTTACCCCCATTAATACCTCCCAGTATTTCATGCATTGAGAATGGTACTTTGTATCGATACAAGGGATGATATTGGACTAAAAGGAATGAGTCGAGGCTCAGAAGACAAGGTTGAATGATACATTGCTTGGAATAGTTGAGACAGCTCGGAAATGTTGAGTCTACGCTCGAAGGATCAATAATGTGCAATATTTTTGTCTGATCTTTCTTATTATTTCTGATATCTTTTCATTTTCCCTAGTTGCTTTTATTAATTTCGCCTTAATTTCCCTTTCTCTAATTCCCAAATTTGTAATTATCGCTACATTATCTTTTTCCTCACTTTCCTCAAATAGATCTTTATTCCTACTTAAATGATCCGCTTTACATGTTTAACTATCAGATTGTAACCCTCTAAAGTTAATGCCCATCTCCTAATTCGTGCATATAGGTTAAAGCCTGGTGGTCTGAATACAGATACTGTTCTAGGATATATTGTCTAAACTTTTCCACTGCATATACTACTGAAAGGAGTTCTATCTCCGTTGTACAATAATTTTTTTCATACTCTTTCAGACCCCTGCTTGCCAAGCATATCCACACGCATCACACCTAATGAGAAATGGTTTAGTGAAATCTGGATGTTTCAACACCACATATTTTTAAAAGCCATTTCATTCAACCGATAACGGAGGACCTCACACTCCTGTTAAAATTATAATATCCCCGAAATTACTACTTAACCCTTATATTTTGAACCCTTATATTCAAAGATATAAATCCTTGTCCTGCTGTTCCCCCCATCTAAATTTATTCTCCTTTTTTAACAGATCATAAATAGGTCCTAAAATAATTGCAATTTTTGGTATAAATTTTCTCTTTAAGTTCAAATATCTTAATAATCCCCTTGTTTCCCGAGGATTTCTAGCCCTTTTATTGTTCTTAATTTTATCCAATTCGTCAGGACATGGGTATATCCCCTTCACCTTAATTATATGACCCAGGAACAGTATCTCTTGCTTGCACAGCAAAACCTTTTTGGGGATGATTGTTATGCTCTTTTCTTTTAGTTTGCTAAGGACCATCCCTAAGTGCTCCATATGTTCTTCACACATGTGGCTGGTTATCACCAGGTCATCTACATAAGATGTCACGAACTCCCTCATTTCAGGCGTAAATACCTTATCCAGGCTCTGTATAAATGCTTAGCAACTAATCTTTAAGTCAAATGGCTTCCTCACAAACTGATATTGCTTCCCATCAACTAGGAATGCCGTAATCTGTCTGGATTCGTGATATAATCTAACTTGATAAAAACCCTTACTCAAATCTACACTGATTAACCATTTTCTCTCTCTAAACCTTCTCAACGCCTCATCAACATTAATGGGTTTTTCTTGCATCTAAACAAAGCCTCACTGTCCCATTCTTCTTTTTAACCACACACAGTGGATTTACGTAAGGACTCTCACACCTTTCAATAATCCCTCCTGAAATTGGCTCCTGCACTTGTCTATTCAAGGAATAGGGTATTGGATAGCTATGTCCTTGGAAGTATTCATGTTTTTAAACTTCAATATAATAATATATCTCATTCAGAAAACCTGGTTCTTTATTGAAATTAACCTCATTTCTTTCAACAACATTTTCTAGTTCCCTTCTCATTCCCTCACTAATTTCTTGAATTGCATGTGTACTATCATACAGCTCTTTCGTCTTCCCTATCCTTTACCTCTACTCTTGATCCACATACGAAGTTTCACCCATATAAACCTTTTGTTCGAAATCATTAATCCCTAATAATTTCCACTTTACTTTCACTTACTCTTCCACAGAGTTTATTGCTGTCCTTTCTAAGCTTCCATTTTCAAAATTAATATTTTCTTTCGCCTTTCTTAGAAAATCTACCCCCAAAATTAGTTCAGTTAACAAAAGTTTTAATACCATACAATTAATCTTTCAAGTCTCTCTCTCACATTTAATTTCCATCATGACCTGCTTTACAACCTTTTCACCTCTTCTTCCCAGAGTGCCATACAATTTCAAATTACTCACGGGTAATGATTCATTAATGCACTCATTTTCTTTTTAATATTTCATAAGTACTATATTTCATTACTGAGTGCATTGCTCCTGTATCCACCCACGTTTCAATATCTACTTCCCCCACTCTCAACATAATCTTTGCTTGTGAATTTCCCATATTCTTGACTCTACTTTCCTCTTTTTCCTCCTCAAATAGATCATTTTCGCAGGCCAAAATATCATTCATATTCAACTCCCAAATTATATTCCTCCCATGTTCTGTAACATCTACCGGAGCATTACATGCAACCATTATTAGTTTAAATTTTTAGAAGTCCCTGCTATCTCATGTTTCGGGATTTCACTTTTTTATTTTCATTCCCTTCATACCTATTGTCTATAAATCTCCCATTATTTTCCCTTCGCGTTCCCCATCATCATGTCCCCTTCCCCTTCCTTGTTCTGAACTTTTCCAGTTATTTCCAGTATGATCTACTCCTCCTTCCCTCCCATCCCTATTCGCCCTAAACATGGGTCTCTTATCCATCATTCTCCCTCCCATATTCACCATAATATCTCTTTCATTTCCTCTTGTACCCATACTTCTACGAATTTCTCCATTTACTTCATCACACCCTTCTAAAAACTCAATTGCTTTCTGTATTGTTTCAATCCATACCCCTAAGAAATACTTTGCAATCTCCGGCCCAAAGTGATTTCCTATTACCCATACCAAGACTTGTTCTGATAAATGTGTATCTAAGTACCCATTCCTTGTCACGTACACAGAGAAATACTGTGCCATTATTATTCCCATTCCTGGTCTATATGTATCTTCATAAATTTCTCTCATTACTATCGCCTCTCGCGCCTCATTCCAATACTTCTTTAAAAACATGCTTTTCGCTTCTTCGTATGAGTCTCTAATCGTCATACTACTCTCTATCCACTGGACGGTTCCCCATGTAGTAAAACCATTAATTTTAATTGATTTGTTACCCCTTCTATCCTAAAATATTGTTTCAAATCGATGATAAATCTTTTTGGATTAATGTTACTATGCTCTTTAAAGCATGGTAATGGAATTTAGACACTACATATTTAATTACTAACCCCTCTACTGCACATACTTATCCTTTCACTGTTTTCCTTGACGTCTTCTATCTTTCATGTAAAATTTTTAACTTTTCTTCAGCATTACCCTCTGTTTCCCTAATTCTTTCTTCCATTTTCTTATTTATTGAACCCTCTACTTCCTATATATGGTTTTCCATCCCCTTTGGTGCCTCTTTTACCTTTGTATCTATCCTTTTCACAAGCACCCTTTTTTCAGGTTCCATCTTCTTTTCTAACTTCTTTTTCTCCAAATCAATTCTATTCAATAGTTCCCCTTTTTGTTTCCCCATACTATCTTTCGTGGTCTTCCTTATCTCTTCCACATCTCTATCATGTTTATTTTCCAGTTTATTTAGTTTATAATTTATTTTATTCGTTACTTTCTTTGTATCCTCAAATTTATTATTCACTTCCCCTTTAAATTGCACATAAACTGTTTCCAATAATTCTCTATCTTCTGAGCCATTTTCTCTACATTTTACTTATATTCTATTTTCATTTCAGCCATACTCTTATCAAATTTTTGTCCCATGGAAGCCATATTTTTCCCTATATCAACATACTCTTATCGAATTTTTCATTCATATTATGTATCTTATTACCCAAATATTTCATCAGCATCCCAATATAAAAACGATTACTGTCTCTTCTTTGCTTATCACTTCCCCTATCGCATTCATATTATCACTATTTCTATTATAGAAAATGTAGATTTTCTATAATTAATTCTTACCCTTTATCACTTACTTCAAACATTTCGTTTAACCCAATCACTTCCTCGGATTCAAAATTCTCAACCTGTACACACTGAAACTCTAGTTCCTGCGAATTTTCTATATTACTCATACTTTTTTACTTCTAAGCAACATATATCAAACGAAATCACAAATTAAAACCCCAAAATATTAATTTAAAAGAACATGTATGAATTTTTGTAAGCAAGAAGATTGTGTACTTATGGAAATTGCGCCGTATAAAACGGCACAACGCAGAATTTAAATTATAACCGAGATAAAAACTAAAAAAAGAAAGCAAAAAAAATTATAACTCTAAATTTAGGAATGATTACATTTAATAAAAGAAGAAACAACTTCTGCAGTACTTCACTCTCGAAAGAGATCGTAAACTCGCACGTTTGGCGCCAAAATGTTATATTCTCTTTATGGGGTAGGTTTAAAATTACTTAAAGTACAAATTTATAAACGGTTTGACTACTTTATATTTATGACTTTCATCTGTACAATGTTTTCACAATATCTCAGGGGACTTTGAGTCTCTCGAGATTTAAAGCACACAGTTACTGAAAAATAGAAAAAAAATAATTTAAATTAATATAATCAACAAAATGAGCAAGTTTCACAGCTATGTTGAACTTACCCAAAATTACTGGGCCTGAAAACCTTCACGAATGTTTCCGCGTCTCTCTGTCCTTAAGTGCGCCTTGCAGCTGCTTTGCATCCAGAAATGTAGTGTGATCCAGGTCCAACTCCTCTTTCACTTCACCGTCCCATCTGATTGTTTCTCCTCGTCTCATCCATCTGCGTCCCCGGGTCCATCTCGTCTCCTTTTTAAATTCTTGCCCTGGGAGTTCCCCGCCACCGGGTTTTCACACAAAATCCCGGGGGTTCCCCTCGCGATTTCACACATACTCCGGGAGTTCCCCGCAGGGGTGCACCCACTTTTAGACAATTTAAGTCTTCATTGTTATAGGCCACTACTGTCGTCGCACAAAACCTTCTTCATTGTAGTACCAACTGCACCTCAAAATGACAACAATTACCGAGAATTGCTCCCGAATCTCCTTCACAATACATTAAATTAATCATTTATATACTATTTGCACCTCAAAATCAAACTATACAACCAAAATCAGCAGGCACTTGAGTTTTTACATAACAATATATATAGCAAATTTTGGCTGATCAGTCGTCGGCTAGCCTATCACTGGAAATGTCTTCCTAACTTTCTGGCGAAGGGGGTGGTGCCTCCGAAAATTTAAAGAAGTCTAAACCTCACAATGTGTCTACCATCTCTGAACCTCAGGTAAGTCATCTAACTACTTTTTATCTCTCTTTGCTCTCCCTTATTAATCTATACATATAAAAATGAATCCCTATTTCCCTTGGTCACGCCATAAATTGAGAACGAATTTACCGATTTCATTAATAATTTTTTATAAGTTTTCTAATACTTCTAATACTTCGTAAAAAAGAAAAATTAAGAAAATTGTGCAGAAAAATGGAAATTTCAGAAAACTTAACAATGGGTAGGCTTCTTTTTATCCGCGCGTTGAATCTCCATTAAATACGGGTTGCCTATCTCCACCACCTAGACCCCATATCGAATTTTGGTAGGCTAACCTGTGGTATACATCAGTAGGGGTAAGACGCAGGTATACCCTTACGGACAGGGGTGAAAAATTTTAAACAAGCAGAAATGGCCATTATTTTTCATATAGATACAATCTTGGATCTATTATTTTGATAGTGTCTGCGTCTAGACTGCTAACTCCATACATAACAAAGGAGAGTTTTCTTAGGGATGGAACTGGAGGGGATCACATAAAAATGATCAGAAATCAATCGAGATTGGGCTTTAAATAGCTGTAATGTGAGCCACTGAGTTTAATTCTGACAAAAAAAACGCAATTTAAGTTATAGATCATCTCCTAAGAGGGGCTGGAAGGGGGTAAAACAGACCTCTGCATACTATCTTTAACGGACGGAGCAATATCGACCAAATTTATAACAGGTGTTCTTGGCGAACCGAACTCAACACAATTAGGGTAATACACAGCTTCTATACCGCACACTTGCACATCATTCGTTAACAAAATTAACTGGCCTATTCCACAAATTTCCTTCAAATACTGGGGATGAGACCTGTAGAGTATATTACTATGCTTCAGAACTATTGTTTATTGTTAGAAGTATAGCGTTTATGATCACCAATTTTCAAGGGGTACCAAATAGTTACATTGGTTTTTCAGAAAACTGACCGGGTGCAACAAGGATTCGATTTTGGAATATTAAAGTTAACGACTGTGCATTTCAATATCTTCTCTTGTTAAGTATTTCCTACCGCGTTCTTGTCTTTAGCTTTGCATGTAAATTATGATTCGTTTATTGATATAGAAAATGTTAATTGATGAAAACTGTCTACGTCATAAGCCAATGGTTCTCCAGTGTCTTAAGTCGGTTCTAACTGTTAGTACTGCAGTAAGTTTCGCTGTTCAAATACCTTTTCAGTCTCACACTGGATTTCTTAGTTGTTAATCATAGTTGTTATTCATATTTGTATAACTAATACAGATATGAATTGTAAACGAAAGTTTAAGACTGATTAATGCCTACTTAGACCTTAGGCAACCGCAAGCCGAATGTATCTAATTGCTCGAGAACCGTGGTAATCAGTCCTAAGACTGATCTGATGTAACCCTCCATGGTAATCTAGCTTTCGCAAGCCTTTTCTTTTCCACATAACTGCTACATCCCACTTCCTCCCTAATTTCCTAAGCGTATACCATCCCTGACCTCCCTCTTCTGTCCTTACCCTAGTATCTCTAAATGTGGTATATTCTTCTCTTGGTGAAAGTTCTCCGAATCTAAATGAGCATTATATACTGTAGTATTTTACATATACTACCTTTGAAATAATTATTTATAAACGGTACTGCAGTTCCAGCCAAGTAATAATATTGCTGCGAAGTGATCGCTGAACAGTGAATTCTTGATCTACGTAATTACGACAGCGGGGCTGTTTCTCTTAGCCACTTTTCCTGGCAGTGACTAAATGTACAGGAAAATATCTCTACTATAGTAGATAATTTAAATGTGTCATATTTAATCACTAACCTTAGTATAAAAATCGCATTGTTTGCAGTTCATTCGAAAAAAATTGTATGGCATTACTATGATTAATTAATTTATCTGAATAGCCTATTATTATGATATTAAAAACTTACAAATTGAAGAATGCCTTATAATTTTGTTTAATTTTATTATTCAGAGCTGCCACACACAAAAAGCAATCGTTTAATCCGGATTATTGATAACCTTCTATTGGAATTCAAACTTCATTCTTTGGGTACTGTAAAATTTTCTTATTCTAATAACGACATTACAAATTTATTGCTAAAATATTTTCGGTGTGTACAACATCTACCTTCAAGTTATTTACCAATGTGCTATAGTATTTTGTAGTCTATGTTCTGATTTGTCGTACTCATTACAGTTGCAACCACATCTAGATCGACGGTAGAAAGCTTCTGGCCTTTCTAAATTGAGGGATATTTGGGATATTGAAGGATGTTAAAACAATCCGTAGTGCACATTTGTCAAAGTTCCCCGTAAGAAACTATATTTGTAAGTGTCTACATGGAAGACACTTTATGTACTTTTTATGTCAGTCATAATTGTTTCATTTGTCTCTTCCAAACCTTATGAACGTTCAGGAGAATCACACTGAGAATATTGTATTTTAGTTTTGTTAAATAGTTCTCGTCTCCAATAACGTTTATTTAGTCATCCAGCCAGCAGTGATGCACGTACCTGAAATAAGACGAGCAATAATTAAAATATTGTATTCATAAAATTTTATTTAAACATAATTTACACAGTATAAAAAAGTACTATTAAATTTTTAACCAAAATACATATTCACGCCGATATATATTAGATTCGATTTACTGGTTTCATTTTCAAATAAAATAACTTATCATATAAGAAATAACATTAGGGGAGGTTTGGATATAATTTAATGGTAGCATATTCCTATTATTTTAAAATTAAATGTATTTAGTGACTAATGGAAAATGCTCCCAATGTTTTTCATTTTACATTAACATCTTTGAGTAGTAATAGTGAATATTCAAAAATATTCAGTGTAAACAGTAAATAAACAAATAAAAATCTGAATCCTACATCTAATATATTATATATTAGAATAAATTGGATTACTTCTCAACGACGTCAATGTTATTTATTTGATAATTTATTTCCCAAATTATTAATATAATAAAGATAATTTCAGATATTAACATACTGCAGAATGATACTTAGTTATTGTTAACTACATTATGAACCAGCACATGCTGGCAAGCTCCCGCTTATTAGCATACGAAGGGATTTGAAATGGGGGATGTTTTCATCATATAAAAATTTAACGTCTACCGATTTAAGCTGTGGTTAAATACATAAAAGTTTTGATTATAATTTGTAGTCTCAAAAAATCATCATATTTTACAGAATTGCATGGAACAGCTTGGGCGTTCGAGTATGTAACGATCATCCCTTGTGCAGTTTAACTGTCTCTACGGAGCACAGTAGTCTCCTCAATATATCACGTCTTTCCATTTGGACATATTGTCATTCACTTTAACACATTAAACATATATATATATATATATATATATATATATTTATAATTCATTATTTGTCAAAAGAAACAATTTTATGTTCATATGTTATTATGTTCCAAATTTTCATTGTTAGTTTCAAGCATTCAACACCTAGTGAAACATAACGTTATTGGTAAAATTGGGGAACCAAATGTGGGCGAACCATTAAATATGAATACTTTTAAAGTATGCATTGATATTATTTATGTATTAGTTTAGCTCGTTGATTGGAAATATTTGAGGGAAGTGGGTGTTATTAAGGCAATAGTGTACATGCAGCTAACGAGCGCCTGCTTGCGTAGCCATAATGAAGGGAGAGTTTTTGTTCCTAATCGCGGGTCGCTTCATCTTCATCTTCATCTGCATCTTCATCTGCATCTGCATAAGCAACGCAGGAGCCGCGGAACACAACTTGAGCACGCGCTCTTAGCCTACACTCAGATAAACACTACAGCGCGGCGCTTGGGGAAACATTCCAGTCGATCACCGACATGCTCATGCTCCTTTTTAATCAATTTTTTTCATCTCAACACACAATGGAGCAATTGAAAGCAGGATATCCTGAATTTCAATTGCAGCAACAAACTTTAATATACTATTAGAGTATGAAATCCATTCAGTCATTAATATCGTCTATATTAAACAGCCCAGTTACTTACATTCTTTAAATCGGATTATTTAAAATGACGATCGAGTAGAGAGATATATCAAAGATAACAAAACAGAGAGCCTTCAATTTAGGATTATTCTCGCCATTTTTCCAGAGGATAATTTCATAATAATATTGTCCTTAGATAGATTATATTTATTATTATTATTTCCAATTATAATTTGTTGCATACTGAAAATTTTGATGTCAACTCATAATACCTTTCACATCCTGCGGATAATTTTTGCGCAGAACGTTTCATTGACTTGACTCATGTATTACAAATAGAATGCTTCCTGGCATAGTTCTCTCTCATTTTTACTTTAAAAATTTGCTCGTAAGACTTGTTTCCATTTACTATTGACAATAAATTCTTTCCTTCCTAATTAAGCTTCCTTCCCGTGTGCATAAAATTAATCAATCTCGGTTACTGCCTGGTCTCGTAGCACTTAACCTCATTTTCCACACATTATAACGTATTATTACATTATTGTTATATTTGGAAGAACCCTAACACCGTTTCTAGGTTTCGACCCCCATTAAATTAAAGTTTGTAACTTTCGTCATGGTTACTATTGTAGTTTATGTGCTGGTCTTTGCTAAATTTCATACAAAATTTTCAATTAATACTTTGAATCATTTTGAAGAATTCTAATATCTAAGCTCATCTAAAAAAATTATTTTTATTACAGAGGAACCCAAATAGCAAGAAGTAGAAATATATTTCAAGTTGAATTTATCATATCGGGCGGGATACTTTAAGTGTCACTCATTTAATTTATTTTATAAAATGAGTAACTATGTTACATAAATCAATAGATCAATATTTTATACTCCACAGTGTGGCTTAACAAGAAGCTGTAGATTGAATTGAATTTCCAAACACTTGCTTCATATAAATTTTAAGTTGAATCACTATTTAAAGATAATTCAATGTTATGTGTCTTCTAAGAAAGTTGCAACATAAATTTTAATAGTTGTCAGACATTATTAGTATATTGATATTGCTATCAGTTGAACAGATGCGATCATGTCAAACGACGCCTAAACCTGCACATTTTTCTCGTTTGACTATCGTACTTAGACTATTTCGATATACGTAGAAAAGTATCACTAAATTCGCTATGTAGTTTCTTTTAGCAATTATTTTCAAGTGTGAAACCTGAAAACTAATTCGTTTTTACAAGAACTTGTGGTGGCTCGATGACTCACTTCTGCTATAAAAAATGTCTCAAAATAAATAGTGTTTTAATAAATATTTATTTTTTATGTATAATATTTAGTAATGCACATTACTTGGCAAATAATATAATTTATATATTCCAGTCATGTACATGTAACATAAATGTTAAACACGACGAGTAAGAATCAATACAACACACTCAAAATTCCATATGGGATCCATGGTAGCTTTGCATTACCAATCAAAGGTCCCGAGTCTGGCGAGACCAGCCATGGGAGGGAGACTTTAACTGCAGGTTCTCAAGCCTGATACGTTTACATAAATGTATATTTTATACAATTTTATTATAATTCAGTTTTCTGGCCGAATGTTTCCAACCTGGTAGTTCGCAAAACCGTTATGAAGCAATTTCCGATACATCTCGAATATGTTGTTAATGTCTCAAATCATACAATATGGTTCTATTTGATCAGAATTAGTGAGGTATCAATATATTTCCATACAACAGAGCAATTACCTGAACAACGTAAAGGAAAGTACAGTTCCGGATGATAAATAATTTTTTAAACAAGAATTATTCTTTTATTATTCATCATTCGAACAAGGCTTCCATTGGAAAAACAGTCAAGAAACATTGCACCCTTTCAATGTTTTATTACAAAAATATGTTGTTAAAAGCCAGAACTATTATGTGATAATTAATAATTATCTACGTCACGATATAGCTAAGTCCATATGTTACTCAAAAATTTAATTATGGAATTCAGTCGCCTATTAAAAATATATCGTATTAATTATTGCAGAGACGGCTCAGGGGTAAAAATTAAAAAATAAATGTCAGCATAACTGCTGCGTGGAATTTTTTCGCCAGAAGCCACGGTAAATCACCATGTGAAGGTGTAGATGGAATTGCCAAAGGTTTTACAGCAAGAACAAGCTTACTAAGCAAATATTTAATTAAAATGTATCGCCTATTGATTTATTGAAATTGGCAAAACGAACTTTGCCGCAATTGAGTTCCTCTGTTTTTCAAATGATGAATTTTAAACGCTTAGAAATCAGCAATATATTCGTCTTAAATAGGTAAACACAGTTTACTCCTGAACTAGGGATAATCATTAATTCGTGCCATTTGTCGAGCGTAGGTAGCGTTTCGAATGATGTAACGCGATTTTTGAAAATAATGAACGGAATATCAGAGTTCTGAAAAGATAAACCATAAGCTTTGCCAATGATATTGCAGTATTAGGGGAGTCAGAAGAAGACTTGGAAACCATAATAAAAGGCATGAACGTGATCCTGGAGAACAGTTCAATATGTGTATTAATAGAGGGAAACCCAAGGTATTGGAGCGTAGTATGGGAAACAGTGGAATAACAAAGGCTGTAAAATTGGGAATAGATATCTTGACGGAAGTTAAGGAATTTTGCTACTTGGGAAAATAATTGGGAAATAATTGCTAAAAATATTCGTATGGAGCGTGGCGTTGTATGGGTACGAAACATGGACGATAGGAGCTAAAGAAAGGAAAAGAATAGAAGCTTTTCAAATAAGGAGAATGCTGAAAATCATATCGGGAGATAAAATCACCAACGAGGAATACTGAAACTGAATCAGGGAAGAACGAAAAATATTGACCAAAAGAAGGGATAAATTAATAAAACACGTTTTAAGATATGAGTCTTGTGAAATTAGCATTAGAAGGAAGTGTGTGAGGTAAGAACAGAAGAGTGAAGCCAAAGTTGAATTCCTTCGTTAAAAAACTGATTTATAATAAATTTATATAAAAGACACATTTATGTAAACGTTTGAGGCTTGAGAACCTGCAGTTAAAGTCTCCTTCCTATGGCTGGTCTCGCCTGACTCGGGACCTTGGATTGGTAATGCAAAGCTACCATGGATCCCACATTGAATTTTTAGTGTGTTGTATTGATTCTTACCCGTCGTGTTACAAAATTAATAGATGAAATAATGTTACAGTTCTGAAAAAGAAACTCGCACCTCTAGAAAGGTATAATTTGACTTTTGGATAGCTCATGGAATTAATAATAAAAAGGCGTCTGATCCAAACAAGTTTACTGTTACGTTATATGTACGTCATATACCTATGAAATAGCACTTAAGAGCACGTTATTCAAACGATTATTACACAATAAAACACGATGAGACGATATTAGTGGAGAGCGCACTACAGTGGACTTTGGCCCAAAATTTTAGACCTTTTCATATTTCTGGTGGTCTCAACTAGAAAGCGACATCTGGTGTCCTGAACGATTTATACCTCTGAAAAAGCTCATTTTAGTCGTTTTTCACTTTGGCGCCAGGTTTTCTGCTCCAAATTTACCAAAGTATACTGTCTATACAGCTGTAAATCGTCTGATGTGTAGAAACTCATGTAGACATGCAAACTACAAAATATGAATACTGTACGTATTTTATTTATCTCTCCAGGATCATTTGAAAATACGAAAAAAATTATGCTATTTTTTGGCCAACTTTGTGGGCTGATAGCTGCCTGGGATGAAATTTGTTTAAAGATTTGTTATTATTTTAGTAATCTACGTACGCAATTTATCTTGGAAACGAATTTTCAGAGTCTATTCTCTAATAACTGCCGGAATATTGAAGCTCAAAAGTGGCACTTTTAACGACGTCATCTCCGACGAACCGCAGGCTTCGACGAAAAAGCCCGTATCGCATTCAGAAATGCATATTTGAAACTGAAATTTTGCATTTGTTCATGTAAGGCTTCAGAGTACAAACTGTCTAAATTGTATCAAAATCGGAAATGGTCGTGCGGGAATCGTTCCAAAATCGATTGGACTCCCATGGTTAATAACTGTACCTTTTATTCAATTTTAATTAAATGATTTAGTTGTTTAGCTTCTAGTTATAGTCGAATATTGTTGGATATTAAAACATATCCTGTCCAATATGAAATCAATTAGAAAAATTGAATTGTGAGGTTTCGAAATAATTTTATGTTCTCATTTAACATTAAAATCAAATAAACAAATAATCTAATTATCTGTGGCATGAAAAAAGTAAAATTAAATATCTCAAAATAGTTTGAATTAAATTATTTCCCACAAAGTACATAGTTTTATCTTCTGCGACTCGAAAAAATTAAATTAATACTTGGAATCACTGTGAAAAAAAATCAGTTATGAAATTTAAATAAAGTTTTAAGGAGTGAGAGTTCTGAGTTGTTCACACTCCATTATTATCGTCTTTTAAAAACGTACAGATGTAATTTAAATTTCGAATAGTCGATTACAATGTACTTGTACGTTGAAAAATATTGTTTTAACCTATATAATAAATATATTCCGTGATTATCGTGTCCCTTTATTACAAACAATTATTCTGTTTTTCATTTTCGACCCTATAAATGTAAATATGCATATTTTATTTTACGATTGTGGTGTGCACACGACTACTAAATTATTAAATTTAAAATTAAATCGTATTTTTAAAAACTAAATTTTAAGAGAGGCGGTCAAGCTTTTTTCTAGCACACACTCTCCTTTGGAGATTACTTCCAAACTATTTCGATCTCTAACTGTGCTTGTGCCGTGGATCAACAACCACGAACTCTCCCAGACTTATGCAAATGATCATGCCGGACTTCAATCTTTACAAGTCGTCTCTCTCATTCCTGTCACCATGAGGTGGATGGTGGATCACGTGACCCACAGTCCCAATTTGAATCCAGCTTAGTCCGTGGTTTTCCTACCTCAGTGATGGAGGAAGATGTGTTCTTTAAAATACCCGGGGTCAACGAACTGGACTCAGGTAAACGTTCTATAAGCCGACAAGCTGTGGATATGACACGTTCGGCTCCCCCATGTCTTACCTCGGTGTCGCCACTGAGTATCTCCAGTTTGGGAAGTTCTAACCAAGTGATGAAATACAATGCCAATTACCGCATGCACTCACTACAGCACTAATCAAATATATCAACGTCATGCTTCAAAATAATGAAAAATATTTTTTCTCAAAATATAGTATTGTTAACGCAGGAGTGTCAAGATTTTAAAATACGGCTGAATCTAAACTGTAAAGTGAATGATCGAATTGTATACCAAATACATATAAAAATTAATATCAACTGAAATGTAACCGATGCGCTAGTAGAACTGTAAAAGTACAGAAATCATTGCTTGTAGATTTAATTCCATTATAAGATCACCGATCAGAGTATCTGAATCATTCCTTGGTGCAATAATAATAATATGATATCAAGACGGAAAATATTTAATACGTTTGTAAATATATCTGGTATAAATAAATTATCCTTTTCAGTAATTAGAGCTCATTCATATTATTATTTATAATATAGACTGTATAGCTATTTCCGCCCATACTGCTGCATTTATAATATAGATGAGATGCTGTCAACAACAAACAGAAGTTTTTTTAAGCTAAATTGGACTGTCTTACTCATACATACCACAATATAAATTCTGTTTGTGATAAGAAACAGAAATTTAATGATCAAAAAGTTAGACATGGAAAGTTTAATTGTATGTACAACTTTTTCCATTAACAATTTATACAGAAAGTCAATTATAATAGAATTATTATATTCAATAGAAACATTTTTCAGTTGAAAGATTATAAAATCAATTTCAAAATTAATTAACAAAGCATATTTTCTTATTGATGAATCATATATTTGTATAAAAATTATTAACTGAAAGATACCACTGTCCAAACAATCACTGAGATTCTATTTGATAAATGAACAGTAGCAGAATAATATAAATCCGGATAATAATAAAGATGGGTGATATTCAATATAATAACTGCATAGGCAGCGGTAATTCCATTGCTATGCTTATTCTTCGTGATAACTTGCAATGAGAATTTATTGTTATCTGCAATAAAATATTTAATACGCCTAGTGTTAGTTGAATTTAGTTAGTAACGTGTATCTTACAGAGGAGAGGAAGAAACGCGGGTGTATTGTGCCGAGGTGAAGTGTCGATTCTGCCGCTAATCGATGCCCAATACACGCCACGTATCGACAAGCTGTTTACAGCCCTCCAGCCTTTGTCAAGACTGCATTCAAATGGCTTGAAACTAATGCACACTGCCCTAGAGATACCAACATCATTCTAGTAGAAACGAATACTTCATTTATAACACAGACCCCTCTTATAACAACTTTCAACCCTACCTCTTTTTAATAAAGCGCCTTATTTTTATTCTATTCATACATTTACACACACATCTATCATATAGATAGATAGATAGATAGATAGATAGATAGATAGATAGATAGATAGATAGATAGATAGATAGATAGATAGATAGATAGATAGATAGATAGATAGATAGATAGATAGATAGATAGATAGATAGATAGATAGATAGATAGATAGATAGATAGATAGATAGAACAGATAGATGCTCTCACGGCCAGGCACCAGTATGGGCGGACGACCTCAAAAGGAGCAAGGCGAAGAGGAAACTGGAGGCAGTGCAGAGGAAAGGGGCTCTGCGAATCTCTTCCGCCTACAAGACGGTGTCCAATAGCGCAGCACTAGTCCTAGCCAGCGTGCCACCTATAGAGCTGCTGGCGAAGGAAAGACAAGAGGTGCACCGCGGGCTCAAAGAGCTGACCACAAAACCAACCGAGGCAGATCGCAAGCGGATAAGAGCTGAGGCGAGAGCAACGCTCCTGAAGCGCTGGCAAAACCTTTGGGACAATGAGAAGACGGGAAGGTGGACACACCAACTCATCCCAAACCTCGAAGATTGGGTACAACGAGGGCATGGAGCCGTGACTTTCTGGCTCACGCAAGCGCTGAGCGGGCACGGCTGCTTCAAGTCTTACCTGCACAGATTCAAAAAAGCAGAAAACACCAATTGCGACTTGTGTGGGAACGAGGAGGACGACGCGGAGCACACCATCTTCCACTGCGACGCGGGGGCCGACGAGAGGGGAAGATTGGAGCTCAGCCTCAATCAGAAACTGACTAAAGAGAATCTCGTCAAGGTGATGCTAGAAAAACTAGAAAATTGGTGGCTGATTGAGAATTACATCTGTAATATACTAAAGAAAAAATCAGTCACAGATGATGTAAATAAACAAGCTGTATAATTATAGATTTAAGATATAGTATATAGTTATAAGATGTAAATAATTAGATGTATAGGTCGAAGCTGGAGAATATGAATTAAGCTGACACCTCCCTGATGTAATGTCTATATAGTTCCGGGGAGGAACATGTCAGGAAAGACACAGGGTTTAGTGGTTTAGTGGGTAAGAATCCCACACTGTCGAGGAGTGCGGACCCTCCTCTTCGTCTTTTGAAGATTCCACTTTTTGTCCCTCGTAAAAAAAAAGATAGATAGATAGATAGATAGATAGATAGATAGATAGATAGATAGATAGATAGATAGATAGATAGATAGATAGATAGATAGATAGATAGATAGATAGATAGATAGATAGATAGATAGATAGATAGATAGATAGAGAGTCTCGTCGCAGCAGCCGCCGTGATCAGACGTGCCTGGAGCGTGCTCCGATATCTTGAGTGAGTATCAGTGTCCATCGCCTGTAATTGCAGCTGTAATTAATCTCAGTTGTGATGTACGGGTACAGTTGTGTGTAGGGAAAAGTGCGAGAGTGCTATTTTCCGACAGGACAGCTACAGTTTTTCGAAATTTTCGTTTTTTCGCGAACACGTGGCCGCCCTCTCTTTGTGTAGGGAGCCGTGACTCACAGCCCCCTCCCAGGGTGCGGTAGCTACCTGGACCAAGGCCCCGGCCCGAGGTCCCGTTAGAGATCCTATTGTTCGGTGAACGGCGTAAAGATGGCCGAACCTAAACGTCTTACGGACTTAGTCGAAACGGTGAATTCGGCCAAGAAGACGATATCAGAACTGGCGATTCGTATCCTCAAGGCGCATGAAATTGTTGCAGAAGCGAGGAACGTCCACAAGCCTGTGAGAAGCGCGCTAAAGGAGGCCGTGGCCCTCTTGGAAAGGCTAAAGGACGAAAGCGACCTGGCAGTGGAGATTTCTTCGCTCCTACAAGAGAAAGACTGTGTAAAGACAAAAGAGACAGTAGACAATTTTTCTCAAACGGAGATAAACCGCAAGAGGACGCAAATTGGCAGCAAGAGTGCCAGTAATGTGGAAAATCCAAAGCAGCAACCACATAAAATCGGAGAGAACTTAGGCTCCGAAGACTTGGCCGGAAAGGACACCGTAAACCCTTGGAAAAAGGTGCAGAGAAGAAAGCCGAAGCCACAAGAAAAGACACCTAAAGTAAAGGCTCCACGCAGGAGGAACTTGGGTAACGCGATAAAAGTCGTCGCGGAAGAGAGCGCGACTTACGCAGAAATCTTAAGGGAGCTCAGCGAAAACGTTAAGCCAAGGCAGGACGGAGAAGATTTTAAGTCTATCAGGAAGGCAAAGACAGGAGAGTACATCTTCACCCTTCAGAAGGAGGCGTCACTCTCCGAACTGAAAGGGAAATTCGAAGATACCCTGAAAGACAAGGCGAAAATAATTGCCTTGACAAGAAAGACAACATTGGTCGTGACTAATATTCCGGAATTCACCACGGAACAGGAAGTGGAAGAAGCCATCCACAGGGAAGTCGGACCAACGACCGAATTCCACAGCCAATTAAAGCTGGCCAACGGGGGCACAAAGTTGGCAATCATCAAGATTGCTACGAATGAAGCAGCCGCTCTCCTGCAAAAGGAGAAAATCAAGATCGGCTGGGTCATGTGCAACATTCGAGAGAGGACAGAAGTGACCCGATGCTACAAATGCCACGGGTACGGGCACATCGCAAAGCACTGTCAGGAAGCCGACAGGAGGGACACGTGCTTCAGATGCGGACAAGACGGCCACAAGGCGAGGAGCTGCGCAAACGAGCCCGAGTGCGGAGCCTGCAAAACAATCGGAGAATCCGACTGCAAGCACTTCGCAGGAAGTCAAAAGTGCGCCGCATTTCAGCGAGAGTTGACGAAGCAAAAAGCATGGAGATAAAAATCATCCAAGTCAACTTGGGAAGAGGCAAGCAGGCCCAAGACCTGCTATTGCAAACAATAGCGGAGAGGGGCGTCGACGTAGCACTGATAAGCGAGCCATATCGCAAACCTGAAAATGGCCAGTGGTACCAGGATTCCACAGGCAAAGCTGCGATCCTGGTGAGCAACAGGAACCTAAGTATCGTAAAAGTGAATGAGGATTGCCAAGGTTTCGTTTGGATAGAGACCAGGGAAATACGATTCTACAGCTGTTACTACTCTCCAAACGAAGGTCTCGACGAGTTCGAGAGTAATCTGGAGTCCTTAGAAGAAAGCATAGGACGCTCAAGGACCGAGATAGTAATAGGCGGAGACTTCAACGCCAAATCACCAGAATGGGAGGCCAACAAAGAGGATAGAAGAGGCTCTCTGCTAACAGACCTGGTGGCCAGAAAAGATATGGTGGTTCTAAACCATGGCGGAGAAGCAACCTTCCGGAGGGGAACCATGACTTCCATCATTGACCTGACGCTTGCCTCGAATGGAGCAAGTGGACGGGTTCAAGGATGGAAAGTTCTAGACGAGATCACTCTGAGTGATCACATGTACCTAGAATTCAGTCTGAAGCCAACACAAAGTCCAACCGAAACTTGTAACATTGTTCCACACGGCTGGAACGTAAACAAGTTGAAGGAAAAGGACCTAAGGAATTTCTTGGAGGAGAGACGAATCCTGGACCAAATGAAATGGACCAGTCGAAGCGATTCTGCGGAAGAAACGGTCTGGCAGACAATGCAGACACTGAAAGCGGCCTGCGACAGCGTAATGCCACGTAGAAAGAGGAGAGAAGGCAAGCGCAAGCCAGCGTATTGGTGGACGGCAGAAATTGGAGATGCCCGAAAAAGATGCCTGGAAGCGAGAAGGAAATTCACGAGATCAAAAGGGTCCCAGGAACTGCTCGAACAGTATAAAGCAAAAAGGGAGTCCCTGAAAAACGCGATCAGGAACAACAAACGGCGGTGTTGGGACACACTAATCAAGGAAGTAGACGCCGACCCATGGGGTAAAGCCTTCCAAATTGTACTGGGAAGGCTTAAATGCAGGGAGGCCATCCCAGGTCTAAACAATAAAATGTGGGTGCTCAAAATTATTGAAGCACTATTCCCCAAAGGCCAGAAAATAGAAATTAATTCCAGGCAGAAAGAAGAAGCGGACCCGTTCAATATAGAAGAATTGAAGAAAGTCGGGCAAACCCTGAAACAGAGAAAGGCCCCGGGCCCCGACGGAATTCCCAACGAGGTCCTTAAAGTTGGAATCGAGGTCTACCCGCAACTACTCCTGCAGGCATTTAACCTTTGCCTCAAGGAGAGAATGTTTCCGAGAGAGTGGAAGAGACAAAACCTACTCCTATTAAGGAAAGGGAACAAGCCCTTGGATTCCCCATCTTCCTACAGGCCAATATGCCTGATGGACACAATGGGGAAAGTCCTAGAGGGATTGATCCTCAATAGGATGCAGCCGGCTTTGGAGCTGTCGGACAGACAGTTCGGGTTTAGGAAGGGCAGATCCACTACCGATGCTATCCAGCTGGTAGTCGACACAGCCAGGAAGGCGAAGAAGGGTTTCTGCGCGTTGGTAACCATCGACGTCAGAAACGCCTTCAATTCGGCGAAATGGCCTGTGATTATAAAAGCACTCAGGGAGAAACAAGTCGAGGAATATCTCATCGAAATGATAGAGAACTACTTCGACGAGAGGAAAGTACTGTATCAATTGGAACGCGACACCCTGGAGCACGTAATGACTTGCGGGGCGCCACAGGGTTCCAAGATAGGACCGACACTATGGAACATAATGTATGACGGGCTCCTAAATATGGAACTACCGGAAGGAGTCACCATGGTGGGTTTCGCCGATGACGCGATAGTCACAGCCATGGCAGATACCATAGAAGTGCTCCAAATAATAGTTAACGACGCGCTAGGGAGGATAAAGAGATGGCTGTCGGGAAGAGGACTACAGATGGCAGATGAAAAAACGGAGGCTATGATAGTGACAAATAGGCGATCCTTCCAGATGCCGACCTTTGAAATCGACTCCCACAGGATCACCTGTAGCAAAAGTATCCGCTATCTTGGAGTGGAGCTAGATAGGAATATAAACTTCTCGGCACACTTCGCCCATACAGCCGAGAAAGCCCAGAGGACGTCGGCAATGTTGGCTCGCATGATGCCAAATATAAACGGCCCAACGGAAAAAAAGAGAAGAACCGTGATGAGCGTGATACATGCGCAGATGCTCTACGGGGCACCAGTATGGGCGGACGACCTCAAAAGGAGCAAGGCGAAGAGGAAACTGGAGGCAGTGCAGAGGAAAGGGGCACTGCGAATCTCTTCCGCCTACAAGACGGTGTCCAATAGCGCAGCACTAGTCCTAGCCAGCGTGCCACCTATAGAGCTGCTGGCGAAGGAGAGACAAGAGGTGCATCGCGGGCTCAAAGAGCTGACCACAAGACCAACCGAGGCAGATCGCAAGCGGATAAGAGCCGAGGCGAGATCAACGCTTCTCAAGCGCTGGCAAATCCGGTGGGACAATGAGAAGACGGGAAGGTGGACACACCAACTAATCCCAAACGTCGAAGATTGGGTGCAACGAGGGCATGGAGCCGTGACTTACTGGCTCACGCAAGCGCTGAGCGGGCACGGCTGCTTCAAGTCTTACCTGCACAGATTCAAAAAAGCAGAAAACACCAATTGCGACTTGTGTGGGAACGAGGAGGACGACGCCGAGCACACCATCTTCCACTGCGACGCGTGGGCCGACGAGAGGGGAAGATTGGAGCTCAGCCTCAATCAGAAACTGACTAAAGAGAATCTAGTCAAGGTGATGCTAGAAAAACTAGAAAATTGGTGGCTGATTGAGAATTACTTCTGTAACATTCTCAAGAAAAAATCAGTCACAGAAGATGTAAATAAACAAGCTGTATATTTATAGATTTAAGATATACTATATAGTTATAAGATGTAAATAATTAGATGTTTAGGTCGAAGCTGGAGAATATGAATTAAGCTGACACCTCCCTGATGTAATGTCTATATAGTTCCGGGGAGGAACATGTCAGGAAAGACACAGGGTTTAGTGGTTTAGTGGGTAAGAATC
The DNA here is from genome assembly GCA_034510155.1 of Eucriotettix oculatus. NCBI lineage: Eukaryota > Metazoa > Arthropoda > Insecta > Orthoptera > Tetrigidae > Eucriotettix > Eucriotettix oculatus. The sequence continues at coordinate 178,325 of CM067378.1, forward strand.
CCACACTGTCGAGGAGTGCGGACCCTCCTCTTCGTCTTTTGAAGATTCCACTTTTTGTCCCTCGTAAAAAAAAAAAAAAAAAAAAAGATAGATAGATAGATAGATAGATAGATAGATAGATAGATAGATAGATAGATAGATAGATAGATAGATAGATAGATAGATAGATAGATAGATAGATAGATAGATAGATAGATAGATAGATAGATAGATAGATAGATAGATAGATAGATAGATAGATAGATAGATAGATAGATAGATAGATAGATAGATAGATAGATAGATAGATAGATAGATAGATAGATAGATAGATAGATAGATAGATAGATAGATAGATAGATAGATAGATAGATAGATAGATAGATAGATAGATAGATAGATAGATAGATAGATAGATAGATAGATAGATAGATAGATAGATAGATAGATAGATAGATAGATAGATAGATAGATAGATAGATAGATAGATAGATAGATAGATAGATAGATAGATAGATAGATAGATAGATAGATAGATAGATAGATAGATAGATAGATAGATAGATAGATAGATAGATAGATAGATAGATAGATAGATAGATAGATAGATAGATAGATAGATAGATAGATAGATAGATAGATAGATAGATAGATAGATAGATAGATAGATAGATAGATAGATAGATAGATAGATAGATAGATAGATAGATAGATAGATAGATAGATAGATAGATAGATAGATAGATAGATAGATAGATAGATAGATAGATAGATAGATAGATAGATAGATAGATAGATAGATAGATAGATAGATAGATAGATACATCGCGAAGCACTGTCAGGAAGCCGACAGGAGGGACACGTGCTTCAGATGCGGACAAGACGGCCACAAGGCGAGGAGCTGCGCAAACGAGCCCGAGTGCGGAGCCTGCAAAACACTCGGAGAATCCGACTGCAAGCACTTCGCAGGAAGTCAAAAGTGCGCCGCATTTCAGCGAGAGTTGACGAAGCAAAAAGCATGGAGATGAAAATCATCCAAGTCAACTTGGGAAGAGGCAAGCAGGCCCAAGACTTGCTATTACAAACAATAGCGGAGAGGGGCGTCGACGTAGCGTTGATAAGCGAGCCATATCGCAAACCTGAAAATGGCCAGTGGTACCAGGATTCCACAGGCAAAGCTGCGATCCTGGTAACAAACAGAAACCTAAGTGTCGTAAAAGTGAATGAGGATTGCCAAGGTTTCGTTTGGATAGAGACCAGGGACATACGATTCTACAGCTGTTACTACTCTCCAAACGAAGGTCTCGACGAGTTCGAGAGTAAGCTGGAGTCCTTAGAAGAAAGCGTAGGACGCTCAAGGACCGAGCTAGTAATAGGCGGAGACTTCAACGCCAAGTCACCAGAATGGGAGGCCAAAAAAGAGGACAGAAGAGGCTCTCTACTAACAGACCTGGTGGCCAGGAAAGATATGGTGGTTCTAAACCATGGCGGAGAAGCAACCTTCCGGAGGGGAACCATGACTTCCATCATTGACCTGACGCTTGCCTCGAATGGAGCAAGTGGACGGGTTCAAGGATGGAAAGTTCTAGACGAGATCACTCTGAGTGATCACATGTACCTAGAATTCAGTCTGAAGCCAACACAAAGTCCAACCGAAACTTGTAACATTGTTCCACACGGCTGGAACGTAAACAAGTTGAAGGAAAAGGACCTAAGGAATTTCTTGGAGGAGAGACGAATCCTGGGCCAAATGAAATGGACTAGTCGAAGCGATTCTGCAGAAGAAACGGTCTGGCAGACAATGCAGACACTGAAAGCGGCCTGCGACAGCGTAATGCCACGTAGAAAGAGGAGAGAAGGCAAACGCAAGCCAGCGTATTGGTGGACGGCAGAAATTGGAGATGCCCGAAGAAGATGCCTGGAAGCGAGAAGGAAGTTTACGAGATCAAAAGGGTCCCAGGAACTGCTCGAACAGTATAAAGCAAAAAGGGAGTCCCTGAAAAACGCGATCAGGAACAACAAACGGCGGTGTTGGGACACACTAATCAAGGAAGTAGACGCCGACCCATGGGGTAAAGCCTTCCAAATTGTACTGGGAAGGCTTAAAAGCAAGGAGGCCATCCCAGGCCTAAACAATAAAATGTGGGTGCTCAAAATTATTGAAGCACTATTCCCCAAAGGCCAGAAAATAGAAATTAATTCCAGACAGAAAGAAGAAGCGGACCCGTTCAATATAGAAGAACTGAAGAAAGTCGGGAAAAGCCTGAAACAGAGAAAGGCCCCGGGCCCCGACGGAATTCCCAACGAGGTCCTTAAAGTTGGAATAGAGGTCTACCCGCAACTACTCCTGCAGGCATTTAACCTTTGCCTCAAGGAGAGAATGTTTCCGAGAGAGTGGAAGAGACAAAACCTACTCCTATTAAGGAAAGGGAACAAGCCCTTGGATTCCCCATCTTCCTACAGGCCAATATGCCTGATGGACACAATGGGGAAAGTCCTAGAGGGATTGATCCTCAATAGGATGCAGCCGGCTTTGGAGCTGTCGGACAGACAGTTCGGGTTTAGGAAGGGCAGATCCACTACCGATGCTATCCAGCTGGTAGTCGACACTGCCAGGAAGGCGAAGAAGGGTTTCTGCGCGTTGGTAACCATCGACGTCAGAAACGCCTTCAATTCGGCGAAATGGCCTGTGATTATAAAAGCACTCAGGGAGAAACAAGTCGAGGAATATATCATCGAAATGATAGAGAACTACTTCGACGAGAGGAAAGTACTGTATCAATTGGAACGCGACACCCTGGAACACGAAATGACTTGCGGGGCGCCACAGGGTTCCAAGATAGGACCGACACTATGGAACATAATGTATGACGGGCTCCTAAATATGGAACTACCGGAAGGAGTCACCATGGTGGGTTTCGCCGATGACGCGATAGTCACAGCCATGGCAGATACCATAGAAGTGCTCCAAATAATAGTTAACGACGCGCTAGGGAGGATAAAGAGATGGCTGTCGGCAAGAGGCCTACAGATGGCAGATGAAAAAACGGAGGCTATGATAGTGACAAATAGGCGATCCTTCCAGATGCCTACCTTTGAAATCGGCTCCCACAGGATCACCTGTAGCAAAAGCATCCGCTATCTAGGAGTGGAGCTAGATAGGAAGATAAACTTCTCGGCACACTTCGCCCATACAGCCGAGAAAGCCCAGAGGACGTCGGCATTGTTGGCTCGCATGATGCCAAATATAAACGGCCCAACGGAAAAAAAGAGAAGAACCGTGATGAGCGTGATACATGCGCAGATGCTCTACGGGGCACCAGTATGGGCGGACGACCTCAAAAGGAGCAAGGCGAAGAGGAAACTGGAGGCAGTGCAGAGGAAAGGGGCTCTGCGAATCTCTTCCGCCTACAAGACGGTGTCCAATAGCGCAGCACTAGTCCTAGCCAGCGTGCCACCTATAGAGCTGCTGGCGAAGGAAAGACAAGAGGTGCACCGCGGGCTCAAAGAGCTGACCACAAAACCAACCGAGGCAGATAGAAAGCGGATAAGAGCCGAGGCGAGATCAACGCTTCTCAAGCGCTGGCAAAACCGGTGGGATAATGAGAAGACGGGAAGGTGGACACACCAACTCATCCCAAACATCGAAGATTGGGTGCAACGAGGGCATGGAGCCGTGACTTTCTGGCTCACGCAAGCGCTGAGCGGGCACGGCTGCTTCAAGTCTTACCTGCACAGATTCAAAAAAGCAGAAAACACCAATTGCGACTTGTGTGGGAACGAGGAGGACGACGCCGAGCACACCATCTTCCACTGCGACGCGTGGGCCGACGAGAGGGGAAGATTGGAGCTCAGCCTCAATCAGAAACTGACTAAAGAGAATCTAGTCAAGGTGATGCTAGAAAAACTAGAAAATTGGTGGCTGATTGAGAATTACTTCTGTAACATTCTCAAGAAAAAATCAGTCACAGAAGATGTAAATAAACAAGCTGTATATTTATAGATTTAAGATATACTATATAGTTATAAGATGTAAATAATTAGATGTTTAGGTCGAAGCTGGAGAATATGAATTAAGCTGACACCTCCCTGATGTAATGTCTATATAGTTCCGGGGAGGAACATGTCAGGAAAGACACAGGGTTTAGTGGTTTAGTGGGTAAGAATCCCACACTGTCGAGGAGTGCGGACCCTCCTCTTCGTCTTTTGAAGATTCCACTTTTTGTCCCTCGTAAAAAAAAAAAAAGATAGATAGATAGATAGATAGATAGATAGATAGATAGATAGATAGATAGATAGATAGATAGATAGATAGATAGATAGATAGATAGATAGATAAGAGACCAATCTTCCACATAGATTCGGAAAGGATCCACTGCGGCAAAAGTATTTCCTACCTTGGGGTTGAACTTGATGACAAGTTGAACTTTTCCCTACACTTTGCCCGAACAGCTGAAAAAGCCCAGAGAACATCTGCACAGCTGGCACGTATTATGCCCAATGTCGACGGGCCGAAAGAAGGCAAAAGACGGATGTTGATGAGCGTCATCCATTCGCAACTGCTGTATGGGGCACCAGTGTGGGCGGATGCGCTGCACAACAACAAAGCGAGATGCAAAATGGAGGCTGCACAGAGAAAGGGAGCACTAAGAATTACGTCGGCGTATAGAACAGTCTCTAAAAGCGCTGTGCTGGTTATAGCGAGCGTACCGCCGATAGAGCTGTTAGCTATGGAGCGGCAAGAAGTATACCAGGAGAAGAGAAACTCAAACAACACAAAAATGAGTAAATTGGAGGCCAGGGAAAGAGTCTTAGCGCGCTGGCAACGGCTATGGGACAAAGAAGAGACCGGCAGATGGACGCATCGCATAATACCAGAACTCAAGGAGTGGGTAAATAGGAAGCATGGCTCCATCTCCTACTACACGACACAAGCGTTAAGCGGGCACGGCTGCTTCAAGTCGTACCTGCACAAATTTCGGAGAGCGGATGACAGTAGGTGCGACCAGTGCAGCCACGCAGACGACGACGCAGAACATACATTGTTCCACTGCGATGCCTGGAGGCAAGAAAGGGAAGAACTGGAGAGTTATCTCAATGAAAAAGTAACTCCAGAGAATCTAGTCGCTCTTCTTCTCCAATCAGAAGAAAACTGGGTTCGGATAGAGAGACATATTTCAAAAATTTTGACAAAGAAAAGTGAAAAGTAATCTTCGCAATTTTTACGAACTGGACAACACCACCATCCTGAAGATAGTCCCGGAAATTAAAATGCCCGAAAGGAATGATGTGTAAATAAATATGTCTATAGTTATAAGATGTACATAGATATAAGATGCACGTAGTTATAGTACTAAATAAATAGATGTATAGGTCCCATTGAAGAAAAATAGCAATAATGACACCTCACTGAAGTAATGTATATACAGTCCCGGGGAGGAAGATGTCAGGTAATAATAGGGGTTTAGTGGTTTAGTGGGTAAGAATCCCACACTGTTGAGGAGTGCGGACCCTCCTCTTCGTCTTTTGAAGATTCCACTTTTTGTCCCTCGTTAAAAAAAGATAGATAGATAGATAGATAGATAGATAGATAGATAGATAGATAGATAGATAGATAGATAGATAGATAGATAGATAGATAGATAGATAGATAGATAGATAGATAGATAGATAGATAGATAGATAGATAGATAGATAGATAGATAGATAGATAGATAGATAGATAGATAGATAGATAGATAGATAGATAGATAGATAGATAGATAGATAGATAGATAGATAGATAGATAGATAGATAGATAGATAGATAGATAGATAGATAGATAGATAGATAGATAGATAGATAGATAGATAGATAGATAGATAGATAGATAGATAGATAGATAGAAAGATAGATAGAGCTCGTCGCAGCAGCCGCCGTGATCAGACGTGCCTGGAGCGTGCTCCGATATCTTGAGTGAGTATCAGTGTCCATCGCCTGTAATTGCAGCTGTAATTAGTCTCAGTTGTGATGTACGGGTACAGTTGTGTGTAGGTAAAAGTGCGAGAGTGCTATTTTCCGACAGGACAGCTACAGTTTTTCGAAATTTTCGTTTTTTCGCGAACACGTGGCCGCCCTCTCTTTGTGTAGGGAGCCGTGACTCACAGCCCCCTCCCAGGGTGCGGTAGCTACCTGGACCAAGGCCCCCGGCCCGAGGTCCCGTTAGAGATCCTATTGTTCGGTGAACGGCGTAAAGATGGCCGAACTTAAACGTCTTACGGACTTGGTCGAAACGGTGAATTCGGCCAAGAAGACGATATCAGAACTGGCGATTCGTATCCTCAAAGCGCATGAAATAGTTGCAGAAGCTAGGAACGTCCACAAGCCTGTGAGAAGCGCCCTAAAGGAGGCCGTGGCTCTCTTGGAAAGGCTAAAGGACGAAAGCGACCTGGCAGTGGAGATTTCTTCGCTCCTACAAGAGAAAGATTGTGTAAAGACACAAGAGAAAGTAGACAATTTTTCTCAAACGGAGACATACCGCAAGAGGACGCAAATTGGCAGCAAGAGTGCCAGTAATGGGGAAAATACAAAGCAGCAAACACAGAAAATTGGAGATCAATTAGGCTCCGAAGACTTGGCCGGAAAGGACACCGTAAACCCTTGGAAAAAGGTGCAGAGAAGGAAGCCGAAGCCACAAGAAAAGACACCCCAAGTAAAGGCTCCACGTAGAAGGAACTTGGGTAACGCCATAAAAGTCGTCGCGGAAGAGAGCGCGACTTACGCAGACATCCTAAGGGAGCTCAGCGAAAACGTTAAGCCAAGGCAGGACGGAGAAGATTTTAAGTCTATCAGGACGCAAAGACAGGAGAATACATCTTCACTCTTCAGAAGGAGGCGTCACTGTCGGCATTAAAAGGGAAATTCCAAGAAACCCTGAAAGACAAGGCGAAAATAATTGCCTTGACAAGAAAGACAACATTGGTCGTGAGCAATATTCCGGACTTCACCACGGAACAGGAAGTGGAAGAAGCCATCCACAGGGAAGTCGGACCAACGACCGAATTCCACAGCCAATTAAAGCTGGCCAACGGGGGCACAAAGTTGGCAATCATCAAGATTGCTACGAATGAAGCAGCCGCTCTCCTACAAAAGGAGAAAATCATGTGCAACATTCGAGAGAGGACAGAAGTGACCTGCCACGGATACGGGCACATCGCGAAGCACTGTAAGGAAGCCGACAGGAGGGACACGTGCTTCAGATGCGGACAAGACGGCCACAAGGCGAGGAGCTGCGCAAACGAGCCCGAGTGCGGAGCCTGCAAAACAATCGGAGAATCCGACTGCAAGCACTTCGCAGGAAGTCAAAAGTGCGCCGCTTTTCAGCGAGAGTTGACGAAGCAAAAATCATGGAGATAAAAATCATCCAAGTCAACTTGGGAAGAGGCAAGCAGGCCCAAGACCTGCTATTGCAAACAATAGCGGAGAGGGGCGTCGACGTAGCGTTGATAAGCGAACCATATCGCAAACCTGAAAATGGCCAGTGGTACCAGGATTCCTCAGGCAAAGCTGCGATCCTGGTGAGTAACAAAAACCTAAGCATTGTAAAAGTGAATGAGGATTGCCAAGGTTTCGTTTGGATAGAGACCAGAGAAATACGATTCTACAGTTGTTACTACTCTTCAAACGAATGTCTCGACGAGTTCGAGAGGAATCTGGAGTCCTTAGAAGAAAGCGTAGGACGCACAAGGACCGAGGTAGTAATAGGCGGAGACTTCAACGCCAAGTCACCAGAATGGGAGGCCAACAAAGAGGATAGAAGAGGCTCTCTAGTAACAGACCTGGTGGCCAGAAAAGATATGGTGGTTCTAAACCATGGCGGAGAAGCAACCTTCCGGAGGGGAACCATGACTTCCATCATTGTCCTGACGTTTGCCTCGAACGGAGCAAGTGGACGGGTTCAAGGATGGAAGGTTCTAGACGAGATCACTCTGAGTGATCACATGTACTTAGAATTCAGTCTGAAGCTAGTACAAAGTCCAACCGAAACTTGTAACATTGTTCCACACGGCTGGAACGTAAACAAGTTAAAGGAAAAGAACCTAAGAAATTTCTTGGAGGAGAGACGGATCCTGGACCAAATGAAATGGACTAGTTGAAGCGATTCTGCGGCAGAAACGGTCTGGCAGACAATGCAGACACTGAAAGCGGCATGCGACAGCGTAATGCCACGTAGAAAGAGGAGAGAAGGCAAACGCAAGCCAGCGTATTGGTGGACTGCAGAAATTGGAGATACCCGAAAAAGATGCCTGGAAGCGAGAAGGAAATTCACGAGATCAAAAGGGTCCCAGGAACTGCTCGAACAGTATAAAGCAAAAAGGGAGTCCCTGAAAAACGCTATCAGGAACAACAAACGGCGGTGTTGGGACACACTAATCAAGGAAGTAGACGCCGACCCATGGGGTAAAGCCTTCCAAATTGTACTGGGAAGGCTTATATGCTTATATGCAAGGTCTAAACAATAAAATGTGGGTGCTCAAAATTATTGAAGCACTATTCCTCAAAGGCCAGAAAATAGAAATTAATTCCAGACAGAAAGAAGAAGGGGACCCGTTCAATATAGAAGAACTGAAGAAAGTCGGGAAAAGCCTGAAACAGAGAAAGCGCCTCGGCCCCGTCGGAATTCCCAACGAGGTTCTTAAAGTTGCAATCGAGGTCTACCCGAAACTACTCCTGCAGGCATTTAACCTTTGCCTCAAGGAAAGAACGTTTCCGAGGAAGTGGAAGAGACAAAATCTACTCCTCCTAAGGAAAGGCAAGAAGCCCTTGGATTCCCCATCTTCCTACAGGCCAATATGCCTGATGGACACAATGGGGGAAGTCCTAGAGGGATTGATCCTCAATAGGATGCAGCCGGCTTTGGAGCTATCGGACAGACAGTTCGGGTTTAGGAAGGCCAGATCCACTACCGATGCTATCCAGCTGGTAGTTGACACAGCCAGGAAGGCGAAGAAGGGTTTCTGCGCGTTGGTAACCATCGACGTCAGAAACGCCTTCAATTCGGCGAAATGGCCTGTGATTATAAAAGCCCTCAGGGAGAATATCTCATTGAAATGATAGAGAAGTACTTCGATGAAAGGAAAGTACTCTTATCATTTGGAACGCGACACTTTTGAGCACGTAATGGCTTGCGGGGCGCCGCAGGGCTCCAAGATAGGACCGACATTATGGAAAATAATGTATGACGGGCTCCTGAATATGGAACTCAGTACGACCAAAGTTGAATAGGCAAGTAGTAGAGATTTGAGGGGAGACACCCTATGAAATTATTATTTTGAGCTTTTAAGCTTATTTTGTAAGCTGCAAGCACAAAGTTCTTTTTAAAAAAATGGCAACTTCATTTGTACCGTATGAAACTTTTTCGTCTTGATCAGTTGTTTTCAGATACATCATCGTTCATGTTATAACCACTAATTTTACTCAAAAATGCCACAGAAACGAGTTCTGTTGACAAATTGAAGATTTAAACATTTTAGCGTGACCAAGGATGCTTAATGTGGAGGTAAGGTATCTTCGCATCCCTTGTGCTAATGAAAACGTTGCCTCATCACTGAAGACAACGTACACTAAAAAACGTAGATCTTCATTCAGTCTATATAATGTCCACTTACAAGAATCAACACGATTTTGGCTGTCCTGAGTAGACAACTCGAGTCTACTTTACGTGATATGGGTGGCAGTGGCCAGATCTCAAAATTCTCTGTACTGTGGTCCTCGGCTCTCCTAAATACATTTCGAGGTCAATTAAAGCATTTTAAGGATTCATGAGGATCAGAGCTAATATTTCCATAGCTCGATATATTCGAACAGCGGCTTGATACACTCTTCTATTCTCTCCAAAACCATTAAAATATCGACAATTTTAGAGGTTGACTACAACGTGTTGTGGCACTAACTCCATTACGTTTGAATTGGCACTGATTATAATAAACGAATCCTCGAAGTAGTTGACAAATTTTATGTTTATTTACATTAGATGATTGCGGTTGTAAACATAGCTATGGAACGATTATCAACACCAAGGCGCCCCTAGGATGTTGGAATTGAGTTGTGCCTGCAAGTCAACGGTGTGAACAAAGAACATGACCTGTGAAAGCCAAGGTCTGTATATGCAGGTCAGGTCACGCTCCCAGAATTCCTACCGATAACAGCCATCAGCCATGTTGGTGTACATGTCAGCTGTTCTGTCTATGTGCTGCGTGTGTTCTGTGATCAATTTACTGGTTGAGATCTTGGTTATTGTGCTGCACCGAATTGTAAGAACCATTCCTGTACAGAAATTAAGTTATTTAGATTCCCAAGACAGCAAAATAGAAGAGCAAAGTGATATCAGCTCACAGAGCATTCAAAGTTGTATCAAGAACGTTTCCTCTTTTTTGGATATACGGTGATATTTATTGATTTATTGCACTTTTCATTTAATTTTGCATGTTACCAGAACCACGTTTCATAATTATGCTTTAAGTTATTTCTCTTGCATTTCGAAGAATCGCATTTCCAATTGAAAACAGCAGACCGCAGAAAATTGTTTATGTGTGATGCTATATCCAACCCTCCTAAACTATTTACTTCTGGCAAGAAACCTCCTTAGAAAAGACAATTTCCTGTAAAAGGTATAAAAGCCTCGTGTTTCCCACTAGATAGTTATATTAATATGTAGTTTATGAAGTGATTAATTTTCCATTGTGTAAAGCTGTAATATAATTTGTATATTTCAGGATTGTACTGTTGAACACATGTCTAAGAATTTGCTACAGAGAGTGTTTCTCAGAATAATGTAATGTAGGAACTAGAGTCATAGAATTTAAAGTTTAAATCTGTTGTAATTAACGAAATTATCAATTAGATTCATAAAGTCTGTGTATTGTGAACTACCTACGGTTGAGATTATTAATTTTGATTTTATTTTTAGGTTAAGAAACATATATTAACAACATGCAACGGAAAATAGATTTCAGAAGATCTTGGACCAGTCGGATACAGTATTTGCAGAGATCTGTTACTACAAACCCATATTCCAGGACCAACAAAACAGTGCCTTGCATAAAAATGTGCTGTAGGAAACAAACAACCGGGACAAGTATTTGAGGAAAGTGGAGTATCCACTAAGACCACTAAACAGAATAGAGGAATCCTGCAATTTAGTGCAAGGAATACAAAATCATTCAATTCTGTCCTAATGGCAGGTTTGTTATTTAGGTGGATGGGTCCTTCACAAACTTGCACTTGTTGTGAAGAAAGTTGTGTGTTCGTGTGTATACAATTCATCTCTGCAAAAGACGTTCCACAACATTTGCCACCTCAATGGACAATAGATGTTAATGAAGGAAATTCAATCTAGTCCCACAGAAGCAATGCTTGATATAATTAAGCAGACTGAAATTACTTTTAATAGAAACAGTAAAACATTGTTAATGGCTGAAAATGCCATTTACTCTGTGAAATGTGTAGTGCTGAACAGTTTAAATGTACCTAAAACACTTCCACATACACACAATATTGCTGACATGATTATTTCTGTGAACCTTAGCACTATTCATGGACTCAAATAAAGTTATTAAATAGATTTGTTTTTTAACTCATTCTTAGTCGCATTCTTAATAGCATCAAAGTCAAATTTTTGATTTTAATATTTGTTGATATGTTTTTATGCACATTTCTTTTAATTGTAGAATAAATAAATTTGTGTTTAACTTCTTTATTTACTAACAATATGTCACATTTATATTTGAATATTTGTTTTCATGCCACCTTTAAAGTAATAATAGTTTTTTATTAATGAAAAACTTTATTTTCTTTGAATCAATAAAGTGGTTGAGTATGGCATTTGAAGGTGCATAATTTATTCTTAAATTCAAATCATAAAGCCAAATGTTTTCAAATTCAGGATTAATATTATAAAGTTATCAATTTATGTATAATCCAGTATTTATTTCAGCCATCCTTGGTGAACTTGACTTTCCATTTATTACTAATTTAAGGAATAGAAAGTATATTTATAAAATCTGTGAGTTTAAATTGTTTTCAAGCAACTTATACTTAACATATTTGTAACCATATTGTAACCATATTTGTAACCATATTTCTATTTCAAACAATAATTCCTTCTGAAATTTATATTAATATCTTGCAATGTCATGTGAATCACAGCAAAATATTTGTAGTGGGATTAAATTACAAAATGGTGTTTTACAATGACATTACACGGTCCGACATTGTCAGTGTTAATAAATCAACCCTTAACGTTGTAATTCGGGTAGGTTACATAATTTTACTTTGACCGACGTCAGCGACTGGAGCACTGCAAACACATTTGTTTACATGTCAGACGTCAGCGACTGCAGCACTGCAAAAATCAATTGTTTATGTCAGTGTTGGAGGCTTATTTCGATGGCTTGTCGTGTTTCAGTTCTTCGTAAAACTTTCTAAAATAGTGTCCGAAGTTCTTGTAATCTATGATACAGACTAAACGTATCTTATCCAAGAAAAGTGCAATGTTGTCTTAGTAAGCCCATATGATACTAGCAGACGACACGCTTACAAACTAAGATGGCGGCTCCATAAGAAGCATTGTGTCCCGACCTGTATATACAGACCTTGGGGAAAGCTGATCAACTTCCAAGAATGTTCCCCGATTTGTTTCTTTCCATTGTCGCAAAGGATGCGACGCAGACTTTACGTCCACGCTGTGCATTCTGGGTCACGCTAAAATGTCTAAATCTTCAATTTGACCACAGAACTCTTATTTGTGGCATGTTTTAGTAAAATTAGTGGAAATTACATGAATGATGAGGTATCTGAAAACAACTGATCTAGACTAAAAAGTTTTATAAGGGCATAAATGCGGTTTTGCCATTTTTTAATACAACTTTGTGCTTACAGCTTGCAAGAAAGGGGTTTAAGAGAGGAGAAGAAAGTGAAGGAAGATGCGTAAACAGTTCAAGTTAACACACATTGCCTACAGAGAAGTGAAGAAGGCCTTTTCATTAACTTATCGGAAACAAAACACAAGCCAAAAAATTATACATTAGCCAAAATTATCGCCCGAGATAACTTCATGTTCGCGAAAGAGAAAACTGTTTTCCCGACGCCGGACAGTGAATACTCGCTACCTTCCTGCTGTCGAGATTTCAGGCGCCGCCCAACCCGTAACTGTCGTATGCTACACACAGTACCCAGAACCTGACCAAGACTTTTGTATTAAGTTGCGGAAGCAGTTGTATCACCATAACCATTGACGCATTCCAAATGATAATAATTGCATTGCGTTTAATTTATAAATGTAATAGTTACCCATTAAAAACTATATTTCAGCTTTATGATATGATTTCTGTTAAAGTCAGACAGATGAAACAACTCTTTAAATTTGAGACAAACACGTAAAAAGTGCTGTAGCATCAATAACATTTATTTAGTTAAAGGTTACTACAGTTTTATATATTATCATCTTATGAAAATGTTACTGCGCCCGTGTTAACATCACGGCAAAGACTTTCAGGACGTCTGCTGATATTATCAAACCTCAGATTATGTTTTTCATATTTGCTTTGTAAATTATCCGGAGGATGCAAATGTCTAAATACATCACATAATTCACACCATGAAATGCTTTTATTGAAATTTCTCGTAAGAAATAAGCAAACCCGTCGTGAAGTTTGATGAAAAAATCTTGGAAATTTACCGGTTTGACTGCTCGTCTAACACGACTTGCTTATAAGTTTGGCACAGAAATCTATTAAATTGCCGCATACAATCCCTACATACGCAGTTAAATCTTTGTGTGTTTTGTAAAATGTACCAATTAAATGTTTTTTCTTAAGTGTGCAGGAATCGCCACACCGTTATAATTGACCCTCCCACACCACCGTAGCTGCTAGGCGCTGAGGTTGGCCGAGAGATGGAAAGGGAGGAGCAGAGTATAGACCGTCTGACCTTTCCTCCTTCACTGTCTCAGGAAGATGGACTATGGGATTGGCACCGACTTCGTGGTGACGGTCCCACTGCCCCTGGTGTCGCCATCTCGATCCGGACAGTACCTCACGTATCCGCTCACGAATCAACACGAATATTCTCTTCTCAAGAAATCAAAACGAGATCCTCCCTAGCTATATTCCGCATCCTGACCAAATCGTTAATTGCCCCCAGGTGTCACGACCTCACGTTCACCACTTTATTATATTTACTCTGCGTGGACGAATACGTTTCCACCACCAGTTATATTTTGCCATGGATATTTAAAAAAAAGCTTTTCCGTATCAAATAAAATTAAAATTAAACAAAATAATTTAACAAATAGAGGCTAAATAATCCAAAATGTGATATGTACATACTTTCCTTGTGTGTGCAAATTATTAAAATGTATGACGTATATTATCTGTATTAAAGTCCCATTGTAATATCGCGTAGCAGCCATAGCAACAGAAGTACCAGAAATAGACTCCTAGTGGAAGTCATCTCGCAATCCTCACTCCCAACATCTCCCACCCTGCATCCTCTCGCGTCTAGAGTCTAGGCAGTGCAGCTTCTCCTATGATACTCTCGCGTCTAGTGCCGAAGCCGTGCACTTCCCTCAATGCTCTCGCGTCTAGAGTCTAGGCAGTGCAGCTTCTCATACCCTACTCTCACGTCTAGCGTCATGACAGTGAAGATTCTCCTATCCTACTCTCGAGTCTAGTGCCTAAGCCGTGCTGCTTTCCTCTCTGTTCTAGCGTCCAACGTCTAGGTTGTGCAGCTTCTCCAATCCAATCTGTCGTGTAGTGTCTAATCGTTGCAGTTTTTATTTCTGCTCTCGGGTCTAGCGTCTAGGCCGTGCATCTATTATATTTACTCTGCGCGTTTAAACGATGCAGCTTCCCTCTCCGCTTTCGCGTCTTACGTCTAGCCCGTGCAGCTTCTTTTAATTACGTCCAACTCCTTGTTCTTTTTATATAGCTTGTATATACATTGTATGTATTTTGAAGAGTAGGGAGGATATATTAATCTTCACATAAGATTATTATTGAAGTAATTATGATTGACTACACTAACCTGGATCTAGTTATTTATTTCCTAAACTGGATGAACGAGCATTTTCTCTCTCTGCTCTCGCGTCTAGTGTTCAGGACGTGCATCCCATGTTTTCGTGGTATTCATTCTTTTAGACAGGTCTAATTCAATCCTCCATTTTAATTTCCTATTTACATCAAACATCCTCCCTATCTGCTTTCCATCTTTTCTTTTCGTCTTCTGCTCTTACCCCACACACTTCTCTCTAATTCTAATTTTACAAGACTTTCTTGTCTCAAAATGTAGCCGAATAATATATCCCTTCTCTCGGTCAACGTTCTCCGTATTGTTTGCTCTTCCTCTATTCTGCTAACTTCCTCGTTAGGGATTCTATCCACTCATCTGATTTTCAGCTTTCTTCTATAGTACCATATTTCAAAGACTTTTTATTATTTTCTGTAACTGCTACCATACACTTTTCGCATCCATATTATGCCACACTCCATACGAATATGGATGTCCTAATATTAACAATTACATTGACCGTAAGTGAAGGGTGTGAATAGTGTGATTAGTGAGTTAATAGGTGAGACCTAGCTTAGGTTATCGGGAATGGAGAGATGTTCAATCGGTCATTGGACGATTGACGGATTAGCTCAGTTGGTAGAGGTCGCGGCTGGTTATCGGTAGGTCCTGGTTTCGAGTCCCTCGTCCGGTTGTCATTTTTCCATTCATGTCTTTCTTGTAAAATCCTCTTTCGTGCGAAAGTCTTCTTTGCCGAAACTAACGTTTAACATCATGGGCGGTAGGCTGCATCCTTGTCTAACTCCTTTCCTTTTATTTTCTTCCTTTACTTGATATTTAATTCTAATTACTGCTGACTACCTTCTGTTGATGCCCTATTTCTGGATATTTTATCCGTAATAGTGTCTTATAGTTGACATTGTAAAGTGAATAGTGCCCATGTTAGACTTAAAACGTATGTTCCGAAAGGTTAAACCACAAACACATGATTTGAAACCTATGTACGATTATAAGCGGTAAAAAAATGCCAAATTCCTAAAAATATTTCTATATATTGTCAATAAACACAAATAAGATTAAAATTATTTCTGCTGAATCAGCAAATCGTTATTAATTTCATCTGAGAAACTCACTTTTGTGATAAATCTTAGTTTAAATTCAAGGTTACTGAATTGTCATATGATCTGCCAATATCGGCTGTGGATTGCCCTCCTCGCCACAAAATACAACAAACCAATGTTTAAGAGCTCTTCAACAGGTTACAAATTAAGTATACAGGTTTTCAAATTCATAACAGGAGGAGATTACTGCAATAATAATACTATATAGGATTCACGGCTTTGCACAATCAAAGAATGAGAACAAAACTACAGATGATAAAAGGTATTTTTTATTTCCACATGAACTCCTACATACGGGTCAAATGACGCACTTAAAATCAACCTATATACCGTTCTACCCAGTTATGTCTTAAGTCCCAATCACTGGCTGACCTTCACAAGCAATAAATTTCACTCCGTCGACATGGCTACACGCACTACATAGATAATCATGACATCGGATCGTGATCGAATTCATAAGTAGCCTTGGGGCAAATGTTCTTCTGCATAACTATACTAAAAATTTCATGCTAACACCTAAATATTTACACATCCTTTTTGTGATTCAGTAACACTTCATATTACAAATTTTATCTTTAATACTTTCTGCCCTTTTTCTGTGTATTTTGTTACTAATATCCTAACTTGTTAATGCTAATTATGTACAATTGAAATCCTTTGATCTTAACTATTCCTAAATCTCCTCTTACGCCGTGTTGTATTAGTACGCTACACGACAACTTCGTGTGTTTCATAAAAGAAAACAATGATGATTAATATTAAAGGATAATCACTTAGTCTATAAATCAGGCCTCTAAACATTAATGTATACATTTAAGAAAATTTTAGTTTCACCAGTTGCTCGACCAGTGAAATATAAATTTAGCTGCAACAGAGTAATCTGCAAAGTTTTCAAATCCAATTTGCGGTAGGTAACTGAAGACGGGATTTACTGTACATAAGCCTGCTTCTCTATTGCTATTTCATACACTGGCTACTAAAAGCGCAGCCACCACGAGTTCATCTAAATTAAATCCCTAATACCAAATTAAGTATCTATATCAGGATCCGTATGTACTAAAATACAAAATATATTCTGCCCAAAGAATGAAGCGATTTATCGTTTCCTTACTTTTTGATACTATATTTAAGAATATGTTAACTATCCTTGCTTGAATAATTCGATATTTAGGACCTCTACATTCAGTTGCAAAGCTCATCGTCGTTGTTAAATGCACGAAATGGGGCAAATTTCCCTTCTGTGTTAAGTGGCTCGTATTATATTGCTGTCAGAGCGAAAATATTATTTTAATATATATATATATATATATATATTAATTCATGTAAAAACTTTTAGCGTATATTTACTCAAGTAAGAGTCGTATGCATAAGCATTTCAAATATTTACAACCACGGAAATCGACGCTTTGTTGTCACTCAAAAAGGATAAAAAGGTAATGAAATTCTTGATTTATCTACCTGGTGAAGTAAGCGTTTAAACAAGTTCCGGTATTACACCGTGAAAGTGTACGTTATTTGAAGGATAGTTACGTTCAGAAAAACTGCTCTGTTCATATTATTATTATTATTATTAAGTTATTCATCATGAGACTAGCTTTTAGGAAAGTTTTCTCTGGAAACCATTTCCTGTACAAGGGAAATTAGTGCCAACGATGATATCCCGTTGCTGTCCGAAGGTTTATGACATATCGCCCATCAATAGTTAATTATCATGATGTCTTAAACTAATTTTCCATAATTAAAATGAATATTTTCTTCAAATTAAAAATAAAGAAGCAAGGGCTAAATGTTTTAACATACATTTATAAACAATTTGCAATAATAATGCCTCAGATGGTAATAAAAATACCATCATATAAAACATCCCGATGAAGCGGCAGTCATAATTCCATTACGAAATGATTTACGAAGAGGTAAATAAAATTCAATGAGTAAAATGTGAAATTAGGTCACCTAATGGTCTCAGCTACTCACCTTGGCACACAATAAGAATACCAGATGAATATTTTGTGTTACTACTATCCGTGGAACTAGGATTCATCACAGGAGGAGACAGGAATGCGACAAATACGGCTAAGAATCAAGATTAATAAAAACTAAAGGAAAAAGAGTATTACAGGCTATTAACGAAAGTGTTTACAATTTTTAACAACCGAAAAACCAAGTTACTGATCGATGGACCCTAACAAAATACTCGATGACTTGCATTTTTTATGCATACATCATTCAACACGTTGAATCCAATTATTATATTTCATAATATCATGAAACTTTAGTTCAAACAGTTAGGTAGGTACTTTATAAATAAAGACTTATGTAAACCTTAATTAATAATTCAATACATTGGGTCAGTTTCCAAAACAACATCTGAAGCCAGTTAGAACTAAATTTTCCATTAAAGCGATTGAAAAAAATCGAAGAAGCTGGGAATTAGCTGACATCACTAATCCAGAAAACTCAAAAACGTAGCCCCACATAACTGAGAATTGATGAGTGAATATCAAAGAGGAAAAAGCAAGCGACGGACATTTGGGTACAACAACAACAAAACGATGAACAACAACTAGAACAAATGTTTCAAAAATTTCTCTGTGAAACTAATTGTGCATCTTTTGAAAGAAAATATTCTCCAAAGATGAACGTACGATATGGAAGGTAACAAAAGAACTAAAGAACGCAGAACACAAGCTTTGACAAATGCAAAGCAGAAAAAGCAGATATGTTTACGGAGCATTTCATCACACCACATGGACCCAACACTAACAACGTCGTTGAACAAAATCAGGATTTCTGGATCAGAACTTGTCATATGTCACTCCCAATTCAAACATTCTCACGTTGGAAACGACAAATAATCAATAAATAAATCATACAAAGCATCAGGGCACGACCGAATAATAGCAAAAACAAGTAAACAATGACAAAGATTAGCTGTAGTACTGTTAACAATATACTTACCCACCAGTCGGAAATTTTGTCAATCAATAATGGTTCCCAAGAGAGCAAAAACAATAAATAGAAACAGGCAAATCAGATTCCTTCCTACTTCGTCTACGATTTTTGAAAAATTCCTGAGTAAGAGATTCAAAACAGATTGGAACTATCAACTACTATATCGGAACACTAATTCGGCTTTCGGGAAAGATATTAGGCAGTACAGCAGAAACAGAATAATAAATAGTCCCGACAAAAGCCTTGAATAAAACTATGTTACTATGTAGGTGCTGTACAGGCTTTAGCTGAAGTCTCGCACATCGGACCATCATATAAAAGAAAAATAATATATTAAGTTTTCTTCCTACCTACTACCATTTGCTACGATCATACATGCCAGAAAGATACTTCCAATTAAAACAAAACCCCAGTTGCACCATTATGAATCAGTACATTGAGGCGAGTCAGAAGGGAGTGTGTTGGGACCGCTCCTCTACTATCATTCACGAATGGTACTGCCATGCTGTCAATAATTCTTCTTCCACGAGTGGCGTCACATATATGTATAACCATATCATGGACATATAGAGAATTAAGGTAAATTAGACGATAACAGTACAAGTTACATTCACTTCAATAAGAATATTCAAAATCCGGTAAAGTGTATTGTATTACATCTAACCAATAAATGACCTAGGAAATATATGTCAAAATGAAACGTCTACAAATCAGTCTAATCTTCCTAGACGTGGTTAACTATCAGTAGAAAATAAAATATTGTTATAAAACGTATCATTAAGCCAATACGGATAGTGGATGCACAAATCCGTGTAATCAAAAAATTATAATAAAATATAATTTACAACATAAAATATAATTTGAATTATATTCTCCATCACTAAACGAAAGATGCCTTTAATTTCCGAGAAAATTAAGACATTCTTAGAACTCACTGTAAAATTATTTTCAGCAAACATGAATTAGTTTGTATTCGGAAAGGTGCTTAAGCACAAACATCCATCATGACGGTTTGTCACTATGAATGTCTGGCTCAGCTCATCGAAAACCCTGTAGATTCAACTTGCATTCTATCTCCGACGTGGAAATGCAAGTTCACTATTTATTTCCACCATTTATAAATTCTAATGGGATCCCCCCTTCAAAAATGGGTCAATTGGATTCCTAAAGTTATATCCTCTCCTTGGAAAGTTATAATCATTGTAGTAATCCACATGTAAAGGATATTAGATATTAAGTAGTTATTAAGATATATAAGAAGTAGACGTTCAGATATTAGCTATTAGGATAGATTCTTTTTTTAGTATACGGCTAACTGCATGGAATACCCGTTGCTTGTGAGAACATTGATCTGGAGATTTTCGCGGGGTAGGTGTGATATTTTCCAGAACAAAGAGGTGTGAAAACCAGAGTATACCTGGGTGCGCGCTCCCCAGCATAAATTATTTCTACCCGCCAAGGATCTAAATGTCGAGGAGTGACCAAATTCGCTGATAATTTGGGGCGCGTTCTTCCCAAAATTATAAGTGTGATTGGTGGTCAAGATGGGAAGAGAAAATGATGTATTATTTTAATACAAATATAATTCTCGAGTACACAGAACGTTTCGACGGCAAGCTCCGCCATCGTCATCAGGTAGACTGTGGTGCCGAGACTGTGACACCCGTGACTTATACATGGCCGTGCACTCCCCTCTCCTGTGAGCTGTGTTCGGTCCTCATTGGTCCGTTCTCCCATTTGTCCGTAGTCATATTTGTCGTCAGGTCCGGTTTTTTGGTTTTTGATGGTTTAAAAAGCGGATCCCAAGCTTTGCTTGGCTGGAAACCGCTGTCGCGGGTCAGCAAATTGTCCATGGACTGTCACATTTTTAACCTTAGAGGGTAACACAAGCATCGAGATATTAAGTTAAATACTCGCACGTCAACATTTTTTATCATTATTTATTTAGTATTCAGAATAATATAAATTCGATAAACTAACTAATTGTATTAGTGTCTAATAACATTAGCAGGAAGATTTTCAATGATATCGCCTGGATAATTTAAATAAACAATGACTAACTAAACTTAAAATAGTTCACTAGGTCAAACCTTTTTGAGGCTTATTTGATCACTGTTTCTAGAACCAGTGTTTGTCTAGTAGTGGGTTTGAACTACATAGTGTTTGATGGCGTTGTTGAGGACGAATTCTTGTACCGTTGGAACTTTTACATCTGTATGCAGTGTGAGGTTCGTTATATACCATGGGACGTTTACAATTTCCCGGAAAATCTTGGATTGGAATCGTTGCATAATTGATATATTTGATGATGTTGCACATAAACATACCTCAATCCTAATTGTTTGATTACAGCATTAAGTATTAGGATTATACTATCAGCCATAGTAGTTGGCATGACTTCATCTCAACTTTTCTCCTTTTTACTATCTGATTTTTCCAAGAAAATTTAGAATCTAAATTTAGTCCTAAATATTTTACTTTTCTTGCTGTTAGTGGAATTTGTACATTATTGTCACTTTGGGGAAGGGGAGAAGCAAATTTCTTTCCGAAGACTGAATGTGATATGTGCAGATTTATTCTGCTTTATTTTATTTTTCGTTTTTCTAGCCTTTGTTTTCTAACCATGACAAGTTTGTGTAACGTTTGAGACTGTTTGGGGGTCCTAGTGGCAGGAGAGAATGTCCCTATTGTTTTTTTTTTGCTAGTTGTATATCTGATATTTATCAAACAAGACAAACACAAGACTGAATTTTCAAAAGCTATATTTACGGTTTGGATAATTTGGTGGTTCCTGGCGTTAGACAGAGTAATTCCCCGTCCAAGCGCCAATGCCTTTGCATTGTCTTTATTAACCGTACTGCAAAGTTATTCTCCAACACATCATCATCATCCAATATTCATGGTGCCAGTTCCTATACGATAAGAAATATTAAATAAATAGTCTCAATTTCACTGCCAGTAAGAAATGTTTATTCGATGCAAATATTGGTCGCTTTCAAATAATATAATATAGGCGTGTAGTGGTGTCTCACCCTCACGTTGATTGTTTGCCTGTCGCAAGAAACACGTGTTCATAGTTTTATAATTAGCTTATAATACCATGGGTATCATTTGTTACCTTCTCCACCTTCCAAATCCCCCCCTTTCCATACCTCCCTACAGTATTTTAATGAGTCAACTAAGCGGTTAAGCCACAATCTTACAGACAGTTTTTTTATTAAACGAAGAAGCAAATTTCTGACACTTAACAAATATGTACCCAATATATACATCGGCTTCACTGTTTATACTGACTACCTGAACGCACCAAAGAGTACATTTTCGTCTCTGAATTTCAAGAACGTTTTACTTAAATATAATATGTTCGTTTGTTGTTGTTGTGGTATCAGACCTAAGACAGGTCTGATGCTAACCTATCTTGCGCAAGACTTTTCATTTCTACATAGCTACCACATGGTAGCGTATTCCATCTTGTGCCTCCTTCTTCTCTTCTTACCCCACACACTTCCCTATAATGATAATTTTACAAGACCCTCATGACTAAAAAGTGGCTTATTAGTCTATTCCTTCTCTTGGTTAAAGTCCTTCCCCTTATTCTGCTTAGAACTTCCAGGTTAGTTACTCTATCCAACATTCTTCTGTAGCTCTACATTTCGAAGGTTCTATTATTTTCCTTTTTGCAACTCATATCGTCCATATTTCGCACCCATAAAACTCCACAGTCCATTACGAACATTTTTAGCAATGATTTCCTAATGTTCACACTTATATTACCCGTAAGAAAATTCCTTTTTTTTGCGAAAGCGTTTCTTGCTTATGTTATCCTTTACTTTTACCATCCCGAGTTATTATGCTGCCCAAGTAAGAGAATTCCACATCTTCCTTCAATTTATCCCTCTATTAATCCTCACGTTTAATCTTCCAGCATCAAGTTCATGACATTTATAACGGTTTCCAATTCTTCTTATGAATCCCCTAATACCAGAATATCATCAGAAAACATGGTTTTTATTTTTTCTCTTTTCATTATGATTCCCGTTCCATCATTTTAACTTTCTTCGCCGTTTGTTCTATATGTAAGGTAAACAGCATGGGTGACAGACAGCATCCTTGGCTTACTCCCTTTTTTCTTTATGATTTATCTTCTTGCCCTTCTAAAATAATTACCACTGCCTACCATCTTTAGAAGTTCTGGATCACTCGTCTTTACCGAAATTTTATTGCGTCATCTTCAAAATCCTAAAGTTTTAAGTAATTAATAATCCTGAAAAAGATGTTATAACTCACATGGTTCTTACAGTATACTCCATGTAAGGTAAGTACAAGAACTGGTGACAGCCAAAGGATAAACAGAAAACTAACAGAGGACCGACTTTCTCCTATGTTTTTATCCTCCCTGGACCGTAGGCTAAGTAATTTAAATTAGTTCCCCAACAAGCTTCGACGACCTGGATTAGTTTTGTTGGGCATACAGTAAGAGTTGTGCTCTGCTCCGTTTTGACCAGTCGGAATGTTGCCCCCCTGAACCCCTGCACCCTTCTTCACCAATCTGGTCATCTGGTCGCGTCCCCACAACAAGCTTTGTAACACCGTATCCGTTAAGGAAGTTGGAGTATACGAGAATACGTCCTATCTGATGTAGATTCCTCTAAAGTTTTCCCTGTACGGCATTTAGGCGATCCTCAAACTACAAGAGGCCTCAGTCAACCCATTGGTCACCTTGCTCTACCTTCCACAACCTCCTTCTTCCATACCACCCTATGCTATTATCGTGTGGTTTTTTCAGCGGACTCACTACTGTTGACACCCCTTTCCAAGTCCCTTACCCCCTCAACCGTGCTCTTTGCGAACACAGTCACCCTCTTCCCCTTTCGCCCGTTGCCTGTGCTTACATGATCGAATAACATATAAAGAAAAATCTCTTCATTTATGCGTAAGTACGAATATAAACTATCGTAAGTTTTAATAATTAAAAATAACAATAATGTAAAAATAGTCAAAACAAACTGTCCTGTTTAACATTAAGCAAATGTACATTGCATAATAATTCAGAAACTTGTCTGGATTTGGAATAATTATTTCCTCATTAAAAATATAATTTAACTATAATTTTGCCTGACGGTTACGTATTACGAGTATTGACAATGCTAAGTAAGTTATGTACTACATTTTATATTATTCGACTCCATTTTATAATTAACTTAATACTATTTAATATTATTACTATAGTTATTATTTTTATCTTAAACATTGTTTTTGATAGTTTATCATTTTTATTACTATTCGGATTTAAAATGTGCAATTTTCCCTCACAGTTTTCTCCCAGACTTGGGACTGGGCAATGCATATTTAGGCATTGGTGGTTTAGAAATAGCATGGGGTTTGGTGGAATTTTATCTATATTATTTTTCTAAAGTCACAATTCTTACATTTTATTCCAATTTGATGGCAAAAGTTGATGCATTTAAGCATTTTTTTAAATCTTTTCTTTCTTCTAAATTTTGAAGAATATTATGTATTCTCCTGTCTACCTCGATGCATTTTTTGCGCCTTTTACATCCCGCCTCACCCAATTCTCTGGCGTGTTGTTCCTCTCAGTTGTGAGTGCACTCAGCTATATAGTCTACGCTGTGTTCTACGCACGCCTCCTGTCTTGTATCTTTTAAATTTTCCTATGAAATACTAAGTTATTATAGGGATGTTTATCACGTGCCGTCCCTGAAGGCATTATTCAGTCTTCACCCAGTGACGTTATTGGTCCAGTTTTCGCGTTTTTTCTAGATTACTCTCAATCTGTACTCTCATGTGGAACTCATATGAAATTTTTTGTCTTAACACGCAATCTGCTGTCCAACGATAAGTTGTCATTGACTGATAGATCTTGTGTATAGAAAATTAGCAATATTTCTTGACTCATTCGGAGATGTCGTCTCCGTAAAATAATACGTCCAGTAGGTACTCGCTACTCTTACTCAGCTATCAACACCGCCACATTATTTTGTATCAGCTGAAACTAAATATGAGCACACTATAGGCATTTAGATGAATCACGCTTACTCATAGTGAAAGATTAAGGATGACTTTGTTCAGGTACAAATCTCCTCCCCCCCTCCCTTTCTCATACAACTCTCTCAGCGACCCTGTTATAACTTGTGTATACCGTGTCATCACATACGTGTGATGATGATCATACAATCTGTAATTCGCTCTCATGTAGTCTCCAGTTCCTATGTCAATTGTGTCTCAAAGTCCCCAATCCGCTTGAAACCACTCCCCGTGACCACTGTGTACCTATTTGTCTTGATGTGAGAGTGTCCTTCTAAAAAGCGTTCTCTATAGTTGTTGTCGTCACCGTCAATGATATTGTTTAGACTCAGTGATACTCCCTGACTTGTGTCTAGCATATAGCTTGTATTGTCTCTCCCGCCCTTCATTCAAGAAGTTCAGTGTGTGATGGGACGAGAACGAACACTCATATCAGTGTGTGGAGTCAAGTAGAAACACGATGTCATACTTGTATCACGAAATGTAGACTATATGTGTAACACACTAATAACAGTGACCAGAAGAGCTTTTAATCAAACAATCCTATATCACTTAGATCTATAAAAGAGTAGTCTACTAGGTATACCTTCTTCTACGTTGGGTAATAGACATAAAAATATGAAAACTACTAAAGTGTAGCCGTAGTTGAGATTGGAACGCTCTCTTGAAATCATTCACTGTGCCGCTGTCTCATGTTGTAGTCGATATATAATAGACAGCTCAAAATCTTGTCGGTGTCACGATAAACCGTAAACTCCTGCGTAAGGTCTCGGACGGATCTACAATTACTCTAGTCTAACATTGTCACTACTGTATCAGACAGCGACTTAGATTGAGTAGTTATAGTGTACTTCTAGACAGGCCATAAGAATCTGATAACTGTGTGTCTATATAGTTTTAGACTACTAGTTGATAGGATATTCTGGGGTAGCACACATCCTATAATGATGTGCCACTCCACTTAAGTGTGTGTGCGATCAATAGATGTTGCTGTGTCACATCAGAGTGTGTGTGTGAAACCACTGTGAGAACTTATGTAATAGGAGGATAGTGCTCAATGCGCGAGCTGCTCACTAGAGAGCGCCTGTGGCCTGCTCATGACGTCTAAGAGAAATGTGTCTAGGATACTCGAGGAAGTACTCCTCCGGTTATCCCCATATCTCGCGCGGCACATATCAGTAATCCAGATCCCGGTCTCAGAGAAAGATCTAGAGGATACGTAAGTCTCGTGTGATAGACATGTGTCGTGTTCTTGTGTCATCTTACAGATTCCTCAAGAATCAGTCCCCTTGTGTACTCGTCCTAATCTACGTAACTATCCGACATCCTATGTGTCTTGCTACTCGTCGCCCGGTCATGCCTATGCTCGTCTGCAATTAATTGATAGTCATCAAGACATGTCTTTCTCACAATAGAGCACCCGCGAGTACACGGGCGCTCCCACTTGTGTTGTGCGGATACCCTGTGGTCATGCACTGTCTTGTGTCATATTATACATAGACGTAGATACACCTTCGTAACTGTCCTTTTATACTAACTTGAGTGCGATATAATAAAAGTACAATACCACACTCCAATGAGACTGATAACTTTTTCTATGGAGTAGGATACAGACTGCTATGAGTGACAGACAGACATCAGACTGAGGATGAATGTTTGTTGATCCGCTGCTTGTCTCTTGTCTCGTCGACTAGAAAAATCATACAGACGAAAAACTACGCAACAACGTGTCATAGTCGCGTCTTAATATTTGATCAAGAGTTTGATCCTTAATCTCGCTCTTACTGCTGTCAAATGTTCTGGATGCTCTCGCCGTATGGAGTGATGATCACCCTCGAGTACCTATCATATCTCTAAATTTAATGCGATCGCGCTGTGTACTAGAGCACATGATTTTCTGACAATCAAGACCTCCCGCGCACCTGTCAAATATCAAGCACGACCACAGTAACCCAACTCCGCGTATATTAGTATAATAAAGTCTCTCTATTACATAAACCTACAACAACTATCAAGCATTAATAAACTCGCAATCCCAACGAGCGTCCACATCTCTCCGCGATTGATGACAACAGTCACGCATCATCCACTTATCATGCCCTCTTGCGCACTTGATATCACACTCTTTATATACACTCACACTGAGTCACTTCCACGAGACACACTCCTGCTTAGGTCGCAGATACCCCCACACACAGGCTATAACTGTTCACATAAGGTCCTATCTGTATAGTGTCGATATGAGAAATCGATACTATCACCATCCCTCGCACAGATATCTGCCTCAAGTCTCGTCCTGAAGAGATTTTACCTATATCTCAAAGTCCCTTGAGCAGCCACATACAGCCCCCTCCTAGATGCTACACACTACTTTCAGTCTCACGATCGCTCCGCTCCCGTAGAGTTATAGAGTCCAATCGATCTCGTGGATATAGCGTTGACGCCTCCCCATCTACCCCCGCTCACGTAAATTCTAGTGTGATCACCGACGACGGATACACACATCAGGTTACACGCTCCGCACGTACCCAAGCCCTACGAGAAACCTTATCCCCGTGTGCTCATGAGGCCGCCACAACATCGCGCTCGCACTACGGCGCCGCTAGCGCGTACGCGAACTCTCTTCACGCACAACTCGCTGCTCTGATCGCAACACGCCGCCCCACCACCCTTTCGAGAACACACACGTGCGCCACTCACGTTACCCAATACGCGTCCAGAGACATTTCCACATCTCATAGATCAGCGCTCTCATCTCCCCCCACTCTCACCCCCGATACTCAACACACCAAACACCTCTCCTCATAAAAGCTAGCTCTGCCGCATATCTACAGCCTTATCGAGACCACTAGCTAACGCCTACCTGCTCATAACTGTCTGCGTCTATTTGCTCGCCGCCAGCGCGCCATCAGACCGTCTTTCAAGTGTACACCCACGAAACGTGGAACTGTGTAAACCACTTCTCCCCATATAAGATCTCAAGTCTCTCTCAACGAATCTCAATGTACTATACTGCTAGAAATCATACCTGTAACGTGATCTCTAATATTCCTCACACTCTCGCGATATAACTACTAACTACACACACCCCCTCCCCACCTCCCACTAGCTTCGCCTCCGTCATCTCCTCCTCCCTCCGCCTATCCCTTTCTGTAAGTTCTATTACAGGAAGAATTCTTTGCCTCTCGCCGAAACGTCTCACATTTTGTCTCACTTAAAACGTACCCTCGCCATATAATGTCTCCTCCGCTCTGACAAGTCTTGGCCTACCCAAGATCTTTACTTCTCCCCATCTTTATTTACCTTTAATATATGCAAAGGAACACCGGATCACCTGTGAAAAAACCTGGGGCATTAAATCTTGCCATTTCATTGCAATACAGTTGATGTTTTTCTTTGTTTGTTTAAATAAATCCTCCTGGTGACTGAGCGATAGGACGAAGGAATGGGGATGCGATACCACGCTATTTTATATATAAATTTACAAGATGAAAATAATAATTTCACGTTGTTATCAATTATTGGTCCTAATTCAGCAACATATATAAAGTACATAACATATCGGGTTGTATCAGACCAGCTAAGGACTGATTAATAATGCTACAACAACAAAAACATAGCATATTGAGAAATATTTGCATCGGTATCTATAGAATCGATTAAAGTCGCTGCAATTTTCAGGTCTCAAAGTTATCAAATATATAATGAAGAAGACAAGAAGCAAACAAAATTAAGGGGCATGTTTCATATTTTACCACTTCGTTTTGTCTGTGGAGTGAATAATTCATCGTCTACTTGATTACTCTACTTCACTCTTGCAAATAGTATTTCACAAATATAAATCTCCTGTGAAACATAAAATGTCATGTGTAACGCATAACTGTAGTCAGGAATATTATGAAACATAAAAACATAACACAGACAGACTTTAAGATTGATACTATATGCAGTGTATAGTAACGGTCGAAGATATCTGTTAGGACTTTGGAGTTGCGGAGTCAAAATAAAGGAGTCAGTATTTGAGCCAAGGCCAATTAAACCTAGACATCATGGCGCGCTTGGGGTCTTTCCCAACTATAGTGATATTTGGTGGCAACGGGTTGTATTTTCCTCAAAAACCTTGGGGGAGAGGTGCGAACTGTTATTCCCAGAGAAGAGTAACTATAAATGTGATTGGTTAATATCCATCCCTGCCACCTAAAGAACTAGCGTTTCTCGAACTAAAATAGATAGGAAGAGGATTAAAAAGGCTTGCAAAGAAATTTCGAGATGGATAGTTTTAGGCATTAAGAGTAGGATAACACAGGCAAGGAAGGCTTTCGCGAAAAAGAGGGATTTACTTAGGGTAATATAAGTGTGAATATTAGGAAATCGTTGCTAAATATGTTTGTATGTAGTGGTGCGACACGTGGACGATAGTAATTGGGGAAAGGAAAAAAATAGAAGCCTTTGAAATGTGGTGCTATAGGCAAATGCTGAAAATCATATGGGTGGTTAGAATCACAAAAGAGCAAGTTCTAAACCCCAGAATAGGGAAAAGAGAACAATATGGAGGACGTTGACTAAGAGAAGGGATAGATTAATAGCCCACGTATTAAGACACGAAGTTTTTGTAAAATTATCATTAGAGGGAAGTGAGTGGGGTAAGAAAAGAAGAGGGAGGCCAAGGATGGCAGATTATGGAGGACGTGGGTTGACTATTTATAAGGAAAGAGGCTTGCGCAAGATAGGTTAGCATGGAGGGTTGAATTAGACCACAACAACAATTTTAGGCAAGGGAGTTTGTGGGGACGAGAGCGGTGGATTAGATGAAATTAGAGGCAGATGGAGGAGTCGGCATATGATCGACATTACTGATATGTAACCCGGGGAGACGAAGATAAACTGGAAAGTTTCCTGAAACAGAAAGAATTGCTGCGACGGCTCTGATTGTGATCGAGCACGACCCAAATTAGGAGGAAATTGCAACGTGGAAAACGGTGTAAGGTTCATTATGCTGATTTCCTATACTGCCAGTTCCGAGTAGATTTTGTATGAAATATTTTACTCAAATGAGAAGGCCAATAACATACGACCCTGAGTTTAGAGATCGAGAATTGTTAATTTTAAGAAATTAATTTGAATCATTTTTATGTGTACATATATATAGTGTTTAAATTAGATATAATTGTCGGCTTACAGTTTAAAAATGAGGAAATTGTTATATTGATATCAAGTTCCTTAGGATAAAGTAAATTGTTTTGTTTATATTTTCAAAGTTTATTCCTAATATATTAATGTAGCACTGAAATCAAATAATATACCCTTTAATTCAATTCAGTATCTCCCGTGAACGCTAGAGATGAAACAAGAGACTGTGAGTGACGACCTCAGGTTCTTTTATGCAGTATCTACGTCGACTCTTTTCGAGAATCCTCATGGCTGTTGTTAAGGAATGTACACTGAAGGGTTTTTATCGTGGATAGGAGGCTAAATTAGTTGCTGGATGATGACGGAAAGTTAAGTGTATTCTCGCGCTTGGATCTTGCAAATGCCGTAACTATCTTTTCTTTTCTGCGTGTGATGCAAGTCCCAAGTCCGCAGTCACTCGTCGCTTGTGCTTGAAGAAACATCAGAAGAGAGCGGCTGGTTCAGTTCCACAACCCTACGAATCGCACAAAATTCATTTCGCCAAGTTTCGCCAGCATGATTTGGTCCTCCGTGGTCGCATGCTGATCCGCGACGTGGAAATACGCGGAAAATAGCTATCGTTGATTTGAAATCTCGCAATCGGCGTGGTATTAAGGGAAATGACTGTACATTCCTGAATTAGGTGTAACTCTCTCTAGTAGGTAGTAATTCGTCGTTGCTAGTTGCGCTCGTTGTTGTTACAATATATATTGTCGGAGAAACATTCCATTATGGCAATAAATTCTCAATTTCAGTTGGCGTTCGTTCGGAAGTATTAATGCTGCTGAAGTACTTCGTTCGTGTATTTCGACATAGTCGTAATAATAGTGCACATCTACTACATTTCAAATTAAATTCATTATTAACAAGTTAGTGTTGAAACTTAAAACCATCAAAGAACATGCTGCAATTCTGGGAACGAATAAAGAGATGTCGTATTCGAAGACGCGCTTCCGTGTTATGACGCAATCAATAGATGAGGACTATCAATAATATCACGACAATATGTTGAAAATTGTCGCGTATAACTCAAAGCAAAGTCACATGACGCGTTAATAACAGTATTCGATGATGATTATTATTCCTTTAAGGCGGCGATGGAGAATCACATCGACCATAGCCAAGTGAATCACTCGACCGGGTCAGACAGTCGTAATATAATAGAAGAAATTCCTATTCAGTTACCGAAGATAAATTTATCAGAATTTACCGGGTATATAAAATAACGGACAAATTTTGCGGATCTATTTAGAGCAACGATACATAATAATAAGCAGATAAGTGATACGCAAAAATATTTTTACCTGAGGTCGTCACTCACAGTCTCTTGTTTCATCTCTAGCGCTCACGGTAGAGAATTACAAAATAGCATGGAACGTTTTGCAAAAAAGATTTTATAATAGTCACATCCTTACCTCGAATCGCTATTTAATATTCCCGGGACAATAGGTTATGCCTGTTCTATACAAAAAATGGCTAGTAATATTATTGAGTTTTTGGAGCCTTGTCAGCTCTGGGCCACAATACTGACGAATGGGCTGTACCAGTTCTTTATATAATCAGCAGGAAAGTTCATACATCTTTACGTGAAAGCTGGGAAAATTTCGTATTGCCTAATTCGTCCCCCTCGATTTCGCAATTCGTGCAGTTTTTGAACGAACAAGCACGAGTGCTAGATGTAGTGCGTCCTGAAAGATTTTAAACCAGGACTGGACTCAGAACTAGATGTCAGGAGAATGTCAAAGCAACGGCATTGGGAACAACGGTTAAATCGGGTGATCAGAGTTTTATTTTTTGTGTATCTCGGCTTGATATGATATTCCTACCAGCAAAGGATTCATGAAAACTTATCATCGGATCGTCTTCACATGGCCAAGGAGGACGGTATTTACTTGAAGTGTTTGAATAAAGGACATGAATGTAACCGCAAATCAAGTTGCAAATATTGTAATGGTAACCATCACTCGTTACTACATTTAAGCGAGTGACGAGCAGAAGCTAAAATCTCTGGATCCGCGTCAGCAGGAAATGAACACGCAGTTAACATGTCAGCGTGTGTTCAAGACGCGAACAGAAAAGAAATTTAGATTGAATAAAACACTTTTTCGCACTGTATTAACTAAGGTTTGTGATCGATGGGGAAAATTTCAGATTGTAAGAGTTATCTTGGACTCAAAAAATAATCTCGATAGTTGATTCGTAAGTATTAGGAAGTCGAGGAACCCCCAAATGTTCCGGTGCAAGACCCGGAAGAAATTTCTAATGAAGAATTTTATGAGTCTACGGTCGAGCGTAGCGAACAGGGTAGATATATAGTAGCACTCCCATTAAGGCAGAGGCGCAAAAGTTAGGGGAATGTAGAGCTGCAGCACATAGGAGATTCGAACTTCTGGAACAAAAATTGTCACTTGTACCGAAGTTGAGAAGCTTGTATAACGAATTTATGAAAAAGTACTTCTCACAGGGTCACATGAAGGAAAGGTCGGAAATCAGTACGTCGGTCATCATCGCATCACTGTATTTTCAAAGGTCAAGACGAAGCAATATCAGGATTTAGAGTCGTCTTTGACGCGTCAATGAAAACTAAAAATGAACCCTCCCTTAGTAAAATTTTGCGTGCAGGACTTAAGTTACAAGCAGATCTAGTTGAATTGATTATTATTTTTCGATGTAACAAAGTTGTATTGGTCAACGACATTCGCCAGATGTATCGAAACATACGCATCAGGAAGGACGACCATGATTTCCAGCGTATCCTCTGGAGATTTAATCGTGAAGAACTGATAAGGGAATTTGCATTGACCTCGGTAACTATGGGGTTCCAGCTAGTCCATTCCTAGCGATTCACACGCTACGTCAGCTGGTCGCTGATGACGGGGCCGCGTACCCTCCCGCATCCGATCCGACGCCATTTTAAATTCTATGTACATGGGTGACTATTGTGTATCAGTATCTAATATGTCAGTAGTATCGCAGTTAAAAACCGAATTAATCCAGCTCCTTAGCAATGCTGGATTCGAGTTGCGGAAATGGATGAGTAAATATTCGCATCTGTTATCTGATCTCCCAATGGAACACTGCGCCGTGATGGTAGAGAATTCCTCAGCCAAAATTCTCGGGTTGATGTGGAAACCCAGTTCGGTTCATTTTACATATGACGTGACAGGTTGTACAGAGACTGTTACAAGGAGATAGATAATGTAGGACCTAGCCAAATTATTCGATCCAATCGTATTTATTTGTCCTGTAATATTCACCGGCAAATGTTTATTTAAACAGCTTTGGCAATTGGGACTTGATTGGGATGAGGAGGTTCCTGTCGAATCGATAGATCGATGGGAAACGTTCAAATCCGAACTACCCAAGATCAGCAAACTAGCAATCATACGGCATATGCAAGTAGATACAGCTACGTCACTATAATTACACGGGTTTGCAACTGTGGTGTATCTACGTAGCACACAAGCAGAAGAAGAAGTTGAAATTTCGTTGTTAATGACTAAATTGAGGGTGGCTCATCTCAATGTACGCAGTATTTCGAGTTTGGAGTTATGCGGAGTCGACTTGGTTGTACATTTATTAGAACGAGCGGAGGCCATATTTCGGTCATGCATTCTATAACTGCATGGACTGATTCCCGTGTCGAGTTACAATGGATTCGATCTTCCCTGCACTCATTGAAAACATTTGTAGCTAAAATGGTTAGCCTTATCCCGAATAAAATCGCTCCTGATCGCGTACGATTAGTTCTAGGGAAACAGAACCCGGCGGATTGTGCATCGCAAGGCATTTCACCCAGGAAATTACTAATTCACACCTTGTGGTTTAAAAGACCTGAGTGGCTCGCACAAGGTTCGGATAATTGGTCCAAGGAAATTGAGCTCGTCAAGCAGACGTTGGAAAAAACAAATAACAGAACCCATTCGTTAACAAATCGGACGAAAGTACAATATTTCATGATCAGCTGTTCAGTCGTACAAACAGTTTTACAAAACTAAAGAGGATAGTCACGTGGATTGTAAAATTTGGGACGTTATCGTACGTAAAGCTGGCTCAGTACTATGGTTACGTATCAGATATTGGCGCTCAACAGGACGACAAACCAGACCGAGAGTCTATGAAATTACTGCGTATGAACGCTTTTGTTGATCATGGGGGAATTTTAAGGGTGGGCGGACAAATACAACACTCGGCCCTCCCCTTTGAGAAGAAACATCCAATCCTGCTATCGAAGATGCATCCATTAAGCGGCATGCATTATCATGAACAATATCTGCACCGTGGCCCGAATACTTTACATTCGATTATCCAACGTCAATTTCGGATATTTTCGGTCACGCAATTGACCCGAAAACAATTGAGACAATGCTTGAAATGTTTCCGTACGAATCCAAACATAGTGCAACCTTTCATGGGAGACTTACCCGCAGCTCGGCTTCAAGGGTGTAAACTATTTTCGAATTGTGGGGTCGATTTTTGAGGACCCTATGAGGTATCCATGGCTAGACAAAGAAACCCCAGGAAATATAAGGGATATATTTGCTTATTCATGTGTTTTGCAACCCACGCAGTCCATCTCGAACTGGAGTCTGACTTATCGACTCCAGGATTTCTAGCAGCCATTCGTTTTTTATCGCACGTCGCGGGTCAATAAATACAATATATAGTGACTGTGTTACTAATTTTGTAGGATAAAATGGCCAATTAGGAGTATGGAGACGTGTTGTGTCAAATAAATAGTTCAATGAAAATTAAGGTAAGAACTGAGCAATCGGGGGATACAGTGGAATTTGAATCCTCCCTCTAGTCCCCATATGGGTGGACTTTGGGAATCAGAAATAAAACCCGTGAAGAAATTCGTCGCACGTGTTGTGGGATGTCAGATGTTAACCTACGAGGAATCTAAACTCTGCTGACGCAAGCAGAAACGACAATAAATTCTCGGCCACTGTGTCCTTTAAGTTCGGATCCAAATGACTTTGAAGCCCTTACACCAGGTTATTTCTTGATGTTAGAATCCTCATCCACCCTTATTGAACCAGATGTAAGTGGGGTTAAATCGTTCAAACAAAGACGGGAGTTATTAATTTTATTAAGTCGTTCGTTTTGGAAGCAGTGGTCGCTTGACTATCTGAATACTTTACAACAGCGTCTCGAATGGATGGGTTGCCCTCCCAATTTACGTTCCGGGGATTTGGTAAGGAAGAGAATCTCCCCCTCTACGTTGAAAGTTAGGACGTATTGCGAAAACGTTCTCAGGAAAAGATGGTGTTGTTAGGGTGGCGGAAGTGCGGACAGCTAGTAGCACATTCTCAATTAATATAAGTGATGAAAATTTGTTTATTTAATCTTGTAGTATTGATTGTCTATATTAGTTTAAGGGTCATCGTTACCGCTTTTTTGGTCGTTCTTGGAATACCCTAAGCGAAATCTCCATCTCGGCCCCAATGAGATTCGATTTTCGTCCGTCGTAAAGACCATTTTGAATTCAATCCAATTTATATATTGAAAATAATATGTAGGATATATAGACTTAAATAGAACATATTATATATAGATAAAAGTGAATTAACTTGTAAATTATAGGGGGAATATTAATTAATTAATTGAATAATTGGGTTTAAATATATACATTTATTAATTGTAAACACAATAATTTTAATATGGGTAGTGCGAGTACAAAAATAATTAATTAAAATGGGATTGTATCTCAGGGTATTAATGGTTTGGGTGACCACGTGTAACAGATTTTTTGTTCGTTGACGAACCTGAGTTGTTTTCATAGGCATCTCGCTGTAATTTCAGTGTTGTGGAACTTGAAGCGGCCGGTCGACAATAGCACGAAGTCGTGCTACCAAATTGAGGAAACTCTGCTTTTTCCTCTTTCTTCCCTTGTTGTTAAGACCTTTCTTCCCTGCTTCCTGGACTGATCAAAGCATAGTCCACCTCTCCGCTGCCACCTCACAAATCTGCTCTCGCCGTAACTTCTCTGGTGCCAATCTCTTCTCTCCACCTCCTTGTATCAGCAGAAATCTGTCCACCACTCTCCTTCAATATCCTCTCGCCTTCATTTTGCATTATCTGCAAAAATCTGTCCTAAAATTGTCTCCGCCAGCCTCTTTAAAACCTTGTCCCCACTTATCCGACATCTATTACTACGGTGGCAGGGATGGATATTCTCCAATCATATCCCTTGTTTCATTTGGGGAGCACATACCACCCGGTCACTAAATTCCCAGGCAGATTAAGACATTTCGGAACCGGCGAGGAGGTGTCCGAGCTTTATGGTCCAGGTGTCAGCCGCAGTCCCTTTGTTAATATTCCGAGCCGCCAAGACGGCGCGCGGAAAAACCCCTTCTTCCTAGCAAGCGACTTGCTCATGCCGGAATATTTGTTATTTAAGTCTCCGTAAATAATAATAAAAAATTGGACGCGGGTTCTACTGCATTACAAACTTTATTTTTATAATTGATATGCTACAATAATTTATTTAAGAACTTGTTTTTATGAAGTCGGCCTTTTCTAGGATTAACAATATAAACTTTATACAACATTTATAGAAATTAAATTACTTACAAGCTAACATTTTGAGAAATAATATCAATTCTCGTGTCGGATCTCTCATAAAAGCTTATTTAAAAAGAAAAATCCTACTCGGAATTGGTAATACAATAAATTCTAAAAAAATTTACAAACAGGGGAACTACCGTTTCTGCTTTGTCTGAGACTCTTCGCTGGCTCTCATATCCGTACCGGTCTCAAACCATTCCTTTACAATATCGTATCAAACCATTCCTTTAAAATATCGCGTGTTCATTTAATCCTCTTTTCCGCTACTATACAATTCATGACCACTGAACAGATTGAAATGTGCTCTTAAACCTGCTCTTAGTTATCACTCTTTCTGTTTATCAATCAATCTCCAAGTCTCTATCCATCTATCATAAGGACTTTTTCCAAACGTCTCAAAGTCAGTTTGCGTCCCTTCTTAATAACTTTTCCCTCGATGGCATGAATTTCAAATTTTTCGTTTATTATTCTGATTTCAGCTATATCTGTACACTCCTTTAGAGCTACAGATTAAAAATCATATCTTTCAAAATTTTCCTTGAGTGAACCTGAAATTTCTCTACCCATATCATTCATTCTAATATTTACTGTAAGATGAGACAAGGAAACTGTTAAAAAATTTATAGACACCTTATTATACCTCAATTAATATGACATATCTTACTGAGATCTCCATTCCTAAAAACCATTTTACTTTTAATTATATCTAAACATAGCTCATAATATTGCCTTAAAACTGAAAAACTAGAGCACTGGAATAAAATATCAAGAAACAAAGCTCATCCATAACCTCTACAAAAGACAGGCAGCAGTAATTAAAAAAGAAGATTAAGAAAAGAAAACCGCAATCAGAAAGGAGTAAGCAGTATGTCGCCCAGCATGTTTAACTTATATATGTATATATATATATATATATATATATATATATATATATATATAAATTTGTATTTTAACTGTAAATTATGTCATTGAATCCTCTTCAAGGATAAGCCGGCATTAACACGGAGCTCCCTATATGTAAATAGTTTTAAGCTTAGATTTAACGTTCGTTGCCGAACCTCAGTTGTTTTCATATGCGTCTCCCTGTAACTTCCGTGTTGTGGAACTTGCCAGTCGACAAAAGCACAACAAAGTCATGCTGCCGGAATTCAGAAAACTCCGCTTTTTCCTCTTTCTTCCCTTCTTGTTAAAACCTTTCTTCCCTGCTTCCTCGACTGATCAAAGCATGGTCCATCTCTCCGCTGCCACCTCACTCGCCACCAATTTCCACTCTCCACCACCCTGCTGCCAATCTCCTTTCGCCACCACATTGTAACACCAGCAATCTGTTTCCTCCACCACTCTCCTTCCATATCCTATCGCCAACACCTTGTATCACCCGCTGTCCGTCTCAAAATTGTTTCCCCCAGCCTCTTTAAAACCTCGTCCCCACTTATGCGACACATATCACTAAGGTGGCAGGGATGGATATTCTCCAATAATATCCCTTTTTCATTTGGGGAACACACGTCCCCCGGTCACCAAATTCTCAGGCAGATTAGGACATTCCGAAACGGGCGACGAGGTGTCTGAGCTTTATGGCCCAAGTGTCAGCCGCAGTCCGTTTGTTTTGATTCTGCGCCGTCAAGGCATGCTCATGCCGAAATATTTATGTTACTTAAATTTCCGTAAATAGTAAAAAAATTGACCTGGTTTCTACTGCGCTACAGCATAATATATATATATATATATATATATATATAGTGATAAAAAGGCGGATTTTGTAAGGCTGTGGCGTTATGAGGCGCAGTTCGGCCAACAACAATGGCTAGTCGGCCGAAAGATGGTGGTTCCCCGCGGGGGAGGCCCGCCGAGCGTGTATAAAAAATGACGATGGTGAATCCCCGCGGGAAAAATGAGGGCGGGGAACCCCGAAATGTTGAGAAATAGGGGAATTCCCGTCGGAAGGTTTAAAAGGGAAGCCGATGGGTGGCTCGCGACCAGAATCCAGAAGGCACGCGAGTGGAGCAGAGGGCAGAAGGCAGGCGAGTGAATCAGACAGCAGATATCCAGAGGGCAGAAGGCGGGCGAGTGGAGCAGAGGGCAGAAGGCAGAAGTGAAACAAAGAGAGGAGAGGACGTGGCTCGACCCCAGAAGGCAGACGAGTGGACGGGCGTGAGCCGACGTGATCAAATCCTGCAAGACGCCAGAGAGACGCACAAACATTCGAGAGGTGGATGTTTGTTGGCCCCGTAATTGCGGGTAAGCGATAAAAAATTTGTGAAACTTGCTCATTGCTCTGGATAAATAACATTCAATGATTTTTCTTTCTATTTTCAGCTACTGCATACTCCATCTCTTGAGAGACCCAAAATCCCCTGAGATTAAGCCCGTGTCTTCACTTAAATTAATAAACAAAAATATTAAAATTGATCATATTTGTACTTTAAATTAATAAATGGTTTATACAAAAAAAATATTACATTTTGGCACCCAACCGCGAGAGCTTACGATCTCTCTCAAGGGTGAAGTACTGCAGAAGCTATTTTTGTAAAAGGTAATCTTCCCAATATTTAGAGTTATAGTTTTTTAGTTTTGCTTTCTTTCGTGTTCCTCTTGGGTAAAATTTAAATTCTGTGTTTTGCAATTTTACTGTGCAATCTCCACAAGTACGCAATCTTTTGCTTACATAAATTAATACATGTTTTTTTAATTAATATTTTGGGGTTTTCTTTTGTTTGATATTTGCTTTTTAGAAGTAAAAAACGTGTGATTAATATGGAAAATTCACTGGAACTAGAATTTCAGTGTGCGCAGGTTGAGAATTTGGAATCCGAGGAAGTGAAAATGTAGAAGTCAGCAATAGTGATATTACGAATGCCGTAGGGGAAAAGAGTGATAAGCAAAGAAAAGACAGTACTAGCGTGGATATTGAGATGCTGATAAAATATTTGGGTAATAAAATGGATAATATGGAAGAAAAATTTGATAAGAAAATGGATGAGATGAAATTAGAAAATAATAATAAATTGGATGAGATGAAATTAGAAAATAATAAGTTGTGAGAAAAATATGATAAGAGTATGGCTTCCATAGGAAAAAAATTGATAAGAGTATGGCAGAAATGAGAATAGAGTGTAAGGAAAATGTAGATAAAATGGCTGAGAAGATGGAGAATAATTGGAAACAATTTAGTGTACAATTTAAAGGGGAAGTAAATAAAAAAATCGAGGTAATAAAGAAGGAAACGAATAAGATAAATGATAAACTAAATAAACTGGAAAAGGAACAGGATAGAGATGTGGAAGAGATAAGGAAAACCACGAAAGATAGTATGGGGAAACAAAAAGGGGAACTATTGAATAGAATTGATTTGGAGAAAAATAAGTTAGAAAAGAAGATGGAGGCTGAGAAAGGGGTGATTGTGAAAAGGATAGATACAAAGGTAAAAGAGATACAAAAGGGGATGGAAAATAATATCACGGAAGTAGAGGGTTCAATAAATAAAAAAATGGAAGAAAGAATTAGGGAAACAGAGGGTAACGCCGAAGAAAAGTTTAAATTTCTATAAGAAAAGATAGAAGACGTCAAAGAAAACAGTAAAAAAATTAGTATGTGCAGTAGAGGGGCTAGTAATCAGATATGTAGTGTCGAAATTCCGTTACCATGATTTAAAGAGCATAGTAACATTAATCCAAAAAGATTCATCATCGATTTGGAACAATATTTTAGGATAAAACGGGTACCAAATCAACTAAAATTAATGGTTTTACTACAGGCGGTAGATAGGGGAACTGTATAGTGGACAGAGAGTAGTATGACGATTAGAGACTCGTACGAAGAAGCGAAAAGTATCTTTTTAAGGAAGTATTGGAATGAGATGCGACAGGCGAGGGTAATGAGAAGCATTTATGAAGATAGATATAGACCAGGAATGGGAATAAGAATGGCACAGTATTTCTCTGAGTATGTGACAAGGAATGGGTACTTAGATACACCGTTATCAGAGCAAGTCTTGGTAAGGGTAATTGGCAATCACTTTGGGCCGGATATTACAAAGATTTTCTTAGGGGTATGGATTGAAACAATACAGAAAGCAATGGAGTTTTTAGAGGGGTGTGATGAAGTGAATGGAGAAATGCGTAGAAGTATGGGAATAAGAGGCAATGAAGGAGATATTATGGCGAATATGGGAGGGAGAATGATGGATAGGAGACCCATGTTTGAAGATAGGAGGGAAGGAGGAGTAGATACAATTGGAAATAACTGGAGGAGGTCAGAACAAGGCAGGGGAAGGGGACGTGATGATAGATATAATCAAGGAAGGTTAAGGGAAAATAATGGGAGAATAATAAACAATAGGTATGCAGGGAATGGAGATAAAAAAAAGTGAAATCCCAAAACAAGAGATAGCAGGGACTTCTAACAATTTAAACTAATAAAGGTTGCATGTAATGCTCCGGTACATGTAACAGGGCATGGGAGGAATATTATTGGGGCGTTGATTATTGAGGACATTTTGGCCTGCGAGAGTGATCTGTTTGAGGAGGAAAAAGAAGAAAGTAGAATCAGGGATAGGGGAAATTCACAAGCAAAGATTATGCTGAGAGTGGGGGAAGTAGATATCGAAACGTGGGTGAATACAGGAGCCATGTACACAGTAATGAAGTATAGCACGTATGAACTATTACAAGAAAATGGGTGCATTAATGAGTCATTACCAGTAAGTAATTTGAAATTGTATGGGGCTCTGGGAAGAAGAGGCGAAAAGGTTGTAAAGCAGGTCATGTAGGAAATTAAATATGGGAGGGAGACTTTAAAGGTTAATTGTATGGTATTAAAAAGTTTGTTTACAGAACTAATTTTGGGGGTAGATTTTCTAAGAAAGGTAAAAGCGAAGGTTAATTTTGAAAATGGAAGCTTAGAAGGGATAGCAATCAACTCTACGGGAGAGGAAGTGAAAGTAAAGTGGAAATTATTAGAGATTAATGATTGAGAACAAAAGGGTTATATAGCTTATATGGGTGAAACTTCGGGTGTGGATCAAGAGCAGAGGGAAAGGATAGGGAAGATGAAAGAGCTGTATGATAGGATACATGCAATACAAGGAATTAGTGAGGGAATGAGAAGGGAATTAGAAAATGTTGTTGAAAAGAATGAGGTTATTTTTAATAAGGAACCAGGTTTGCTTAATGAGGTAGATTATCATATTGAAGTTGAAAAACATAATTACTTCCAATGACATACTTATCCCATACCCTATGCCTTGGAAGGACAAGTGCAGGAGGCAATAGATAGATTGATATCAGGAGGGATTATTGAAAGGTGTGAGAGTCCTTACGTAAATCCACTGTGTGTGGTTAAAAAGAAGGATGCGACAGTGAGGCTTTGTTTAGATGCAAGACGAGTGAATAAGGTCATTAGGAATATATGTGAAAAACCCATAACTGTTGATGAGGCGTTGAGAAGGTTTAGGTGAAGAAAATGGTTAAGCAGTGTAGATTTGAGTAGGGGTTTTTATCAAGTGAGATTAGATTACGAATCCAGACAGATTACGGCATTCCTAGTTG
Source organism: Eucriotettix oculatus (assembly GCA_034510155.1). Classification (NCBI taxonomy): domain Eukaryota; kingdom Metazoa; phylum Arthropoda; class Insecta; order Orthoptera; family Tetrigidae; genus Eucriotettix; species Eucriotettix oculatus. The sequence continues at coordinate 220,756 of CM067378.1, forward strand.
ATGGGAAGCAATATCAGTTTGTAAGGATGCCATTTGGGTTAAAGATTAGTTGCCAAGCATTTATACAGAGCCTGGATTAGGTATTTACACCTGAAATGAGAGAGTTCGTGACATCTTATGTAGATGACCTGGTGATAGCCAGCCACACGTTGGAAGAACATGTGGAGCACATAGGGATGGTCCTTAACATACTAAAAGAAAAGGGCATAACTATCAACCCTGAAAAAGTTTTGCTGTGCAAGCAAAAAATAGAGTTCCTGGGGCATATAATTGCTGTAAAGGGGATATACCCATGTCCTGACAAATTGGATAGAATTCAGAACATAAAAAGGGCTAGAAATCCACGGGAAACAAGGGGATTATTAGGATATTTGAACTTCTACAGAAAATTTATACCAAAAATTGCAATTATTTTAGGACCTATTTATGATCTGTTAAAAAAGGGGAATAAGTTTAGATGGGGGCAACAGCAGGACAAGGCTTTAGAAGAAGTCAAATTAGCTTTTAAGAAATATGTAGTGTTGGAACATCCAGATTTCACTAAACCATTTATCATTAGGTGTGATGCATGTGGATATGGGATTGGAGCAATTTTGGGACAAGTTGTTGATCAAGGAAGAGAAGGGATTATAAGCTTGGCAAGCAGGGGTCTAAAAGAGTATGAAAAAATTATTTTACTACAGAGATAGAACTCCTTTCAGTAGTATATGCAGTTGAAAAGTTTAGACAATATATCCTAGGACAGACAGTGTATCTGTATTCAGACCACCAGGCTTTAACCTATATGTGTGAATGTAAACATAGTAATGCACGAATTAGGAGATGAGCATTAGCTTTAGAGTGTTACAACCTGATCATTAAACATGTAAAGGGGACTGAAAATGCACCAGGAATAAAGATCTGTTTGAGGAAAGTGAGGAAAAAGACAATGTAGCGATAATTGCAAATTTAGGAACTAGAGAAAGGGACATTAAGAGGAAATTAATAGAAGCAACGAAGGAAGAAGAAGGGATATCAGAAATAATAAGAAAGATCAGAAATTTATATGGGAGAGAACTGTAGATACAAAATAGAACAAGGGTTAGTTTTTAGGTACAACAAAAAATCAAGAAAAGGGTGGATAATGGAATTTCCAAAGGCATGTATAACAATAGTATTAGAATTCTTCCATGATCGGCAGAGACATCCGGGGTTTACAAAAACGATTAAAATGTTAGGAAATACTGTACACTGGAGAGGGATGAGTGGAAACACGAAAGAGTACATAAGATCTTGCCATTTATGCCAAATGAGCAAGCATAGGAACATCACTTTTGAAGGAAGGTTTATAACAGTGGTACCTGAAAGTAAGGGAGAATTGGTTTATTTGGATATATTGGGGCCTCTAACAAAAGGTTACAATGGGTTCTGCTTTATTCTGGTTATCCTGGACACATTTTCAAAGTTCGTCAGGCTATTTGTTTTAAAGGTAGCAAATACGGTCACGTGTTTAAAGGCAGTAAAAACATACTGTCAGGAGGAAAATAAACCAAGTAGAATAATTTCAGACCATGGAAAACAGTTTGATAACCATAGGTGGAAACAGGAACTAAAGGGAATGAGTATAAAAGTAGGGTTCACCTGAATTAGGCATCCACAGAGTAATCCATCTGAGAGATATATGAGAACGATTGCAGTCATGTTAAGAATTTTATGTATCAATAAGCATCAGAATTGGGGAAGATATTTGAAATTAGTTGAAAATTACGTTAATCAAGGATATAGCACAGCGACAGGACAGATACCCGAAGAAATTCAAAAGGGGGAACAGATACGGGAGTTACGTTCCCAGCCAGACACATCTCCGCCGACCACTTTAACAACATATCATTTCTAAAATTGTTAATTAATTGTGTAATTATGATACACTTGAATATTATGTTTAGTCGGCCAGAGCAGTAGACGCTTGGCTTGCTTGGAGCAAGCCCGGACTCTGCACCCTCCAAGGGGTGTCTTATCAAGTGATAGCCCTGTGTGAACCCTGACTTGGGGGTCAGCACTCAGCGCTGTATAAAACCAGACGCGAGCTTCGCTCGCTAGTTCACATCAATTTCAAACTTGTAACTAGAGGCTGTATATTTGTTAAACCCTCAAAATAAACTTTATAATCATTTACTTTGTACATTTCTTTTTCCTGAAGAAACTTAAACATCACCACGGTCCTAACCTGAGGACTGCCTGTCACCTACACAAGGAGCGGTGACATATTTAACTGGGGGCTCAGCCGGGATAGGCAAGTCGTCTATCATAGCCAGATAGACTAAAGCTGTTGGAGGTGAGCGGCAACTTCTGCAACATTCAAGAAGCCTTCTGCACACCTGTCGACCAGCCAGCTGCCTATCCGAATCCGGTGGTGTCCAGCTCAACAGGAACGAGACGTACATCGCCACATCACTGAAGGAGGATGCTGAAATTTCTGATCATCTTTTCCTGCATGTGAGTTTTTTTTTTCAAGTTTATTGTGGGTCGCGATTGTTAAAAGTGCATCGGTATAGTCACATACGATTTTTGCCTACTTGTCTTTTAACAAACCAAAATTTTGTGAACTCAAATTCAGCTTATCTGGTTCATTTCCTTCCTTCGAATTTAATCGTATTTTTTTGTTGTCTCACATTTCAGAACATTAAAATGTCTGAAGGTGAATTAATTTCAAAATTCGAATATGCTCACATTCAGTTGTTGCCAGAATTCGATGGCACATCCTCTTGTAGTTTAGATTATTTCTTAGCGAGATGCGAGTCATTCTTAACAAATTTTCTTAAACCAGCTACCGTCCCCAAGGCCAATTTGATTAATGATTTTCTCTTCAATGTAGTAAAGTCAAAGGTAAAAGGGGAAGCACGTAGTGTTTTAGATATAGAAGCTAATGCTAGTTATGATAAACTCAAAGAGAAATTAGTTAGAAAATATGGAGATGTTAAAAATGAACAAATTCTCCTAAAGGAAATTTCTAACTGTTTCCAAGGATATAGTGCCTCTTATGTAGATTACCACGAACATTTAGAATCCTTAGTACTACGTTATAAAAGTCTGTGTAAAATCAATTATAGCGAACAAATATTAGATTTAAAACTAAAAGAGGTCGATGAATTAAGTTTAAATACATTCAAAGCGGGAATTTTAGAACCATATCGGTCGTATCTAAGATATGCCCAAATTCCAGACCTAAGTCAAGCCTTGCGAACTTGCCGGTCATACGATAATAATAGAGCATACGAGAGTTATATGGATCAGCTAAGAGGTCCACATAAAACTCCTCATCAATTGAGCTATAAACCATCTCATCCTAAACCACCTTATGATTTCAGAACCAATACTCACAACCCATATTCCTTTCCTAATAGTTCTCCATATAGGCCTTCTCAACAACAGTCTTCTCAATTTCAGCCTAGGCCGATCCCACAGAATCAATCGAATCATTTACCTCGATTTGTTCCACCTACCCCCGTGCAGCAGAATTTACACCCCTCCGTACGAAGAAATATACAATCTCCAAGGGCTCCTAACCGTCCATATCCCACACCGAATAATATTGGGAAACGTTTCCAACCAAATCAGCCACGTCCTATGTCCGGTGTATCCACCATAAAAGCTAACCTAAATGCCCACCTTGAAACAGATAACACTCTCGATTGTTCACCTTTTGAGGAGTCAGAACATTCTTATTTGCCTGAACTGGAATATGATAATTATCCTTACCTCTCTTATACATCCAATGAAGATTTCCATCCAGAAATCGAAGATGATCAACAGGATTTTCGTCTGGCCCAGCCTCCTTATGGGAAGACTTAAATAATATTTATAACGCACCTCAATTACCGTTCATAAATTTATTTGGGCTAAAAATCTTAATTGATAGCGGCGCTTGCAACTCCATGATGAATCCTGCAACCGCGTACTCTTTGTTTCCGAATTATGTATTCAAGGAAAGTTTCTGCATCCAATCGGTTCACGCGGAGACAATAGGAAACGACAATGTACATTTCCCCATCTTTTGCGAGTATAATATAAACCTTCCCATAAATTTCCGAGTCATGCAGTGGCATAAGTATTTCGACGCCTTAATAGGCACAGCCGACTTTATTAAATTAGGCGCAAAAATAGACTACATTAGAAATACTATAACGTTAGAAAATATAGAAATACCATTTCATTTTCACTCCCCTCACAAGCAGAAGGATTTCCGAAATAATAGCAATTCACAGTCTATGACGATTCCAGTGAATATAAAGAGTGGTGACGTGTATATTCCACATTTCTCTCATAGTAACTACTACTTCTCTGACGCAATACTTCACGCTGACAATTATCAGGTCCAGTATCCCACAGAATCACCTTTAGATTTAGTTTTCGATAAACCCATTTTTGTAGAGCCTATTGATAATTTAGAAACGACACCGATTGAAATAAACTCGATTTCTGACACGGACATAAGAAACTATCTCCGCACGCAACATGCAAACGATTTAGAGCGAGCAGCCATTTTCAATCTTTGCTCTCAGTATTCAGACGTGTTCTATTTCCCAGGCTGCGACTTATCCTTCACGAACGTAGTAAAACATTATATTAGGACTACTGACGAGGAACCAGTGTATCACAAGAACTACAGATATCCTCCCAACCTTACAAGTATAATAAGTAAAGAGGTGGAAAAGTTGTTAGAACAAGGAATTGTGACTCACAGCGAATCTCCATACTGTAACCCTGTTTGGGTTGTCCCAAAGAAGCCAGACGCATCTGGGGAAAAGAAGTGGAGATTGGTAATCGACTTCCGTCAGCTTAATAGAAAGACCGTTGAAGATAAGTACCCACTACCTAAGATAGAGGAGATATTAGACAATTTAGGTCGATGTCAGTACTTTAGTACGTTAGACCTAGCGCAAGGGTTCCATCAGATAGAGATGGACCCACGTTCCATAGAAAAAACAGCCTTCTCTGTAAATAATATGCATTTAATGTTTAAACGAATGCCTTTCGGGCTCCGAAATGCACCAGCTACATTTCAAAGGGTCATGGATAATGTTCTACGTCCCTTCTTGTATAAATTTTGCTTTGTCTATATCGACGATATTATCGTATATAGCAAGTCATTGGAAGAGCATATCCAGCATCTGTCACTAGTTTTTCAAAGACTCAGACAAGTGAATTTAAAAATTCAATTGGATAAAACGGAATTTTTCCACAAAGAAGTGGCATTCCTAGGACACATAGTTTCTCAAGAAGGAATCAAACCTAACCCAATTAAAATTCAGGCTGTAAAGGATTATCCAATCCCAAAAAACGCCAAGGAAATTAAGCAATTCCTCGGTCTAGCCAGTTATTACAGGAAGTTTATAAAAGATTTTGCCAAAATTGCCCATCCGATTACTAGATGCTTGAAAAAGGGTACTAAATTAGACATAGAGAATCGTGAATATATAAATGCATTTGAAACCTTAAAAACCCTTTTAATAAACTCTCCAATTTTAGCCTACCCGAATTTTGATGAACCTTTCACCCTAACCACGGACGGTTCCAATTTTGCAATAGGGAGTGTTCTTTCTCAAAAGGGACACCCAGTAGCCTATTTTTCTAGAACCTTAAACCCAGCTGAAAGAAAGTATTCAACCATAGAGAGAGAACTGCTTGCCATAGTAACAAGTTGTAAGCACTTTAAACCGTACTTGTGGGGACGAAAATTCGAGGTTGAATGTGATCATAGGCCCTTACAGTGGCTTTTTAGTCTAAAGGATCCTAGTTCAAGGCTTTACCGCTGGAAAATCAAACTAGGAGAATTTGACTATGATATAAAATACGTAAAAGGCAAGACAAATTATGTAGCCGATTCACTGTCACGAATCGAAGTAAATACAAACGACGAAACTGTATCAAATGTTGCTATCGACGGGGACGATAGAGATCAGACAGAAATTGACAATATTACAATACATTCTAATCAAGAAGACCCGATATTCACTCTAAAAGCTTCCGAAAGAAATTTGAACTGTAACCGTAACCAAATAATTATTAAGTACGGAAAATCCCACAAAATACTAGAGTATAAAGTATTTAAAAAATTTACGCGGCATATAATAATACTATCAAAGGACAATTTTTACCCAGAATTACGAAAGTCCTTACTAAATGTAATAATTGCGTCGAATAAATACGCAATCCACTTTGGCGACGAAACTATAGAAATTCCTTTTATTAGAACGTGCCAAAAACTATTCACCTCTGAATTAATAATAATCAGGTGCCGAAAATTTCTGGAAGACATAGAGTGTCCTGAAAAGCAACAACAGCTTATCGTTCAGTACCACTCTAATAATCATAATGGTATCCAAGAAACAATAGAGCACCTCCAGACGAAATATTATTGGCCCCATTTCAGGGAACAAGTCCGAAATATAATCAACCAATGTAATTTGTGTCAAAGAAATAAATACGAACGAAACCCTAATCGTGTACAAAACCAAGGCCCGATAGTTGCAGAACATCCTTTCGCCCAAATCCATATAGATACCTTTCATTTTGATCAAACCCGTATCCTGACCATCTTAGATGTTTTTTCAAAATACGGACAGGCTTATATACTTCCCAATGGCACCGCCATCGCCGTCCTACATCAATTACAATATTATTTTTCGCACCACGGATTACCACAGCAAATCACACACGATCAGGGAGGCGAATTTGAGAATAATGTAATAAAGGAATATTGTAAAGCCTCAAACGTAGAATACCACGCGACTACCCCTCTGAACTCATCATCGAACTCACCCGTGGAGAGATTCAATTCTACCCTTCTGGAAAAACTACGAATTCTCAGAGAAAACGATAAATTTACCCCTCTATCTCAACTAATAATCAATGCTATCACAAATTATAATTCCTCCATCCACTCAACGACCAAAACCCCTCCTTTTAATATCCTTTATGGACCTTACTATAACGCCTTAAACCACATTTTCTCTCCTTCCCCACAAATAAACGAGTATATTCAAAGGCAAAATGAACAATTTAAAGCCCTTAAGAAATCCAATCCCGAACCCAGCACAGACACCTTCGACCATTCCTACAAACTTGGTGAAACCGTGTACATAGCTAATCCACTTACTCGTAACAAAAAATCGAAGAACCTCTACAATGAGGGAATAATAACGAAAATAGAGGGAAACCGAATCTATTGTAAAATGAAAAACGGCAAAACACACATCAGAAACTTTAAAGACGTCAAACCTAAAAGAAAGATCTCTTCTTTTCCAGATTCGGGACAGGACGCGGATTCCTTAACGCAAACAAAATAGAAAACCAGGGGTTTTACGCTGATCCATTGGGACAGGCGGCTATTATCTCTAATTACCATAAATTTCTATTCCACTTCAATTTGACAAACCTGTCCTACTCCTATGATAATATATACACTTCTTACCATACCCTCTGGATGCAATCTAACCGTACTTTCTCTGATCTATTCCAAGAATTAAACAACCTATTAATAGATACTAAGAAAGACATAGAAAAACTTATTCCCCCGAGAAATAAAAACAAACGAGGTATTATCAATGGCTTAGGGACGGTAATCAAATTCATCTCCGGTAACCTGGATCAAGATGATCTGGACAATATACAAAACCAGTTGAACTCGCTTAGAGATAATCAAAATAAAGAAATTCAACATATAAACCGACTTGTATCAGTCAGCAACTCCGTGACCAACAAATTTTACCGTGAATTGGACCATGTTAACCTGAATATGGGTATACTTTTGAAAGATTTACAAAGACAAGACATTGAATTAGGCATATATGAACAATACCTATACATATTAATGTGTGCACAAAGACTTAAAAATATTCTACAAACACTGGAAGAGAGTATTAATCTATCTTTTAATGACATAACTAACGTTAAGTTATTTTCACGTCAAGAACTTGGTGATATTGTAAATCATTTGAATTCAATTTACCCCGAAAATACAATTATGTATTCAGACCCACTCCATCTGTACGAAAATTTAAAACTCACTAAAACGCAGGTGCTGATGTTAGAAACTGAATTGATTGTAGTTTTATCTATACCTATTACTGATGGAACGAAATACCAATTGTATGAAATTTATCCTGTACCTACCATTAGCAACATTGTAATGATACCTTCAGAGAAATATTACTTACAAGGGACCACAGCTAGATGGTCCCGTAAACCTTGTGTCAGAAGCACGAAATCATACATTTGTATATACTATAACATAAGGTTAACTTCTTGTAATCTAACTGACAACACTGGATGTGAATTCGCCACTGTAAACAATGATGTAAACATTTTTCAACTGGTAAATAATGAACACATACTATTTCATAGTAATAAAACAGAAGTGTTAGTCCAAACCTGTATGGACTCACAAACTACTATACAAATTACAGGATCAAACATTGTGTATTCAAACCTTTCATGTCCTATATCAACCATGGGAATCACAATAGAACCAAAACCAACCAATTATATTAATAAATTTTCCTTCCCTATTATCCATCATAAACTCCAAATAAAACACAGTTTATATTTCCAACCTTCACACCTTGATATAAATAAGTTAAAATTAGATTTGTTACCCGTAGACTCCAAAAATAAAGTCTCGAATGAAATCACCCTAACTAATGTAAGTCTAGTATTAATATCATTTTGTATTTTAATATTATTCTGTAAAACATGTTTGCACTGTAAGACAAATTGTATTACTGTCATACATGAACTATGTAAAAAATATTTCTATTGTAAAACAATTTGTGCTAAACCCACTGAGGACAGTGACTTCCAACAAGGGGGTGAGGAGTTACGTTCCCAGCCAGACACATCTCCGCCGACCACTTTAACAACATATCATTTCTAAAATTGTTAATTAATTGTGTAATTATGATACACTTGAATATTATGTTTAGTCGGCCAGAGCAGTAGACGCTTGGCTTGCTTGGAGCAAGCCCGGACTCTGCACCCTCCAAGGGGTGTCTTATCAAGTGATAGCCCTGTGTGAACCCTGACTTGGGGGTCAGCACTCAGCGCTGTATAAAACCAGACGCGAGCTTCGCTCGCTAGTTCACATCAATTTCAAACTTGTAACTAGAGGCTGTATATTTGTTAAACCCTCAAAATAAACTTTATAATCATTTACTTTGTACATTTCTTTTTCCTGAAGAAACTTAAACATCACCACGGTCCTAACCTGAGGACTGCCTGTCACCTACACAAGGAGCGGTGACATATTTAACTCGGGTACCTATTGAACAGTTAATAGACTATCCTATTGGTGATATAGATTGGGACTATGATATAATGAAGGCAAAGGTAAAAGAAAATTTGGAAAAGGGAGGAGAAATAAGGAGATAGAATCAAAAGTGTAGAACAATGGATTTTGAGGTGGGGGACCTGGTACTAGTAAAGTGTTTAAGAGTACCATGATCAGCTAAAAAAATCACAGCAAAATTGTTGCCAATATATCAGGGTCCATATGTAATTATTAAAAAAGGGGGAAGTAATTATTGTGACATTCAAGATGAAAAAGGAGGACCTATTAGAACGTTTAATTTGTATAATTTAGTGCCCTATTTCAAACGAAGGGAATATTGCAGTATGGATGAGATCCAATCTTATCGGTCTGTGATAATTTCATGATTTGCAACCATGGGAACTCCAAGCTAATAGGACACTTATTTATATTTTCAGTGTTCTATTTCTTCATAACTATATCCGTTTTCAGTTGAATAAATAAGAACCTTTGTGAGGTCATGGACACTTGGTATTGTTTGTTATTTTGATTAATTGTATTGCTGGGTAATTAAATATGGTATGGGGGGCTATAAAGCTATTTTAGTTTTTTATTGTTGGATAAGTAGCAGTATTATTTAGGAATAAAAATTTAGCTTCTGAAAATTCTACATTTGGGGTTTGATAAATGTCACAGGAAGGAAAACATGGAGCCACATTGAGGATTGTTTTTGTTTGAGGGATGATGTTAGAGGGCAGTTCAGCCATATAATGTTGTTGTAAACATATATGATGGCATGTGAATACTGAACTGGGATGCCAAGTTTCTCCATCCTGGCAAACTGAAAGTTTCGTTCCTGTGAGCGGGTAAATTTAAATAATTAATAATTCATAACAGGATTTCATTTTATCAATGGGGGGGGGGGCACCAGGCAAACATGTGTAAGTTTATGTAAGCCACGTGTTAACTTGAATTCTATTCAATTTAGCTAGTAAATATTTTAAGTCTAAATCAATAGGAAAGATTATTTTAAAATTAAGTTGAAAAGGGTGCTCAATCAATTTGATTAATTTGTAATTTCTCCGAGCACAAAAATGATTGTAAAGAATGAGCAAGGGGGTTAAAGATAAAATATGGAGATAAATTTCTTAAAAATTTTTTGTAAAATTTTATTAAAATTGATCGGGGGCAATGTGATAAAAAGGCGGATTTTGTAAGGCTGTGGCGTTATGAGGCGCAGTTCGGCCAACAACAATGGCTAGTCGGCCGTAAGATGGTGGAGGCCCGCCGAGCGTGTATAAAAAATGACGATGGTGAACCCCCGCGGGAAAAATGAGGGCGGGGAACCCCGAAATGTTGAGAAATAGGGGAATTCCCGTCGGAAGGTTTAAAAGGGAAGCCGATGGGTGGCTCGCGACCAGAATCCAGAAGGCACGCGAGTGGAGCAGAGGGCAGAAGGCAGGCGAGTGAACCAGAGAGCAGATATCCAGAGGGCAGAAGGCGGGCGAGTGGAGCAGAGGGCAGAAGGCAGAAGTGAAACAAGGAGAGGAGAGGACGTGGCTTGACCCCAGAAGGCAAACGAGTGGACGGACGTGAGCAGACGTGATCAAATCCTGCAAGACGCCAGAGAGACGCACAAACATTCGAGAGGTGGATGTTTGTTGGCCCAGTAATTGCGGGTAAGCGATAAAAAAATTGTGAAACTTGCTCATTGCTCTGGATAAATAACATTCAATGATTTTTCTTTCTATTTTCAGCAACTGCATACTCCATCTCTTGAGAGACCCAAAATCCCCTGAGATTAAGCCCGTGTCTTCACTTAAATTAATAAACAAAAATATTAAAATTGATCATATTTGTACTTTAAATTAATAAATGTTTTATACACAAAAAATATTCCAATATATATATATATATATATATATATATATATATATATATATATTGAGAAGGGATATTTTGACGGAAGTTAAGAAATTCTGTTGCTTAGAAAGCGTAATAACTAGGGATGGTAGAAGTATAGAAGGCATAAAGAGTAGGATAGCACAGGCTTCCGCGAAAAAGAGGGATTTCCTTACGGGTAATATAAGTGTGAATATTAGGAAATCGTTGCTAAAAATGTTCGTATACAGCGTGGCGTTGTATGGGTGTCAAATGTGGACAATAGGAGTTGCGGAAATGTGGTGCTACAGGCGAATGCTCAAAATCAGATGGGTTGATGGAAACACTAACGAGGAAGTTCTTAACTCATCAATGCATTTAAATACTTGAAGTACTAAGAAGGGTGATTTTTTTTGGGGGGGGCGGTTAACAGGCTACATGAGGGTGATCCTGAAACAGGCAACTCCCCTTTAGCATAGGAAGGGAATTGAAAAGGGGGGATGCGGAAGGTAGAGCAAGGTAGCCAAGGCTTAACTAAGTCTCCCGAGCTGCGGTTCTAGGATCCTACCCGGTGTTTCACCTAAAGAGATGCAGGGAAAAACCACAGGTAGGTCGGGCATTGGGTACTATTCTCACGCCCTTTCGAATGACGGGAGACGAGTTTGCTGTGGGGTCGCAGCATTCCCTTCTCCATGTCTCCACCAGTTTCAGGAGGCAGCTGGCCGTCTGATCAGCGAAAAACTCTTGCCATATGCCCAAGGTCTTCGACCCCAGTACATATACCACCTAAATTAGGTGAAAGTGTCTCGGAATGTGAGAACTTTGATTAAAAAAAATACCCAGAGAGAGAACGAGGCATTTCCGACATAATCAGGTGAGCCCCACAGTCACTCTGGGGTGAAGCGCCTGCGAGAAAACTCCCGCAGCGCCTGTATCCCCAAAAAGAGGGTATAAAAATGGTGAACTTAATACAATGCGGAGTACCGTAGTGCTGCAAGAGGTAAGATGGATTGCTAACGAGAAACGACTAGATATAATATGCCAAAGGACAATTACCTGGAATTCCAATAGCGGCAGGAACGGTAATTGATAGGGAAAGACCAATTGTGGCTATCATTTTATTTACGTCTGGTATAACAACAGTGAAAATAAGCCGACTGTGTGATGAACGCACGGCGTGCGCAATAGTCATAACATAAAATGGCAAGTTTATTTTGGTTAACATATATTTTCAATTTAAGGATGAAATAGAGCCAAATTTATATCGAATTAAAAAAATTTATTGAATACAAATAAATACCAATCATATTTACGACGGATGCCAACGAAAAGTTGGCAGGCACTGTGGCACAGCGAAGTTACTGATCATATCAATTATAGACGTACCGGCGACTAACAACAAGGCTTACTATCCACAGAAAAACTGGAAAGTGTTTAGAGATCCCACAAAAAGTGACCATAACCTCATTCAGTTCCAACTACTCCCCGGCTCTGGCCCAGCCAAAGTATTGAGAAAGAAATACCTAGTCTACATAATGCTGATTGGTGTGGATACATTGATTTGTTCCGCCTGAATTTCTGCATCTAAATGGAGAAAATATTGACAAAAAGGCTTTACAGCTACCAGATGCAACAACGTGGCAGCAAGTGGAACAGTAAGTCAAAGAAGAGCAACAAGCTACAGAATTGAAGGGTTATTGGGTCCCCAAATTACAATATTTAAGAAGGAGAACAATGAAAGCCAGGGAAGCTTATCAAAGAACAAAATATTGGTAAAGAAGGCAACAGATGTATGAACTATACAAAAAATAAAATTAAAACGTTGTCGTTGTGGTATTCAGTCCTAAGACTGGCCCTCGTGTCTTAAAACGGGGCCTATTAATCTATCCCTTCTATTTTGTCGACGTCGTCCAAATTGTTCGCTTTTCCCCAGTTCTGTTTAGAACTTCCTCGTTTGTGATTCTATCCATCCATCTGATTTTCAGCATTCGCCTATAGCACCACATTTCAAATACTTCTATTCTTTCTTTTCCCCAACTCCTACCGTCCACGTTTCACACCCATATAACGCCACTCTCCATACAAACATTTTTAGCAATGATTTCCTCATATTCACACTTATATTACCCGTAAGGAAATCCCTCTTTTTTGCGGAAGCCTTCCTTGCCTGTGCTATCCTACTCTTCATGTCTACTATACTTCTACCAACACTAGTTATTACGCTTCCCAAGTAGTAGAATTCCTTAACTTCCGTCAAAATATCCCTTCCCAATTGTACAGCCTTTGTTATTCCACTGTTTCCCATACTACACTCCATTACCTTGGTTTTTCCTCTATTAATCCTCATATTGAACTCTTTCTCCAGGACCACGTTCGTTAATAGTCAAATGATTTTAAAAAAATACTTAAATGAATAAATATATTACATGAAGTTTAATTAAATATATACGTTCGTTTCTATCAGTCGCTGGTTCTCTTAGGGTATTTTCAGAATATTATAGTGACGATGATGTTGCGGACAAAATTGAACACATACAAATCAATTCTTCTCAATAAATGTCGTCTTAACATGTGAAGTCTACTAGGAAAGTAGATGGAATCATGACAGCACTGTCTACACTTTTTGCCGCTGTATATGTAACGCGGACAGAAAATATTTTGTGAAAAATTTCAACATTTGTACAATTCCAATTATTTCCCCAATTTGAACATAGCGGAGCTTTCGATTTCTACTCAGATGATATTAGTCGATTTTCTAGATTAAATCTATTCATACTAATACCGAGTTCCGTCATACGCAGGTTATACATTATAAATGTAGCTTTATAAAGTGAGACACTATAACGGACGTATGACGGTACTCAGATTTTAATTCAGAGAATAGATTAGTATCATCAGGCTAGAGATTGATCACATTCAACAACGCGTCCCATTATTCGAGTGCGCGCTTCTGTGTCACACGTTGATATCGATTTGTTAATCGATAAAATACAAAAAAAGGCAAGCTATATGCAACGTGGAAATTGTGGACTACAGGAACAGAGATTTGAAAGAAATTTCCTGGGAATAAATTACCAAAATTTTTTAGAATATTTCTATGCAAACAAAAAGAAGACTTTTCATAAGTTATTTATTTTTAGCTTTAAAGAGTCATAATTTTTTATTATAAAGAGTATTATTGATAAATGAACACACTAATAGTACAATTTATCCAATTCTATTTTGTCACGGTAACTTACCCTCCAGCACGAAACAGTAATGAATTACACAAGGAAAATGCGGATATTAGATGAATTAAACTGGATTATTCGATGTCAAATCATTGAAGAACACTGGCTCGAACTCGACCCTCTCTAAATCTCATGAAGTTTTGTAGGGAAGTAAACCCAGACCCCAACTTAAAGTGTGCAAAATACTTGAGCTCATTGCATCTTTGTTCAGAAGTTACAAACCAATGTTTAATGGGCTGTGACCTCGTTAATGCGCACGCGTCGCTGAAATTTTGAACTCATGTCAAATCAGTTGTGTAATTTGGCTAATCAATACAACTTCTAGTCGAGAATGTAGTGGTGTGTTAAAAATATTAGTGCAGCTGGCCGTTCCGATATCTGTTCAAGCCAAAGTTGTCACAAAATTTGTCGCGTCATTTTGGGGCCAATTACTCAGCAATACACAACAATAATTTGTAAATGTAAAGAATGTCTAGTTAAAAAATTTCGTGCCTCAATATCACAATTTTGGTTAGAGAGTTGCTAAGATACAATGAGATAACCCGTCACTTAAAATATCCATGTTTGTTTCTGCCGTTTTTAACGACGAAAGAGAATCCAAAGACGTCTAATTTATTCTAGTTCCATGTCCAAAGTAACGTAAAATCTTATTAAGTCTGGAAATCCAGCAGTCAGCCTTTGTTCCGACAGTGAAGAGTGGCTCGAGTGTAATCTGCTGCCTATGTGTACCAGAAACGCATTACCATTTACGGAGGTAGAGGTAACAATGACGTTTAATGAGGTTAAGGCTCCGTACACATGGTCGCGCGACAGCAGCGAGGCAGCCAGTCGCACGACTAGAGGTTCATTGTGGTACACATGCGTAGTGTCGCGCGTTTTACCTCAGACGACAATGCTCTCGGTTTCTTTAACGACGAAATACCAAACAGCCCAGTCGTATCATGTGGACTTTTCATTTATATCTATATTGCTATGACTTAATTTATACAATAACATTTAAAATTAATAGCAAAATTATTCTGAAAAGTAATTAAATTAATAAGTAGATTACATAAAGTATAATTGAATATACGATGTTTCTATCACTATCGGCGGTCCTCTTGTGGTATTTTCAGTATATTATAGTGACAATGATGTTGCGGACTAAATTAAATGTATACAAATCAATTCTTCTGATTAACAAATGTCGTAACATGTGAATTCCACTAGGAAAATATAAGGAATCCTAACAGAATTGTCTATGTTTGTTGCCGCTTATATTTATCGAGGACAGAGAATATTTTGTAAAACTAAAAATAAGTTAACGTTTGTAGAATCCCAATTTTTTCTAAACTTTGTACAGAGCGGAGATTTCGATCACTACTCAGTTGATATTAATCGATTTTCTGGATTAAAATCTATTTATACTCAATCTGAGTTCCGTCATATACCTGTTATACATTATAAATCCATCTTTATAAAGTGAGCCAGTATAACGGACGTATGGCGCTACTCAGATTTTAATTCGCAGAATCGATTAGTATCATCTGACTAGAGATTAGAAGCTCCAGTATGTTCTGATTTTATAAATAATTTTGACCGTACAGTGGTGAAATTGTGTTTTTTTATACAAATTGTTGTATCACATTCAACAAGACGTGGCATTATTCGAGTGCGCGTTTTTGTGTCACTCATTGATATCGGTTTGTTAATCGATAAAATACAAAAACGGCCAGCTATATTAAACAGGCAAATTTTGGACTACAGGAACAGATTTATTCCTGGGAATAAATTATCAATTTTTTTTAGAAAATTTCTACGCAAACGAAAAGAAGTCTACCTAAGTTATTTATTTTTAGTTTTAAAGTGCCATTTTTTTAATGGAAAATATTTGTTAATGAACACACTAATAGTAGAATTTATACAATTCTATTTTGTCACAGTATTTTATCGTCAAGCACGAAATAATAGTGAATTCCACTAGGAAATTGAGATGAAGTTACTGGATGAAAAACAACTTATGACTCGCACTCGACTCTCTCTAAATCTCATAGGTTTTGTAAGGAAGTAAACCCAGATCCCAACTAAAACTGTGAAAAATATTAACTCTCATTGTACACTGGTTCAGAATTTAGAAGATCATCTTCAATGGTCAGGCTGTCACCTGGATAACTCGTACGCGCCGCTGCAAAGGTTAGCTTTCATCCCTTGTGAAATCAGTATTAGTGGCGATAATTTGGCTTATCGATACAACTTCTAATACAGAATGTAGTGGTATGATATATATATATATAGTATTGCAGCTGGTCGTTCTGATATCTGTTCAAGCCAAAGTTCAGGCCAAATACTCAGCAGCACAAGATCTATATGCAACGTAATTTGTAAATGTAAATAATAATGTTTAGTTAAAAAATTCGTGTCTCCATACCACAATTTTGAGTAGTGTTGCTAAAAATACGAGATAACCTGTCACTTCTGCCGTTTTTAACGACGAAAGATAACCAGAGAAATTTATTTTCTTCTAGTTCCATGTTTTAAATAAAGTGAAATCTTATTAATAGTAAATCCAGCAGTCTGCCTTGTCCCGAATGTCAAAAATGACCCAAGTCGCTTCCACGCTGCTGCCTATGGCCGGTTGCCGCGCTTCTGTACCACGCCTGCGTCCAGATGGAATAGTTAATGAAATGATTCTGGCAGTGTCTGGCAAGCTGGAGCCTTTTCTGTGCAGACTGTTAAATGCGTGTCTGGTAAAGGGAAGGTTTCCTGCGAGCTGGAAAGTTTCACGATTAGTAATTCTACTTACAAATAACGATAAGGAAGTCTCAGACACCAGGTCGTTAGGCCGATATACCTAATAATTGCACTCCGAAAGTTAGCCGAAAAATTATTGTGTAAAAGTTTATAATAAAAAAGAAGCTTAAGGGGCACCAATGATTGCCAACATGGTTTCCGCCAGGGTAGATCAACGGAAGACGCCATCAATCGAGTCTTGCAATGCTGTAGATATCTCTAAGGCCTTCGACAACCTATGGTGAATACTTAATTCAGATGAACGAGGTTCTCTCACAATGAATTCCTCGTGACATTACGGTCATCAATATACATTGACATCTCTTAGTTTACGCCCTCCGTGGCCTGGATAAAACCTCACCTCTTATATTTAATCCGAATGACGTTCCACAGAAATTTTATTGCCTTTTATTGACCACGAAAGAAATACTTTTTCTATGAGAAGGTCCATCAAGTGCGACCCTGAGATGAGTTTTAAAATTGTTAGTGTTTAAGTAATTAATATAAAACTTTTTGTAAATATTTGTGTAGTTATTATTAGTAAAAGAAGTGCCGGCGTAAATATTAAACATTAAGAAATTGTAATTATTATTGTAAATATGTTTTTTTTTGTCAAAGTAAATTGTTTTATTGTTTTTATTATAAAATTTGATAATTTATTAAAATATAAATTAATATAATCCCATACATTTATTACAATGTGGATGGTTTGTTAGACGAAGATTTGAACGAAAATATATTCGAAGACACTGTTCCTAATGATGTTCCAAGGCCAATTGAAATACAAGGCATTCCATCGAATAAAGCTTCGCAAAAGAAAAATGAAGAAAGATAAAATTTTATCTAATTGGCAAAAGGAGAGAGCATCATTTACTGCTTATATATATATATATATATATATATATATATATATATATAACAGTGATGAATGCGAGCGGCGTAGATTAAATATGATAACTAAACTAAAGGGGAAATCACCCGTTGAAGTATTTGAACTTATTTTTTATGATGATATTCAATATGCAATTGTAAGGTGCTAAAAGACAAACATCAATTTACTTTCTTCAAAGAGTGTCTGAAAAAGTTTTTGCTGATAGGATACCATTATCTACCAGACACAAATGTACTGGTCAGAAACGGAAGATCTGCCATTGTTGGACTTGGGGAGGATGTTCACAATGCACTCAATGTCGTCCTTCTTATAGTATCAGTGCACAAAAGCGTGTTCATGATACTGTGAGGAAGCATGCAACATGGCATTATTAGACAGCACTCTGGAAGGAAAACAGCGAAAATATGCTGTTTATAAAAAGGTTAGATAACAATATATAATATGTTATGTGATATGTGGAATGTTTAAAAGAGTGGCATAGCATGTAATTTTATATATTGAATTTGTTATTAGTTAGCAATTATTTTATTTTGTATAAGTAAATTATAACACGCCATTAACCATCGGACTCAAATGGGGATCATAAAAATTATCAATGAAATGTAAATTTCTCTATTTTAATTCGAAAAATTTCGTGTCTTATTTTTATCCTAAAATCTAAGATAATTAGGGAAAAAAATGAAAAATAAACTTGGTAAAATGCTGGTTACGTACGGAATTACTGCCTCCCCTCCAAGTTTTAATAATTCTGCGGACATATCATCTGGTTACCGTGACTTGTTATTATTTAATTTACGTAATCTATGCCTGATTGTTTTCGCCTTAATCTAAAAAAATTCCGAACTTCAATCATTGTTTTCTAACGTTTAATACTGAAATGAAGTATGAATTTAGTAGATTGGCCTTTTCCCCATCCGATGTTACCTATAGCAGTTATTATTTAAGACCCCACTGAGTCATTGTTATGCTTCAGCTTGCGAACGAATTTGTAAAGTTTTCCCCAGTTTTTCATATGGCTACCGTTTATTATTTTGCATAAGAACTTCCCTTGCGCCATATTCCTTTCTTATTCTAATAATTTTAATAAACCTCTGAAATTTTGGAAATTGGCAGTATTTACTTTCATACGTGTATACGCGTGCCTAACACGCCTTTTTAGCTGTTTTACATATTTTGCGTAATATTCTAGATCGTTATTCACTTTTATTATTGTCTGTGGAACGAACCTACTTATAGCGTCGTTTAATATGTATTTGAAATTATCCCAAAAATCATTATATTTCCCCGCTACACATGAATTTAGATAATTGTTCCCATATAAATGCTTGTAATTCTGTGGCGACGGTTTTGTGACATTGCCAAATTTTTCGTATTTCCCTACCCGAGACTTTTTGCCTTCAGCATTTTATTTCTGAGAGTACGGTTTTGAGTCACTTAAACCTGGAAGAATTTCGCAAATAATATCAGTCTTCCTGCATTAGCCAATTATCCCAAACTAAACCATTCACTGGGTTTTGCTTTTCTGAATTTCCTACTGGACCCTCCCAATTAACTTTTGGTAAATTTAGATTTCCCCTGCCACAATGACTTTCCCGACAAATCCAGCCAGCAGTGTTTCCTCCTGTAGTTTTCTTAGAATTGTCCCCAGGCGGTCTGTAGCATGCTATTAGCTCGATTCTTTCTTTTCCTGATTCAATTTCTAAGGACATTAACTCGTCTTCTACACCTGACCAAAGAAGTAAAAAACTTTTGTAAGCACGACTCAGTACCGTTTACAACATCCGGATTATAAACTTCTATTAAATTCCAGAATTCTTTTATTTACTATGCTGTAAATGACGAAAAACAAAAAGGGACACTACTTTCTGTGAAAATGAACAATGGAGAATGATGTATGGCATTTTATCAATGTCTTTATAATTAATTGATTTTGTATTTTTAGGATATCTTTATTTTAAATCTGTTATATATAATCTAGAGTAAGGATGGTAAGGAAAAGCGGTTTAGTGAGTGTATTTATGAGATCGCCGTAAGAACTGTCCCTATAAGTCATAGTACATTGGCCTCCAAAGAGAGGTCTAAATTTGCCGCTACAAAATTTCGTTGTGGTTTTGGCATGAGAAGATATCTGAATGGCCAACAGTTCTACATTTTTGATCATTCTACTATGGTATACGAGTTGTGTCGGTCGATAAGGCACGCTTCACGCTAACTGGTCAATAGAAGTGATTTGACATGAATTAAAGTTAGCCCATTTTGAAGAGGGTGTACTTACCGCAGCAAAACGCATAACATTTAGAGCCATATAGTTGTTGTAATACTTCGGAACCCAACATAAATAAACATCTTTCTTGTTCATAAGAACCTGTTTCTTACAATGATACCATCTAAAACTAAAGTTGCGGTGGCATATATTGTGATATTATGACATGAAAAGTTGCTAGTTTTCTAGAAAATAATGCTGAGCACATTTCAAGTATATGAAAATATAAGAACAATAGCGTTTCTATTTCAGTAATGCTTAATATGGTATCTGATGTGTACATTTACAAATTATTGTTGGGAATATATCTTTTTCTGATGAGTAATCGGCCTCAAAACTGAACTCCGAATATGCCGCGACAAAATTATGTGTAACTTTAGGAGTGTTACGTACCAAAACTGCCAAATAATACATTAATCTGAAATTTCATTTTTCTAATAATTCCGGTCCTAAAATTGAATCTAGACCTTTGTGAAGGTCACATACTACATAAAACTGGTGATCCGTTCTTGCGTTTATATCCTCAATTTTTTAACACTAAATTTGTCAGTACATTCGCAAATTAGTATACTCTTTTGTTCCTTCGTGGGAGTCGACTTTTAACAATATTTTGAAATATTATGTGTTAATTAGGACCTGTCTTTATTTTCCTGACTATACTATCATACTGCATTGCCCAAACCGCGTTCTGTTCTTTTATTGGTACTTCGTGAATCGTTATTACTTTCTAGGGAGCTTATGTCTTTGGAATTCAACGTTGCTTCGATGCCATTTTCGCCCACGTTCATGGCGGTATATGCCTTCGCTTTTATATCTTCGGATTTATACGACTTTCGCGTGACGTTCCACAACACTCCAGCTGCTGCGAGTAGTTGAACACGTCACAGAAGGGTACAATCCGGCAAGATCTACGGCAGCCGTTTTCTTTGACGTCGAAAAGGCTTCCGACAAGATATGGCATAACAGTCTGATACGGCGGCTAAATGACTGTAGGTTTCCGCTGGGACTAATACGGCTGCTGCACTCATACCTCTCACGCAGGACATTCTTCGTTGATGTCAACACCTCCAAGTCCACTATAAGGGGAATACAAGCAGGAGTGCCTCACGGAAGTATTATTGGGCCAGTCCTACATAACATCTACATTAACGATGTACCAACAACACCAGAAACCCAGGCGCCATAATCGCAGACGACACCGCCATCTTTGTCAAGTCGAGGCGATCATCGGTACTTAAAATTAAATTACAACGCGCACTCAGTACACTCGAACCATAGTTAACACGATGGCGAATTAAAGTTAAAGTTGGTAAATGCGAGGCACTCCTACTAACACGTAGGGCACGACACGCACTCCTACACGAAGACTGTCGTCCACTCACACTCCACAATCGCCCGATTCATTTCCGAGACGCGGTTAAATACCTAGGAGTTTCGCTGGATCCGGCCCTAACATGGAAACTCCATACCACGAACGCCATCATAAAAGCAAAAATTAGACTAAAACAACTATACCCTATGCTTAACAGAACAAGCACCATAAACACTTCCACTGCTCGCGCCCTTTACTTAACACTCATACGACCAATTCTGACGTATGCAGGACCAGTCTGGGGCTTTGCAGCCCAAACCCACCTCTGTAACCTCCAGTTTGCGCAAAACAAGGTCCTTAAAATCATCGCCAAGGCACCTATGAGGGCACGCACTGAAGACGTCCATCGGGAATTGAATATTCTGCCACTAACGGACGTTATCAGAGAACATGCCGTACGTCTGTACAGCAAGACACAATTCTCACACAACACAATCATAAAGCGTCTGGGCAACTATGATCACACCCGCGACACTAGATACAAACCCTGGGGCTCCTCCAACACAACACCCCATGATTGTCTCGACGAATTTTATTTACCACTCTTGTTAATGGATTGTTACAGAACATGCTCGGCGTTCCGGGCGTGACGGAGAAGAAGTGGATGGTACCCAAGCCCAACTACTAACAATATCCAATCGCATGCTGCTGTGGCACAAGAGCAGTATTCTATCTCCTTGTGCCCTTCAACCTATCTTACTATCACTGAGGGTTTTTTTCCCGGTAAGGTGACCCTTTAGGATAAATTATCGGCACTTTTTTTCCCTCAGCCCTACACTCTTCATTTGTCTCTCTCACAATGTCTCCGTGAACGACCGTATTAAAGGGTTATGCCATGAGCTACGGATGAAACACAAAATCCCAATTCTAGTGTTTCAGTTAGTGTACTAACAGCATGTGCAGAAGGGGTGTAGAAAGTGGTAGACCCCCATGTGGGCGGTGCGTGCTTTCAGGGAGCACCGCCCTTGGGACCTTTGGCCCTTTAAAAAAACGAGAAACAGTCTTGGCCTAACCTTGAGGATGTTCGGTGCCTTCGAGCGTAACTTCGGCAAGAACGCCAAACAACAACGTGGCCCAACAGCACAAAAATAGTTATATAATACTGGAATCTAGCCATTTTTAATACTGCATGTAAAAGTTATTTTGGGAAAAGTTGGAAGGTTTGGATGACTTTCCTTACTGCTGATTATAATTAATTATTTTCAGCCTCCACAGTTATGCACCATGCTATCTAATTTAAACAATCCTTTTGAAAATGGAAGCACAAGAACTTTTCCAACAGATAATTCACTTTTAAAACCTGAGAAATTTAATGAAATAATCTTATTAATTTAAATATTTTCCCAATGTCATTGCACATTAGTTTTAATATTTTTGAATTGATGCCCAGAATATATGTATTAAATTGCAGTAATACCCGTACTTCACATTAGTAATTATAGAAACAAAACCAATGTAAAATACTATTGAGGTTCTTTACAGACGTGAATAAGTGAAATATTACGTGTATATCTTATGAAATAAACTGAAATTAATATTAAATAAAAAGACAGCCAATAAGTCAGCATATAAATTTATCACTATTTATTCAAAAACGAATATATGCATTTAAAGTAATATTGTCTTTCTCAGAATCATCACTTGCAATTGAAACGTAACAAGCTGTAATGGGCATCTTGGTATAATAATTTATTGTATAGTTCACTGGATGTAAAAGAAATTATGTCATTCGAAATAATGTCATAACTAATAACATGCAACAAATAATATTAACACACGGAAAAAGACATTTTATTATTGTTAACAAATATGAAAAAGGAATGAATTATAATCTATACCAATAAATAAAATTGAAGACTCTGTCCATCTATCTGTCTGTCTGTTCGTATGTTTGTATTAAATAGACTCCGAAATAGCTCACCGGATTTCATTGAAACATTGAAGGGCTTAAAAAAGACAATTCAACTAAAATAGTGTATATATAGTTTTAATTATGATATTAATATTATATATACATATAGTAATTCTACGTGAAGGTTTCTTTTCTATAGTGCGTTAAAATCTCGGAAGTGAATGCAGATAGCCTATATTCTTGATCTTTTTATGCTCAGAAACGGCTTAACGGATTAAGGGATTGAAACAAAAATTTTAACTCAAATTTTTGTGTTAATATGTTTGATATGTTGAAAAGTTCCGAAGATATTTACATAAATAGTTATAAATCCACTGAATCGCCGCGCGAACGGCTTTTTTGGGTGGGGGTGAGGGGGTGGGGGTTAACAGGCTACATGAAGGTGATCCTGGAACAGGCAACTCCTTTTTAATAGCATATGGAGGGAATTGAAAATGGCTCCGTAACTTATGATATCGGGACCCGTTCTAAATCAACTGCGAGTAAGGCTTGCCCTGAAGCGATCATAAATTGATGATATCGTACTTTTTATATATTCAATGAATTAAACTTTATCAAAATTCTGTATCTGTTGTTTCTTTTCTAGGGCAAAATAGAAATAACTACTTCGGCGCAAACGAAGTCACGGGAGTTACCTAGTATTTAATAAAAATTGAAAATGCACCATCTAGTGAAAGCAAAGAAGTAATTATAAAATAAACTGAAAATTTAAAGAAAAATACGAGAGTAAACCCTGGGATTGTGAGGAAAAGCTAATAACCACTAATCTGCATGGTCATTGAGATTAGTAACGTGTTACGGTATATTCACCCGCTCGCAGAAGTCGGGTGGAAGCACAGTGTATGAGGCAGGGTGAATCAAAGATTAACATCCGGGGGCTACCTTGCTTTACCTTCCACATCACCCCTTTTTTATTTCTTTCCTATTAAAGGTTAGTTGTCACTGTTTCAGAAATATCCTCTTCCCGCCAGGATCACGGCAACGTCCAGGCCATACCTCTTAACTGGTTCCTCGTGGCCTTTTCCGTCACAAGTGTCTGACCTGTGTATTCCTTTTTGACAACGTCTACTCTCAGGTCAAGTTTTCCTTGAAGCATCTGGCGCAGATTTATAATCGCCCCCATTACTTTTCCCGATACCATATATTAATGGCTCTGATTGGCTATTCCCTCGAAAAATAAGAAAAGCCCACTTTGTTGTTTGCATTCTGATAGACACTTATAAATACCTTAATATGTAAAAATCATTACAACGAAAAATGCGCCTTCAAGTGTTCTTAATATAAATACATTCCAAACGATCAACATGATAAGATCTTTATGTAAGATTTGAGCTATAACCGTTTTTGTGCTTGAAATTGGTCAGGATCGAAATGAAGTTCCGCGCTTGATTAATGGTCTGATCCTGCATTGTAGCTTTTAGAAGTTTTTTTACCAACCGAAGATTTTTGCCGCTTTTAATTACAATCCAATTAAGTTTGGTAATGTCTCATTATTATTACTCATTTATTATTTTTATAGCAAAATATGAACCAAAGAAAATATTCTGGTAATTTATAACACTGTAAAATGTGTAAAGTGAAAATTGATGTGTACGAAAATTGTGACAAAAGACGGTAAGGAAAGCAGCTGGCGTGCGAACCAAAATTAAACGTCTTCGTACTTCCGATCGACGAGAACTAAAAGAAAGGAAGAAATTTTCCTTCGGGAATACAGCAAAATAAAATGGCCTGGAGATGCTTTTGGAAGGTGCGCAAACGTTATGTTGAATGCCGCTTTGGTTACACAAATTGTACAAATGGATAATGGACCCTTTACCTGTCTTATATGGATATAGCCTATTTTAGTTTATACGTATTGTAATATAATTATATTAATAGTTAGTATGTACAATTAGTGGTGGTCTAAGTAGAGGAAACTGAAAGAATATTATGTTTTATATAGAGCCAGAACAGAAACTTCATCCTTATCCGACATCTAATAAACATATATAGAATCTGTTTATGCCTAAATTGGGAAACATTTTATGGAACAGAGGTTGTTACCTAAAATAGAATACATTTACGGTGTAAAAATACTTTTTTTAGGTAAGTTGAAAGTATTTCGTACCATAGAAAGGGAAATTTAACAAATTCTTACAGCCAGACAAGAATTATGAAATATAAAAACTTCATAAATTATTTATTTAACTATTATTAATTATTGGACAGCACATTATTTTGATGTATTTTATTTAAAGGCATTTATGGAATGTAAAGTGCTTACTATCCAGTGTAAATATTACGGTTCTGTACCGAATACAATAAATTATGTTTTACAAAAATTATTTATCTCAGAAAAAAGATATTCAAATTTATTTCAGTACAACATTATATTTTAAGTGAAGAAGGAAAGGACTTGTACTGTAATACTTGCAGTAAAGTTTTATCTCGCGCAGTCCATCATGAGTACACACACGGGAGCAATTTAAAGACCTTTTAGAACGGCCATTAGGGACTCGTAACACAGTTATCGGCGATTGCAAAGCCTGCAAAAGTGGACTCAGCGACGGCGCTGGTCTTCTGTCACAAGCCAGCTTTGCCTGACTCCTGTGTCCCAACAGTTTGCGTTGTTACGAACGTTGAGCTACCCGATCGTATTTACAGTTAATAACAGTTCTAACGAGGATAATTCCCCTTACGTAAGACATTATTAAAACCACAACAGCTACAGGGTTCATAATACTCAACGACCAATTATATGCTACATTTCTAATTTATATAACGAATTATTTCGGAGCTGTTTTAATTATGTTACATCTGAATTATTATTGTATAAATTTTTATTATTAATCACTTCGAAGGGTAATTACGCTCAATTTTTTGCAAACTTTTCGTCAAGATGTTCGTGAATTGACCTGACGTGTTATTCAAATGATGGATTATAAATTCCTTTAATTTTGCTGAGGATTCGCTTCAAAATATAATGCCTAAGACAATACAGCATGAAATATGCGTTATATACTATTTTTCTTTTTTTCATATCAATATAATTACATATTACTCTTAACGCGAAGTAGATGTGGAAAGTTTCTTTAATAGTTGTTTTGTATGCTCTTTCAAATTCGGTTTGCATGTCTACAGAGTTCTTAAATTTATTATACAATGTAACCTGTAGATACGAGCACCTCTATATACCAGAAATTCGAGATATGAGGAAAGAATGAGCGAAAAATTCGTCTCTAAATATGAGCATTGACTCGAGGTAATTTCGTGATATATAGTTAATCTGCCTAAAATTATTACTTAGTAACGCGAATAGTCACGATTAATCTAATAGCCATCTCGAAATATCATCCAACCTTGCGAGTTCAAAGCCGCAGTATAGCCACGAAATCAAACTTACAATTTATTCTCTGGCTGTGATTATTATTATTATTATTACTTAGCTACTATGGGGCATTTTCCCGGTGGCAGCTATATATATATATATATATATATATATATATATATATATAAAGTAAGCACATATGAGACAATTACAATAAATTACTAATACAATTTACACTCAGGAACAATTTCGTATTTATTACGAGATTTCGACCAGAAAAGAAGAGAGAAGTCAGAAGCGACAAATAAATCACTTCACTATTATAATGCTTTGTTTAGGAAATAATTTAGCACTTCATTGATTCTAAGAAAGGAATATATATATATATATATATATATATATATATATATATATATATATTTGCTCACTTACGTTTCCTTAGCCTACCCCTATACTGACTCAAGATCAACAATGCTCACCTCTTTTTCAACCCTCGATTAACACTGACTTATTAATTGTTTATTTCTATCTTCTCTACTACTTCCTCGTCTTCCTGTTGCCTTCCACTTCCAAGCAACACTCCTGCTTCTCTTCTTCCACACCCTCTCCACGTCTTGATTCACTCTCCAGGTTCCTCCTTCCTTTCAACGTCTTCTTCCACACTTTCGCTTCTTCCTCGCTTTCAACGTCTAATACCACTCCACCAATTATTCGTGTCTTCACTTCCCAGCTAAACTCTTATATTTCCCTTCTCCAAAGGAAAGCGCTATCAACATGATGTTTGCCCGCCAATCTTTATTCGTTCTTCGTCCAGTGCGGCAATTTTTCCCTGACAAAGATAACAGTGTCATGGAGAAAATTTGAACAAAGAAAGTTTCTTCAGCAAACCAAGCCTAACCTTTTGTAGATGCAGACAGCCACATTTTCAACTCGGCACCGTGGCGCCGAGAAAAACCCACCTCTTTCCTGCCTGAATATCTCCTCCTAACTTCTCCACAAATCATCCTTCTCGATCATTCCTCCAACTAACTCACTTCCCCGCACAACAACCACTCTACAACTCTTTAACAACTCTACTTTTCATCTCTCTGCAACTAACTTCGACAGCTAACCCACTCCTCAATCCATTACCAACTTCTAAACTTGTGATTTCCCCTACACGATTCAAATTTTTGCCTATAGGAAACATTCTTACATTTTCGAGTTTGCAAATCGGGGTTCACGAGTCCGTCACAAAGTCGTGGAAATTCACTCACCAGAGGTTACTGAACTTTCTGTGGGAAAGTCAGACGTGCCAAAATGTTTAGAGAGACGATTATCACCCGAAACAAATATTTAAGAATCTAAGGCCGGAGACAGCGATTCTTAATCCCTCAAAGGACGACTCCAATATATGTTTAGACGCACCCAGACCTCCTTGCTACCTCAACTTCCGCAGCTCGTAATTTTTTTATTTCTTATGAAAAATAGCCCCTTTAATATTTTAGAAGAGGGTATGCATTGGATTAAAATACCTCAGTAAATGTCTATATTTAAAAGTTTTAAAACTATGTTCCAAATGAAATTTCTCTTTAATCTAGCACGCAACACTTTCATCTTTATATTCAGAATAATTGATTACAGATCATTGCTTTAAAATATTATTCGCTCTCACTTTTCGATTGAAAGCTGTCTTCAGGATCATTTTTAATGTAGTCTTGATGTCATCTTCTGAAATACTTTCTTTATCTTGATAAACGTCGATGAGGTCTTTCTTCTTTGATTCCTCCTCAGAAATTTTATGCGTTTTAATTTCTATTTGTTTCTCCTTGAAAACGCAGTCCCGTGATTCCATAATTTGACGAATTCATGGAATCCAAAGTTTGTATCCACGACCGTAATTTTCGTATTCCCTGAGCAAACCTCGATTTGCTCTAGGAGAGAGTTTTGGCGATCGTTTTTCCTTTGCGATATGGGTAAAGACTTCGCATACGATAGCTCGGAGATGTCTGACCCTTGGCTTTCTACCTACCCACAACTCGTACGGTGTCTTGACGGTATTGTGACTATTGGTTACTCGATTCCTTATGTATGCAGCTGTACATATTAACTCACCCCACGTTGCCTTAGGTAACTGGCCCTTACTAATTTCACATCTCACAAGATCCATCAGAGTCCTGTAGGACCTCACTGCAACGCCATTTTGTTGTGGTGTGTATACCATAGTCGTTTCATGTACAATTCCGTTACTTTTGCAGAATATGTCCCAATTTTTAGAACAAAATACAAGTCCATTATCCGTACGAATTCATTTCAACTTCAGATCAGTTGGCTTTTTCACTTTTATTTTCCATTCTATGAAGGCTGATAAAACTTCATGTTTTGATTTGTATAATTTGACACAAACGTATCGACTAGCGTCATCGATAATTCTGAGAATGTATTTGTTGCCACCAAAATTTTCGACATCAATTGGTTCCATTAAATCTGCGTGTAAAAGATTTAAAATCTCACCCTTTTTTGCATTGATAAGTCGGAAACGATTGTCTAGTAGACTTTCCTGTAAGACAGATGTCACACGTCGTTGGGGCAGTCACCTCACAATTCAAACCAATCGTAGATTCGGTGCTTACCATTTTCATTATTTAATGCTGATCCACGTGCATGAATCTTCGATGCCTCAGATTTAAGGATTCCAATTTCCCATTTTCGGTCTTGACTGTATTAACTTCTGCATTTAATTCTCGCTCGGTATTCACTACATATAAACGTCCTTCGTTCTTCGCTTGAATAAACAAATTTCCCTCACTATCAAAAATACGACAACCACGTTTGTTAAAAATAACTTTCTTGTCATTTTCAACTAATTGACGAATCGATAGGATTCCGTGACATATGCTTGGTACCAGCAATGTATTTTTGATCTTCAGTTTTTCAAATTCAGAACCACTTTCAACTAAGTTTGCTCTGACCACACCTTTTCCAGCTGCGTAAATCGTCGTGCCATCTATAGTCGTAACCTTTTCAGATGACGTATCTACACTAGAAAAATACTCCTTGTTTGGAGTCATGTGGTGAGTTGCACCTGAGTCAACGATCCAGACGTTACTATTCGAAGTATTCGAAGTAGTTGAGCGTTTACAGTCTTCGAAAAATTTTGTTTATCTTTATATTTAGATTTACTAGCATAATCACGAGAAAAATGCCCTGTTTTTCCACAATTATAGCATTTAAAATTTTCCTTACCTTTAGTTTTCTTCGACATGTTTTCGTTTCCATTAGAAACTTGTCCGTTTTCTTGTTTACCTTTTCTGTATGATGAATTCTTACTTTTCTTCACAAACATGGCCGTTTGTCTGTGGCAATTATTTTCATGTCGTCGTACATCTTCAGCGGGAAGTCGTCTTTTTACTGTAGCACATTTAAATTCAGCTTCTGGTAAATTACAAAAAGCTGTTACGACAGTATCCCAGTCGTCCGATAAGCCACACAATATAGTCATTGCCAAATCACCATCGTCGATAGCGTAGCCAATGTTTGCAAGTTCAGCAACGGTTTCGTTCACTTGCGCTAAATATAATCCCATTGAATGATATTCTTACAATTTTTGGGAATAAAGTCTTCGACGTAGTTGTACAATGCGAAATCTACTGTCACGTGATGCATACAAACGTTCGAGTTCTTTCCATATTTATTTTGCTGTTCTTAGATATCGTATGTGCACCTGCTATTCATCACACAGAGAAAGAGCAATCTTGGCACATCCTTTTCCTTTTGCTTGTCTCGACATGTATTTGTATAATTCACGTGTAATCTTATCACAGTTTCACGCCTGGGCCCATAACTATTGTTAATATTTTCATCTAATGTATGTTAAATTAATAATGCTTTATTCAATTTAACATAAGATCAACATTTTTATTTCATCAGAACA
Source organism: Eucriotettix oculatus (assembly GCA_034510155.1). Lineage (NCBI taxonomy): Eukaryota > Metazoa > Arthropoda > Insecta > Orthoptera > Tetrigidae > Eucriotettix > Eucriotettix oculatus. The sequence goes on from CM067378.1 coordinate 251,581, forward strand.
CGTCGATACATCTTTGAACAGAAGACTAGAAAAAACCAAAGAACACATACATTCATAGGGAGTAATGCCACCTGATCAAAAAAACAGATCTAAACTTAATTCTCTACAAATGGTATGGACGTGGTCCTGGAGAAAGAGTTTAATATTAGGATTAATAGAGGGAAAACCAAGGTAATGGAAACAGTGGAATAACAAAGGCTGTTGGGAAGGGAATTTTGACGGAAGTTATGGAATTCTGCTACTTGGGAAGCGTAATAACTAGGGATGGTAGAAATATAGTAGACATAAAGCACAGGAAAGGAAAGCTTTCGCGAAAAAGAGGGATTTATTTACGGATAATATAAGTATCAATAGTAGGAAAATATTACTATAAATGTTCGTATGGAATGTGGCGTTATATTGGTGCTAAACGTGGACGATAGAAGTTGGGGAAAGGAAAAGAATGGAAGCCTTTGAAACGTGGTGCTGTAGGCGAATGCTGAAAATCAGATGGGTGGATAGAGTAAGGAAAGATGAAGTTCTGAACAGAATAGGGAAAAAACGAACAATTACGAGGACATTGACCAATAGAAGGTATAGATTAATAAGCTACGTTTATAGGCATGAGGGTCTTGTAATATTAGCATTAGAGGGAAGTGTGTGGGGTACGAACAGAAGAGGGAGCCAAATAATTGAATGGTAATACGTGAAGTACACCACTCTTGTGAATTTTTGTGTCAACATGAGAATAGTAACCTGAACTTAGCTTCTTAGCAAGCAGATCAAAATGGTCAATCCGCATCAATTTATCATCAATCCAAAGGCCCACCTCCCGTCATGCGGTAGAGTGAGATTAGCACTCAAAACCTGGATCTATCTCATGTAGGTTTAATGGGGTTTCTTCTGTATCATTTTTTTTGTGAAACACTGGTTAGGAACTTAAACTAGAGCCCGGGAGGACTAGACAACGCTTGGCTACCTTGCTCCAACTTCAACACACCCCCTATTCAATTCCCTTCCTATGCTATTAAAGGGAAGTTACCTGTTTCACAATCGCCCTCCTGTAGCCTGTTAACTATATATAGCCCGTAAGGAGAACTGGTCAGGAGCCAATATCTCCAGGAAATTGAAACAAAAAGACGTAGATAAGTCATCCACATATTGAATAATAGTTTGTGATAATATCACGACGTTGTACCTTACATTGATAGCAGGATCTATTTGCAGACTTTGGATGGTGCACGCGGGTGAAGCCGGTGATAAAGGCACCAGGGCCAATACAATACAAGTGAAGACTTGGTGCTCTCTTTGTTACGGTCAATGTTTGGTGAATTTCAGTGAAAAGTGAATTTGGGTACAATTCGGTGATTACAGTTTCGATAATACGGTACAATAAAGAAAAATAAAGGTATGTTAAAGCTTATTATGTAAACTGTGTCATATATTCTTGTGCCATCAAATTTCAACGATAATAATTACGATAGAATTAAGTCTTCAAATTGTAAAAAATAGTTGAGTTGATTGTATTCTATTGTTTATATTTTACAGATTTCATGATAGTTTTGCATTTAAATACTAATAATTTATAGATCTCAATTTAATAATAATAATAATAATATTAATCAAAATGTTTAAGTATAATTCTCCGGGAATAATTAATTATATTACTAACTTTCATTTAAATAACTACATTTAAATTTCACAACTTGTGAACAGACCCAATAAACGATTCCAAAAACTTTGTTCAGTGTCTTATAAGAATATAAATGTTTAATTAAATTAAAATTAATTATTTTAATTGAGTTTGGTCTTTTCATTTAATTAAACACGTCACTAATATAATTTGATTATTCAGTAAATGGTAGGTGATAGATTGTTCTAATATTCCATTTGATTGAATGAGAATCGGGAAGGTATTTCAAATATCAAATAGTATTTTAATTCATTAATCATATTGTACATTACAATATATAGAAATAAATGTAGAAAATTAGGATATGATTTAATTTTTTCTGTTAAAAATTAATTAAAATTAGAACAGTTATTAATACATTTAATTTGTGGCATCTAAATAAGCACCCAGTTAATATAATATAATTTTAATATAATAATTTAATTTAATTATTTTCCTTTCAGTAACTCCTACCTTCCAGGTTTCAAATACATATACATATATGCCCCACCCTATGCCAACATTTTAGTAATGATTTCCAAGTTATATATGCTGGATGTAAATTCCTCTTTAAAGTGAAAGCCTTCCTTGCCTGTGTTATCCCACTCTCTATGTCTACTTTACATCCACCATCCCTACTTATGATGCTACCCAAGAAGAGGAATACCCTAAAATCCTTTCAAATATCCCTTCTCAAAGCAACACTCTTTGTTATTCCTCTTTAGTCGCATTCGACGTTCCATTGCTTTCGTTTTCCATCTTTAACCTTTACTTTGAAATCTTTTTGAAGTACAATGTTCACGTATTTATTTTTAATTTTCAAGTCTACTTCTGACTCCCCTAATACTACTATGCATCAACAAACTTGAGGGTTTTTATTTCTTCTCCTTGCAGTATGATTCCTTTTCGATATTCTCTTCTAACTTTCCTCATCGCTTGTTCTATGTATAAGTTAAAGAGCATGGACGACAGACTGCATCGGGCATCTCTTCTTGATTTCAGATTTGTTTTTTTGCCCTTTAATTCTAATCGCTGCTGACTGTGTTCCTTAGAGCTTATGGATAACACTTCTTTCTCCATATTTGATTCCCGTCCTCTTCAAAATCCTTAGTAGTGTGTGTCAGTTTACATCATCAAATACTTATTCTAAATTACAAAAACCATGAACGTAAGCCAGTTTTTTCTATACTGGCTTCTAAAATAAGACGCAAAGTATATATTGTTGTTTTGTACCCAAATTTATCTAAAACAAAGCTGATCTGCTAACTTGCATTCTTTTTAATGTTCCACCCTCCTATATATTATTTTCGTTCATGATCTGCACGCAGCTTTTTGCATCTATCAACGCCAGTCTTCTTCGGTATAGGTATAATTATGTTGTTACTACAGTCTCTGGTTTTCTTCCTGTTTCGTAGATTTCTTAAACTATCTTCAACAGACATGATATTGTTCTTCGCCCGATGATTATATAATCTGGACTGGAATGTTATCGATTCCTAGCTCAAATCTACAAACTCTGACATTAAAATGTCGTCCCCCAAATCTTCCACTTTCTCTTCTACTTCTATTCGGGGCTGATCTAGATTTCCACCGTTATACAGATTTTCAATATCTTCTTTCCAACTTTGCGCCTTTTCTTTTTTATCTAGAATTAACTTCCAATCCGCTCTCCTGATGACCTTTACTCTGTCCGAATGCTTATTTGATTGACATATATGATGCGTCTATTTTCCCATTTACCATGAAATCTTCAACGGCTGGCTGTGGTGCAGTGAAGACGTGCTTCCTTGTTTGTGGGATTACAAGGAGATGGGCTGCGACCGTGGACTTTACCGGGCGAGGATCGAGGGCTGGGCGGCGGTGAATTGGAGGTGCCGCGGTAGGATCCCTAGCAGCGAATCAAACAATCCATCAATTAATACCTATGTGGCGATGGTAATAAGCGTACTTTTGGTGATTGGAGGTGTTGAGTTAAACCCAGGGCCTACAATGCCGGGAGTGACGATAGTTAAATGCAAAAAGAATATGAGGAGTGGCATAATCTGCAGCATTTGCGAAAAAATAGTATCATTTCAGCTGCCAGAAAATACACGAGCAGAAAGTAGAGGATAACTGGAGTTGCAGGAGCGAAAGACATTGGTTCATGGCTCCAAGTCGCTCAGAAACGTGGCAGGCGGCAGTAGTGACTCGACACCACGCGGTGAACGCGAACCTTAACAGCTTAAGGGTTCCTCGCGAAAATTTAGAACTTAAATAACTTTTTTTGAAAAAGGTTTCGTCCGTTAACTTTCGAAACCTCAGTTTTACACTTGACGTTGCAGCAGCAACATGAGATTTTTTTATATTTTAATTAATGAACTCAGGCGATCCAAAAGTTGCGTGACGAAAAGTTTTCAAATAAAATTATTTCATTTTTGATATTTGCCATTCTTTGTGTTTTACCTTACATTCTTTGATTGATGATGGAAACTGCGATCAAATTATGTACCAGTCTGAATTCTACTCCTCTCATCTGGAACTTACACGTATGGTCCCGCTCGACAATAATAAAGCGTACCGTGGTTTCATGTTTACTATCTTATGAAGAATTCCTTTTTTTAAAAAAAACCGTACGTATTTTGTGTAATGCCGTGCGCCGTATGATTTTAATATACTCTGTGTATCCATCAAAACGGTTTCGTTGCGTTAATATAGCGCGAAATAAAGATACAATACTTCGGCAGCGTACAGAGGAAGCGCAGGACAGCTTAGCTTAGTTTTATAGCTTATGTATTTGGTACTTCTTTGTGTTTATTTATAATAATAGGTCAGATTAATCCAATTACTTTATTTATAATTTGGAGATTTATTGACTTATATTGTTTACCAAACACACGCCCTTGAAATTAATAATTTATGGAAAGTAGAAATACACGAACAAGTCATAAGACAATAGGAGAGTAGATTAATAAAGTGTTTTGGATACTACGTCACAAAATACAGTATTCAGCTGTTTGCCTTTTAATACATAATAAAGATGTTTATTGGAATCAACAATAGTGGACTATTTTTGGATATAGTTAATCATTTATGACTTTTAAGAATCGTTATAGTTAAAAATATTGCCCAATGCATAATGAATATTATGAGTAAAATTAAATATGTTGGTAAGAGACAAACTCAATCAAATTGCACTATATATAAATTGATGTACTTTTTCACTACGTATAAAAATATTTTTCAACATATATGTTAGATGGAACAAACTATGCATCGTGGGATTACCAAATGAAAATGATATTGATGGAGTGTGACTTATGGACCATCATAAATCCAGGTGAGCACAAGCCCGGTGAAAATGTTGACGCTAATGACAGACAGAAATACATGTCGAGACAAGCAAAAGGAAAAGGATGTGCAAAGATTGCTGTTTCTCTGTGTGATGAATAGCAGGTGCACATACGATATCTAAGAACAGCAAAATAAATATGGAAAGAACTCGAACGTTTGTATGCATCACGTGACAGTAGATTTCGCATTGTACAACTACGTCGAAGACTTTATTCCCAAAAATTGTAAGAATATCATTCAATGGGATTATATTTAGCGCAAGTGAACGAAACCGTTGCTGAACTTGCAAACATTGGCTACGCTATCGACGATGGTGATTTGGCAATGACTATATTGTGTGGCTTATCGGACGACTGGGATACTGTCGTAACAGCTTTGTGTAATTTACCAGAAGCTGAATTTAAATGTGCTACAGTAAAAAGACGACTTCCCGCTGAAGATGTACGACGACATGAAAATAATTGCCACAGACAAACGGCCATTTTTGTGAAGAAAAGTAATAATTCATCACACAGAAAAGGTAAACAAGAAACATGGCAAACTTCTGATGGAAACGGAAACATGTCGAAGAAAACAGAAGGTAAGAGAATTTTATAAATACTATAATTGTTGAAAAACAGGGCATTTTTCTTGTGATTGTGCTAAGAAATGTAAAGATAAAGATAAACAAATATTTTCGAAGACTGTAAACGCAAGTGCTTTCTGTGGCTCGACTACATCGAAAAGTAACGTCTGTATTGTTGACTCAGGTGTAACTCACCACATGACTCCACACAAGGAGTATTTTTCCAGTGTAGATATGCCATCTGAAAATGTTAGGGCTATAGATGGCACGACGATTTCCGAAGCTGGAAAAGTGTGCTCAGGGCAAGTAGTTCTGAATTTAAAAAACTGAAGATCAAAAATACATTGCTGGTACCAAGCATATGTCACGGAATCCTATCGATTCGTCAATTAGTTGAAAATGACAAGAAAGTTATTTTTAACAAACGTGGTTGTCGTATTTTTGATAGTGATGGAAATTTGTTTATTCAAGCGAAGAACGAAGGACGTTTATATGTAGTGAATACCGAGCGAGAATTAAATGCAGAAGTTAATACAGTCAAGACCGAAAATGGGAAATTGGAATCCTTAAATCTGAGGCATCGAAGATTCATGCACGTGGATCAGCATTAAATAATGAAAATGGTAAGCACCGAATCTACGATTGGTTTGAATTGTGAGGTGACTGCCCCAACGACGTGTGACATCTGTCTTACAGGAAAGTCTACTAGACAATCGTTTCCGACTTATCAATGCAAAAAAGGGTGAGATTTTAAATCTTTTACACGCAGATTTAATGGAACCAATTGATGTCGAAAATTTTGGTGGCAACAAATACATTCTCAGAATTATCGATGACGCTAGTCGATACGTTTGTGTCAAATTATACAAATCAAAACATGAAGTTTTATCAGCCTTCATAGAATGGAAAATAAAAGTGAAAAAGCCAACTGATCTGAAGTTGAAATGAATTCGTACGGATAATGGACTTGTATTTTGTTCTAAAAATTGGGACATATTCTGCAAAAGTAACGGAATTGTACATGAAACGACTATGGTATACACACCACAACAAAATGGCGTTGCAGTGAGGTCCTACAGGACTCTGATGGATCTTGTGAGATGTGAAATTAGTAAGGGCCAGTTACCTAAGGCAACGTGGGGTGAGTTAATATGTACAGCTGCATACATAAGGAATCGAGTAACCAATAGTCACAATACCGTCAAGACACCGTACGAGTTGTGGGTAGGTAGAAAGCCTAGTGTAAGACATCTCCGAGCTATCGGATGCGAAGTCTTTATCCATATCCCAAAGGAAAAACGATCGTCAAAACTCTCTCCTAGAGCAAATCGAGGCTTGATGGTGGGATACGCACATTACGGTCGTGGATACAGAGTTTGGATTCCAGGAACTCGGCAAATCGTGGAATCCCGGGACTGCGTTTTCAAGGAGAAACAAATAGAAATGAAAACTGAGAGAATTTCTGCGAAGGAATCAAAGAAGAAAGACTTCATCGACGTTTACCAAGATAAAGAAAGTGTTGCAGAAGAGACTACATTAAAAAATAATCCTGAAGACAGCTTTTAATCGAAAAGTAAGAGCGAAGAATATTTTAAAGCATTTGAACAGGAAAGTATTTCTGACTCGAATGATTTAGAGAAAAATGAACAACAACACGAGACTCAACCGAAAAAAAGAGGCAGGCCAAACGGAAGTACTTCAAAGGTGGTAAATAGAGTACCAGAGAAACACAGCATGACACTAAGAAGTAAGAATATCACGAATCCAATTGACAACGCCCAAACAAATATGACAAGAGCTATTGAAGTTGAGGAGCCTACTTCATTCATTGGAGCACTAGAATCCATTGACGCTGCGAACTGGATGGAAGCCATGAATGAAGAGATCGAGTCGTTGGAGAGATACAAAGCTTGGACATTAGTTGAAGCACCGCCAGACGTCACAATAATCAAATGTAAATGGGTTTTCAAACGGAAAACAGCAGGTGAAACACAGCGTTTCAAAGCAAGGTTAGTTGCTAAAGGGTTTACACAGAAAAAGGGAATAGATTATGACGAAATCTACGCACCGGTAACAAGTTTCAAGACTTTGAGGTTACTTATTGCTGTCGCCGTGGAAGAAAAATGGCTTGTAGATCAATTTGATGTCAAATCTGCTTATCTTCATAGTGACCTGAAGGAAATATTGTATATGGAGCAACCAGAAGGCTTTGTGCGTAAAGGTGAAGAAAATCTGGTATGCAAACTACAAAGGTCCATATATGGATTGAAACAAAGTGGAAGATGTTGGAACGACCACTTTAATATGAAACTGGAGAAAATGGGTTTTGTTCGCAACCTGATTGATCCATGTGTCTATGAAATGAAAACAAAAGAAGGGAAAGCCGTATTAGCTGTCTATGTTGACGATATAGTGGCAATCTCAGAAAACGAGAAGATGAGACATAAAGTCAAGACACTTAGAAGAAAGCTTCGACATAAAGTATTTGGGAAAAATTTCGCAAATGTTGGGAGTAAACTTCACAGAAACAGAAGGTGGTAGTATTACTCTATCACAAGAGGAATATATTGAGAAACTGTTGAAGAGATTTGGATTACATGACGCGAAGGGAATGAAGACCCCGATGGAAGCAAAGCCAACTTGTGAATCCAATAAAAATTGCGGAATGATCATTCACAAATTCATGATTCTTCCGAAGGGGGGATTGTAGAGAATTAAGTTTAGATCTGTTTTTTTGCTCAGGTGGCATTACTCCCTATCAATGTATGTGTTCTTTGGTTTTTTCTAGTCTTCTGTTCAAAGATGTATCGACGTGTTCTGTTGAAATAAAAATGTTGATCTTATGTTAAATTGAATAAAGCATTATTAATTTAACATACATTAGATGAAAATATTAACACCATTTACTATGGTATCCAAGTCTTCTTCTAATTCCCCAAAAAGCGCTTTTATTTCTTCTCCTTGCAGCATGATTCCTTTTCCGTATTCTTCATCACCTGTTCTATTATACACCATTATTACGCTATGGGCAACAGACTGCATCCTTTTTCTTGATCTTTTTTGATCTTCTATTCTAATTACTGCTGCCTATCTTCTGTAGAGGTCATATATCAGCCTCCTTTCTTGATATCTTATTTCTGTGCTCTTCAAAATTCTTAATAGTGTGTTCCAGTTTATATTATCAAACACTTTTTCTAAATCTACAAATTTCATGAACGTTGGCCGGTTTTTTTCTTATCCTGTCTTCTAAAATTAATCGCAAAGTTAATAGTGCTTCTCTTGTCCCTACATTCTTCCTAAAATCAAATTGATCTACTCCTATCTCGCATTCTATTTGACGCTCCATTCTCCTATATACTATTTTAGTTAATATTTTGCATGCACGGGATACTAAGCTAATTGTCCTGTGCTGTTCGCATCTATCAGCTCCAGCCTTCTTCGGTATAATTATGTTTTTACTAAAATCTTCTGGGATTCTTCATGTTTCGTATATTTTGTAAAATATCCTGAACAGCCATGATATTTCATTTTCGTCCGATGCTCTTATCAACTCCTGGCGCTTTACAGTTGCTCAGATCTGTCAGCTATGGCCCTGCCAAACTCTGACCTTATAATTTTGCCCCCCCCCCCCTAATTCTTCATCATCCATCTCCTCTTCTTCTTCTATCACTGACTGATCTGGATTTTCATCGTGATACTGCTCTTCTAGATATTCCTTCCATCTTTCTGCTTTTTTCTTCTTTATCCAGAATAAGCTTCCCATCCGCTGACCTGATGTTCTTGCTAGTACTTTTCCTTTCGCCGAATGTTTCTTTGATTTTCCTATAAGCTGCGTCTACTTTCCCTTTCACTTGAAACCTTCAACCTCTTTGTATTTATCTTGTAGCAAGTCGCTTTGGCTTATTTGCACTTCCTATCTATCTCATTCTTCAAGCGTCTGTACTGCTTTTTACCATTTGGATCTCTCGCGATTTTATATTTACACCTTTCATTAACACTTTTTGTTATTTCTTGTGTTGTCCATGCTTTTCTATCGGTATGAGCTTTTCTTCGTCTGCTCTAGTCATTTCTTCCTTAAAGAGTGCCCATTTCTCTTCTATATTGTTTCTTTCTCCTTTCTCAATTAATCTTTTCTTGATATCTTCTTTGAAACTCTAAATCACTCCCTGCCGTCACAGTTTTTCTATTTCCCATCTTTTTGTTTTATTTCCTTTCTTGGGTTTTTTTCATTTTCATCCTGCATTTCATAACCTGCAGATTATGGTCAGAGTTTACATCTGCTCCTGGGTACGTCTTGCAGTTTAGCACCTGATTTCTATACCTCTCTCTATAGCCATTATATAATCTAATTGGAACCTGCCCGTTTCCCCCGGCTTCTTCCATTGTGTGTAGTCTTCTTTCATGATTCCTAAACCAGGTATTCCTCACGACTAATCTGTTCTTAATACAAAATTCTACTAGCCTATCTCCGCTTTTATTCTAATCCCGAAGTCCATAGTACCCAACTACATCACTTTCTTGTCCCTTTCCTATTACTGCGTTTCAGTCACCCATTACTGTCAAATACTCGTTTCACTTGGTATACTTAATTATTTCTTCTATTTTTTCTTCTTCCTCTGCGGCACTTGTGAGCATATAAACTTGAATAATTGTCGTCGGCTGCGGTTTTGTTTCTAACATTATCGTAATTAACCTTTCATTATATTGTTTGTAATAACTCATGCGTTGCCCCAGCCTTCTATTCATTACAAGACCTACCCCAGCATTTCCTCTATTTATTTTCTATGGCATCGTTAATTGTGGAAACTGGTCCAAGAGCAATTAAATATTTAAGCTGCATTCATGTGGTATTAGAAAACATTATCGATCAAATACTGAATGTATCGCTTTTAAAATTTCCTACTGTGTACCTTAAAAACTTAGTGCTGATTTTTTCTGCTATTTTGTTCGTTTGATTTATTGCCTGACGCTACTACAGAAGATCAGATTCCTCGTCGTGTAGCTCGGAGAGGTGACATGTCCATTGTCTATGCGATTGTTTGTGTTTCTTAGTATGTGTGATGCGTTTCAAGTTATTTTATAATTAATCTGTTTACTCTAGGTACGAATTTAAGTATATTTTGTTGGTAGTTATATGATTTTTTTGTTTATAATTATTTGTTTCTTGATGTCGTGTATGACCGAGGACTAACGGGAATGTCTATAAATCTAAATCTAACAAAAAATATAATCTTACGTTATGTTACATACGTTAAGAAAGTTACCCTACAGTGTGGCAGCCAAGATTGCTTTAAACAATTGTCTGGTTATGAAAGCTAGACTAAATTTAACTTTCGCGAACGAAAAAAAAGAACACATTGATCCGAAAATATAAATATAAAATCGTGCGATCAAAATACCACAGACCGCATAGAATTTTAAACATTATGAGCTGTCAGCTGAAAGTGACGTGCGATAAATGAGAACTGCAACTGTTAATTTCCTGGCCGTAACCGTTTCAAGAGACCCACAAACAGCAAACCTTCCAAAATAAATATCACTATACACGTGTTTCCACCTCCTATGATAAATCTATTTAGTATATTATTCCAGTAGCGAAGTTGTATTACACAATATAAATATACCTTCGTAATCATTTTGTTTTTATATAATTTTGGATGAAATATTTATGAATACTGGTAATTTTCAATCAGCGATACTATCAAAGAATAAGATTGAAGTCATTTGAAATCGTGGAGGACTCAATGACCAATGATCAATATCCTACAACAGTAATTTCTCTCCCTGTTGCAGGTCCAAGACAATACCGGCGACTTCTTTTCTCGAATATTGCGCGATCAGTGATCTTATATGGAGCCTCGATATAGTGTACTGCGATGACAGAAAAATCAAACAGAAGAAAGGTTAGTTCCGTCCACAGGCTCTGTGCACTACGCGTTACCTGTGCCTACAGGACAGTATCGGACGATGCAGTCTGTGTGGTGGCAGGAATGAAGCGAGCTGAGAGGCTCAAAACATATGAAGAATGGCAACGCCGTTGGGATGATGGACCCATAGTTTAATAAGTTAAATTAAAGTCTGGATTGATCTGAAACACGGAGAAGTGAATTATATTATCTCACTCAACTCTTGACCGGTCACGGCTGCTTCAGGGCAGACTTCTACAGGTTTGCCATAGATAATTCACCTGCATGTCCTGAATGTGGACTTAATGAGACACCAGAACACGTGTTTTTTCAGTTGCTCGAGATTTACATGTGGGAGACGAGCATTAGAAAGCGATATTGGAACTTCAATAACACCATATAATATGCTGCTTTCACCTAATACCTGGAATAAAATAAAGGGAGGTGGTTTTTAGTGGGTTAACTCGGGTTTCACGGCGTCTTTGGAAGATTTTCCCCTACCCTCGATAAAAAGGAGGTTATTTTAGTGGGTAGAATCCCACACTACTATCCAGTGCGGACACTGTCTTTAGAAAATTTTCACCTCCCCTCGCAGGAAAAAATGTACCTTTTGTTGCAAGGTGTACGTTGATTAATTTTTAAAAGAATTCCATTCATGGTGTATTTAGAATGAATTTTGTAATGAATATTATTATCATAGATTTCTTGGGAACGACTAAATACAAAATGAGCAGCAAAATGAAAATCGGCATATATAATATAAATATAAATTGATAATTGTATTAATATTGTCACGTTTCGTAGGGATCGTGAGATTCAATAACACACACACGTAGAGGTTATAGGCGTTTAATCAACGGCGAAGTGCTGTACAAAGCTCGTACTGCTACAGACTGACTCCGATTTGGAATCCAGTCCTATTTATACATACATGGAATATTCGAGAAACAGAACATTCTAGAAACAGAAAATACTAGAAACTAAAGGCAAACAATGTAAATAAATTAATCAAATAAAAATGGTTGCGTCGACTGGGACTCGAACCCGAGTCCACGAATCTGCAGTCCGGCTCGCTACCGCTCTGCCATCACTGCAGGTCTTCAGATGTGGCATTGCTCCCTCCTTTGAAAAAACAGCGTCTCGCTGTTAGTTCTGAGCTGCCTTGAGACTTCTGGATCTCGTCGTTGGCCCGACGTAAGTAGGTCCAGTCCTTCCTGTTCTTGGGCTGGCAGTCGTCATTCCTACGTCTTCGTCCCCGTGAAATTCCGCGTCGTCGTCGGGTCGTGTTTGGTCTTCAACCTCCCTTTGAGCGTCGGGTTCATGGTATGGCTTCATCCTCAGTACGTGGACGGTGTCGCGACTCTTTCTGCGTCTCGAATTAGGATCATAATCCTCGACCTCATATGTGACGTCGGATAAACGTTTTAGCACACGGTACGGACCAAAGTACCGTTTGAGGAGCTTTTCTGAGAGGCCGACTTTGCGAATGGGAGTAAAGATCCAGACTAGATCCCCTGGCTGGTACAAAACTGGACGATGTCTTGCGTCGTATCGTAGTCGGTCCTTCTCTTGAGCTTGGAGCGTACGTATTCGGGCTAGTTGTCGGGATTCTTCTGCTCTCGTTACTAAGTGACCAATGTAAGGGTCATTCACATCGTCGGGATTGAAAGGTAATATCGTGTCCATTGTCGTTTCTGCCTCGCGACCGTGAACCAGGAAAAATGGTGTGAATCCCGTTGTTTCTTGCTTAGCGGTGTTGTAGGCGAACGTCACGAATGGAAGTACGGCGTCCCAGTTCTTCTGATCGACGTCGGTGTACATGGACAACATGTCGGCCAATGTTTTGTTTAACCTCTCGGTAAGCCCGTTTGTTTGAGGATGGTAAGCAGTCGTCATTCGGTGCGTTATTTCACACAGTCTATTGACCTCATGTATTAGTCTAGACTGAAATACCGTCCCCCGGTCCGTGATTATGGTTCTTGGAGCTCCATGCCTAAGTATTATTTCTTCGACGACGAAGGTGGCGATCTCGGAAGCTTCCGCCGATGCTACGGCTTTTGTGACGGCAAACCAGTTAAGTAATCGGTGCAGACAATAATCCACTTGTTTCCCCAGGATGATGTTGGAAATCTTCCGAGCAGGTCAATTCCGATGCGCTGAAATGGTGCGTCGGCCGGAGGAATAGGCAGTAGTCGACCAGGTGGTCGTTGTAGGCGAACATCACGAATGGAAGAACTAGGCGAGAACAGGACGCATATGACCATGGACGCCAATATGACGATGCCGAACAAACAGAGTTGTTTCGAGGAAGATACAGGTCGTCGTCGCCGCATCCTGCCGCAAGAAGAGGACGCTCTCCGCCACGTCGCTCCCGATCTCCGTCGCCATTCGGTCGCTCCCCTAGCCGACGTAACCTGGAAAACTAGATGACGCGACCTTCCCTGGAGGTGAGGCCGCGGAAGAAGAAAATCCTCCGTCGACGACCGTCGCCAAGATGTCTGGAAATTATATAGACGTAATGTTGGACCACAAGTCGGTACGAGCCCTAATAGATTCCGGCGCATCTTTCTCTGTTATCTCCGAGACGTTTCGACGACAGCTGAAGAAGACCAAGATCGCTGATAACAGGAATACTATTTTAAGGGTCGCGGATGGCAAATATGTGCAACCAGCCGGAAGATGCACCATCAGGCTGAAAATTAATAACAGAATTCAGCCGTTCGAATTCATCGTCCTGCCGCAATGTAGCCACGACGTTATCCTCGGATGGGACTTTTTGAAGAGCTCGCAAGCCGTAATTGACTGTGGACGTTCTGAAATTCTGTTAGACGAATTACAAGCTTCCGAAGAAATAGGAAATAAGGATTCGTGGCGGTTATTTGTTCTCGACGATGTTACCATTCCTGCGTCGAGCGCTACCAAGGTTACAGTCACGTGCCCTAAGTTAAATGGCCACGTAGATCTTATAATTGAAGCGAAGAAGAAATTATCACCAGTCATTATTCCTGCGTCGGTCATATCTTTCAAGAATGGCACTGGAGATTTATGGGTAGTTAATGGGCAGAACGAACCTCAGTTTCTTCCGAGACATATGTGCTTAGCAAGGGCAGAGCTAATAACACAACAACATCTGACAGTTATGGAAGAAAATCCACCCAGCCGCAGAATTCCTACAGTGACGAAAAACAACGAATTCGAGCTTCATAAGTTACTGGCGCCGCAGTTAACCATCGATCAGCAGACGAAATTTCTTGAATTGCTTCAGAAATATTCTGCGTGCTTCGACGTAGTAATCAGGGAAAAATCAACGTCTGTGAGAGGTACCGGGATCCTTACCCGGCGCCTCCACCAAAAATGTCACGTTTCGTAGGGATCGTGAGATTCAATAACACACACACGTAGAGGTTATAGGCGTTTAATCAACGGCGAAGTGCTGTACAAAGCTCGTACTGCTACAGACTGACTCCGATTTGGAATCCAGTCCTATTTATACATACATGGAATATTCGAGAAACAGAACATTCTAGAAACAGAAAATACTAGAAACTAAAGGCAAACAATGTAAATAAATTAATCAAATAAAAATGGTTGCGTCGACTGGGACTCGAACCCGAGTCCACGAATCTGCAGTCCGGCTCGCTACCGCTCTGCCATCACTGCAGGTCTTCAGATGTGGCATTATAGTAGTGAGGGCGGGGGGGGGGGGAAGTCTACTCGCGGAAACAGGAACATAAAGAAAATAATTTTAACATGGAAATATCAGTCCCATTGGATCTGTTGGTCACCTGCCTCCTCATAATGGTGAGAAAAGGAATGCTGTTAACCCAAAGAAAACTCCTCTCTCGTCGTTGCGAAGGGCATGAGACACGTACACAAGAGAATTTGTAACGTTGTAAATATTTCTTAAAATACTGTCTAATACTCCATAGATGTTGCAAGTTATTATAAATTTGAAAATCTATAAATAAATATAAATTCTTTAATAATTTTATTGAAAATCTTTTGTTATCCTTATTGTGCACAATTTATTTTAAAGTTCTCCTTATCAATACTATGTTCAAGATTGAAAATTATATCGAATTTAGTACTCCTTCTTCCTCGGGATTCTGTGAATAGCATTGGTTGGTATTCAAACCATTCAGCTGTTTTAGGTGAAGCAGTACTCTATAACCTTTTTATGCATATTCCGAAAATGACCTTTTAAGCAGTAGATTCAACGTGCTTGTAGATGGGAGGAATAAATAAAAGAAGAGAATAAGTAAACAGAACATAATTTATTACTTACCTTTTAAGCTTCGAATTTTTCTATCCATTTCTAAAATCGTTACGTCAATTTTCTTTGCTAACTGAGTAATAACTTCTCCTTTTTCACCTCTATACGTCTGAGGAGACGTCCCGTAGATATCTATTGAAAATCCTCAATTAATTTAAAGCGGACTCGGCAGTCAACATTTTAAATAGTATAGAAAAAAAATGTGATGCGGGGGGTTATTAATTATGTTTATTGCTTTTATATATATATCTACAAGTTAATTATATATATATATATATATATATATATATATATTAATGAGGGTTCCATTTTATAAATTAATAATTCTTTTGATTTTTTTGAATTTATTTTCAAAGAAACTAATCAAAGACTATTTACAAGTTATTAAGTAATACTAACATTAATAAAATTGACATATTTAAAGCAAAATCAAGGATTGCCCAAGCCGCTGAATCTCAGGTTACCCGTGAGTTAAATTATATACGAAAAGTTTTAACGCAATTTACAAATGACCTGAGTAGGAAGGATGTGCTATTTACCATTGTTTCCGTATGAGGCTGCTTTTAACTGCGGTGAGCAAAACTGGGCCCGTCCTGGACCCCGTAGAAGTTGGACGGCTGCGATATCACATCTGTTGATGGCGATCTCGTAAGGACGTGGTTATTTTCGACGTACGAGTCATGTTGCTTATTGTTGGATGTTGATAAGCGATGCTGCTCATTTCATTTCTAGACTCGTAGTGCCCTGGCTTTCTGTCGCTTGCCTCTACAGCCCCTAGCATTACCGTTAATTCCGGCATTGTCCTAGGGCCATAAATCCAACCCTGTCAGCAACGTCCAGGCGGTCAGTGTGGAAATCACAATCCTTCGTACCCAAACGAACTTTAAAAAAAAATACTATACACAAAATACCGCGACCACATTAATTTTTCTATGTTGCGTTAAATTGATTTTAATACATAATGCTAATGTAATTTCGCTGGTTACATAAGCGATCATTACAAAACGAATATACATTGACGGAATGCATGCCGATATTACGCGAGACGGCAGCTGTGCGTCTTTTTTTGAGGGTGGTTAGGAGGCTACATGAGGATGATCCTGAAACAGGCAACTCCACTTAAATAGCATAGGAAAATAATTGAAAAGGGCTGGGGGGTGCGGAAGGTAGAGCAAGGTAGCCAAGCGTTGACTAGGGCCCCTGGGCTCGGATTCACGTCCGCACTTAATAATATTTGGAGACAATGAGACTGAGAGACCCATTTCGGACGGGATTCAAAATACTTGCGAAGTAAAAGCCGTAACACTCCAGATTAACAGATCCAATGCCGTGGAGAGTCCCAGACGCAGCTCGAACTCAAATACGTGGCAGACCGTCTGCAGCAATTTATCCAAGTGCGTACTAGGCTTTAGCCGCTTATGTCTCGTCGTTGTCGGCCTTCTTTGACACGCCGACAGAGAATCCGCCATTGTTTACACGCCACGTTACATGCGCGGAGAACTGAGTCTGTGCAGATGAAGCTGCTTCCTTGTGGATTAATCTCGCATCGTTCTGTGACTGTCTCAATTGCAATGACTTCCGCTATGGATATGTTGGTGTCCGTATCGCTATTTCTATGTCTTGAGATGTAACCGACTCTGGTATTTTTTCTGTGTGAAAAAATGTTGCATAAAATGAAAGTAAATACGGTAATTGAACATTGCAATATTAACTCCATTTTCTACGCAGACTTGTGCCTCAAGTTTCCTAAGTCCTATCAACCAACAAGACCATGTACAAAACTGTTCTAAGTAGTCGTTCCAACTTTATTCAATCTCCTCCTAATTCTAAAATGAGCTCGTCTTACTCCAATTTCCGAGCCACCTTAACTGCTCGACTGTGCCTCACGAAAATTGTAGAATTAAGTTTCTTCGTCTGCACTTAGTTGTGAAGGAATTAGTTTAAACACATTTAGTTAATATTTATATTTTTAGATCAACATCCATTTCATCTTTCACAGGCGGTAACCTTTATTGTGGTCTTAATTTTCGGAAGTCCTTCTACAATAGTTTCCCTAGCGGCGTGATGTCTAAGCAATTCTTTTATTATTATGACATATATTTAATCTCGTCATCTTTGAGATTAGTGATGATTGTCCTTACAGAATTGTTAACTAATTACGGTAAAATTATAATTTATTGAAAGGCTAGATGGTTTCTCATCTCTCGTTGATGTATGTTGAACAACCAAATAAAATGTGTCATTTCGTTGTGGGCACATTGAAGGACTGTTTAGTTATCTTAAATTTGTGTTGCAAAGAATGTTCGGTATGTGTATAATTTCTGTAATTGCTACGTTTCTAATGCTTGAGTAGAATGTGGTCGCATTTTTTGATTGGTCTTCCGTTGCCAATTGGAGTTTGTCATTCTCCTTACTAACGGATTGTCAGACTTTTAAATTTATGGCTTCCCTCATAAGAAGAAAATTACTTCTCAGTAGTAACGGAGTTTCATTTGCTTTCAATGTGAGTCAGTCTATAGATTTCAGATATCATGTTATGATTCTCATTACTTCATTTTGAATGAAGTTTATTATTTTAATAATCACTCCTTTGCCGATGCACAGATGTGATATCCTTAATCCTGCTTATATCTTATAATTTCTCTACGGTGAGTTACATAGTATGTCCTCTGGTCATGAGAATGACATCATCCGCATAGATTAGCTTCTCTAGAGGGTTAATTGACGCAGCTAATGTCATTTATAGCGGTCATAAATAGAGTTACGCTCAGACTGGATCCCTGAATTAACCTATTATCCATTGCGTAATAAGTAGTTTCCAATCCTGCCCTTAATATCTGTCTCCTCTATTACATTTATAATCAGCTTCAGTATATTCACTTTGAGTCCGATGTCCTTGAGATTGTTTATAAACGCTACTTCACTGGTTTTCTCATAGGTCTTTGTGATATCTAGGTTCACCAGTAATGTGTTTTGTTTCAAGTTGAAAGTCTCCTTGATGTACCTATCTAGGTAAATGCACGAGTATATTAGCGAATGATATTTCCTAAAATCAAATTGTTTGGGGTACAGGATATTGTTAATCTTAAGATACCAATTTAAATGATTCACTATAATTTTTGAGAAAATTGATTTTTCTACAATTGGTCTGAATATATGCATACTTCGCTACATTTTCCTTAATTCTTACATATTCATCCGTTCTCCTAGAACAGCATATGGCGACCCTGGAAATCTTAACACAAACTGCTTACCTCGATGTCCGCTCAGCTACTGTTGTTATTTTCACTGCCCACTCGCTAAAAGAGTGACACTTCCATAAATTACGCCAAACTTCCCTTTTCAACTTTCGGACATCTAAACCTTACAATGACAGGTCCTGAAAAAAATGGCGAAATACGCCACTCTGACCAGACCTTAAAATCCTCACAAATATTCTCGTCACTCATAATACTAGTCAACAGGAAAAAACGAGGTACTTTAAAGAACATTTTCTGGAAAAATGTTTAATTCAAGCGGCGCTATTAAAACAAACCACTCATAATTCACAATCATATCAAACAAGACAAAGTTTCCTTTTAATACGTGATATGTTAAATCAATACAAGGGCACATTAGAACAGCAATTCGAAATAAGAATAATTTACTGTGTATAATTTTCAGATAAACTTGACTCAAACACAAAAAGAGAATGAGAATAGCAGTAGGTAGGAAATGACGAAATACCAGAAGAGTCAGCTTTGATAGAATTTCTAGAAAAACAATGCCAATTTGCGTCGGAGTTCTTTCGCCTTAAGTCTGCCTGGCGAAAGGACGTCGTCACCTATTGGGTTTGGCCCCCTGACTCTCTAATAAATGCCGCTCTAGGAATGTCTCCTTATCAAAAACACCAGAACGGAATGAAAAAAAGGGATTTCTGTTTCCTGGGAGCAACAACTGGCCCTGTAAGGCGGTTCAGCTGTATCGATGACGTCATCGCGCTCACCAACCTCAAATTCTCGAGATTCCGTGTTTGTGATTCGCTTAAAAAGACTCAATACTCTCAGTCCTAATTTATTTAATACTCGAACACAAACTCTTTACGAACAGTAACCAAAAAGTAACAACAGCCTTCTTTCAAAAAAAAACAAATCAACAACCAAATATATCCTCGCACTCCAAAGATAAAACATAGGCGCAAACTTACAATATTTAATATTACTGTAAGCAAATACCTGCCAGCTTCCACTTCTGCATTTTCAACCACCATTTTTTCTTGCAAAGAATAACTATTACATAAATGACTTGATAATGACATTACTAGTTCTGAAAATAGTTCCTCTTCAGATTTAAATGGTTTTATTGGATAATAGATAATTATTCTGGGAGCATCATCTCTTGAGCCACAAATTATTATTAACGTCTTGAAGTGGGAGAGATTCGTTTATAATATGTTCATCACTTTGGTCAATTGTTTCAAATTTGTTGCACAAATAATCCAAGTGGAAGACTCTACTCTCACTTTTTTATTAGATAATTTAAACCACTCCTGTAATAGCCAATCTGCTACTCCTACTGCCCCTTATCTAGATTATAATACACTATTGTATGAAATGTAATCTACACGACAGTCCGAATCACCAATTTTTTTGTGTTTACTTGAATTGATTTGCGAAGATTTAATGTGTGTTATTTAAGTCAACACTGCTTTCACTTATGTTCAATTAACTATCCTTTATATTCATTCCTCATCAGTTTTCAATTAATCTTCATTGACTCCTTTGCAATTATTTTTTCTACAACTAGAAGCTTCATGTTGTCCACTTTTCGCTTTGATATTTTCATATTTTTCCCCATTAATAATACTTTTTGATTTATAATTTTCATTCGCTGTACTTCAATTTTCTTCTACATTCTTTTCAATGGTTTCAATTTTTAGGCTCACTTCTTCAATAGTGTTAAACCTTGGTATAGCTTCTCTTTCTAATTACTTATTCTGTTGTTATTAGGAATATATGTATTGTATTCTTTATTGACGAATTATTTCATTGGTTTCAATCAATATCCCATTGCATGAACTTACTTCCTCTTTGATTCCATAACTATTAATTCGGAGTTCCTGTACCACGAACTATATGAATTTATGTGTGTTAAGATTGATAAATAATTTAATTATTCCCTCATATCGAAAGGTTGCAGATTAATTACATTATGCACTGTCCACTCTATCCTCTGGTTTCATTCTAACCAAATAAGTGTTCTCGCCAATCCTTTCTTTCATGTGCATCAAACACAATATTGCTAGTAGGGAAATCTTGTTTGATGATGAATATGAAATAATAGCAATCTACATACCAATCAGTTGCCCAAGAAAATCTCTGAGGGTTTTTGGAGCTTACAGGCCTACAAATATCAGGCTTCAGGGTCTCATTAAGCTGCGAAATGTAATAGCAAATTCAGTTGCAGGAAATGAGCTTGTTGTTGTGGGAGGGGATTTTAACCTGTCATTTGTCGATTCTGAATGTAATATAGGAAGTAATACCGATGCTCAGATGATAATAAATTATTTTTCCGGGATATGGGGTTTTGTAAACTGCAATAAAGCCAACCTAAATTTAGCTCAGTGTTAGTAGAGGTCAGCGAGCAGGAAAAGCAAGCAAAAATGTTATTTAAGTTCCAGAAAGCAGATGGGGAAGGGTTTCTAAATTACTTACAAGAAAAATATGCTCAGCTGGGTCTGGAGAATCTGTTGACGATTGATGGGAAATATTTAAAACAATAATTAGCAAAGGAATAGAGCACTACGTCCCAGTTAAGCTGAACCGGAGAACTAAAATCCTGAAATTAGGAAACTCAAATTAAAATTACGAAAAGCTTACAATAAATGACTATCACAAGAACAGATTTCTTCACCTTAACAAACGTTAATTGAAGTCAAGAAAATAGCCCAAGAATTTTATTTAATAAACCGGATTGAGGTGTAGGTAATCAAAGGGGAAAATTCTATAAGTATATTCGAAGGTGTAAGAGTAATAAGAGCGCTGCTCTGCCACTAAAAGGTTTAGGAAATACCCTATAACTATTCCAAGGAATTACAGCCAACAGCTGCGCTAACTACTTTAGCACGGTATTTCGGGGAAATAGTGGTTTACCCATTTGGGAAAACTGCAGATCTACATCTGTCGTCAAAATCAATGCTAGCAACTTTCAAAAAGATATAAGTAAACTTAAGTCTCATAAGTCAGCTGGCCCGAATGGGATTTAGGAGGAAGTGCTAAAATTAGGAGGAGAAGCCATGATTATGTACCTCATACGTATATTTTAAATAGAATTAACAATTATAATTGTCCGATTCTGTCAAAATCATGTCAGGGTCCCTCAGGGAAGTGTCATCACGTTCCTTGAATTCATAAATGACTTAATCGGTATAAAATTAAAAATTAAACTGTTTGTGAATGATTGTACGGTAAACGTTGAGAATGCGAAGATTCTGCAGGCTGAATTAGACAAAGTTTACCTATGGTCAGTTAATAAATTCAACGAAGAGTAAGCCAATCGTTTTTTATAAAAGAGAAAAGTTCCTCCATTTCGATATGAAATGGAAACGAAGTAGTAACGGAGTCAACTATAAATACCTTGGGATGACGTTTAGTAAATATTTAAATTTGGTAATGAAGTGAGCGAGGAAAAGGGTGGAAGGCGCTGCTGCTGCTTCACTTTGTAAGCAGGGTCTTGAAAAAAAGAACTAGAAATACCAATATTTATGCCTACAAAGCGCTGGTCGGCCACTTTTAGAATATGGAGTAACATGTATAGAAATTAACACATTCTAGAGTTGGAAAAAAATACAAAAACGGACTGATAAGATGTCAACGGATCTATTCGCGAATAATCCTCATGATAATTTGAAAGCCCTTAGCAATAGGAAGAAACATGCGAAGTTGTGCGCAATATATAAAGTTAATATGGGGAACCGATTTCTAACTCTAAAAATGATCACATGTTCAAAATTAAAGAAAAAGGGCAACGCACAGTTGTAAGAATATCTTCATTTGTAAGTAAATCAATACACGATTGGAATTCCTTGACTTTTCCGGGCACAGCAAATCAGTTTAAGGTTAGGCTAAGGAAACTAAAGTGAGCAGTTATACACTCACACACACACACATACACACACACACACACATATATATATATATATATATATATATATATATATATATATTAGAATCAGTGAAGTTCAAAATTATTTCCTAAACAAAGCATTAAAATAATGAAGTAAATTCTGCGTAGTCATAAGACAGTACGAAATTGTTCCTGAGTTTAAATATTACTAGTAATTTATCGTATTTCTATTCTATTGTGCTTATTTTTTATATGGCTACTATGCACAATAACAGCTAAGTAATTTTTCATTATGGGGATTTTATGTTAATTACTATTGTGAACTTTATCTCAGCTTCTTGATGTCCGTGTGTATTGCGGAACCTTCGCGGCATAAAGAACAATATATTTCTTGTTAAACGTTTTGAATTCGCAATCTGTTTAGTTTCTTAAAAATGATGGTGTATTGTTAACAATATGTATCAATAAGTAATCCATCATATTATTTCATGCTGCATACGGACGCTTGTTGCGTGAATGTTTCTTGGTTCCGTCACTGATGGCTCTGACAAGAATCTAAATTCCGTATCTGTCTCTACAATTATTTACAATGTGTCCCTGCTGTGGCCTTGGAAAGTAATCGAAAAACTAGAATCCGAGCCTCAGTGAATATTTGAAACAACTTTAGATGGAAAGACTTAATACCTAAATGATATAAAAATGTTATTAGAAGTTTATTGGTTCATATAATAATAATAATATTAATATTGCAACTTAAGAAAATAACGTGTTATAAATATTGCTTAATTTAATGGTGTCATTCTGAGAGTTGATGGTGTTCTCAGTTGTTTTAATATACAGCAGTTCAGATAAATTGCGTTTGTATAAATTTGGTTCTATATCTAAAATTTTAACATCATTCCAATTGAAGTCGTGATTCTCCTCAAATTTATGTATTGTGATTTATAGTTTTAATTTTGTTTCTATGCTCTTTTAGTCTGATATAAAATTTTTTGCTATTTTGGTCGGAACAATTAATTTGGTAAATAACATTACGTTGCTTTTTTTATAAATTTTGTTTTTCCCTTGTTCCATGATTCCCCTAATGTTTTTAAGCCGAAATTTGTTAACATTCTTTTTAATTTTTCACTTACGTAACCGTAATAAAGCAATACAATGTATATTCCTTTACAGTCTTGGTTGTTTGTGATATCATTAACACTGTTATTAATATTATATTTTCCTTTTAAACAATTAGACAGGTTGGTATAAATTACACCAACGTATACAACTTCTTTTGTATTATTAATAACCTCTTTCTCAATATGTTGTTGTTTTTTCTTTTAAATGCTACCCCAATCCACATGACGTTTATTTCCACACTCATATTTTACATTATTCTCCACCATTTGAACATATTTCTTCCTAAATACTCTGCTTTAGGGCTAACAATCACATTTTCATCTTGATAAACTATTAAATTATCACATTCCACCTTCCTCTTACCA
Source organism: Eucriotettix oculatus (assembly GCA_034510155.1). Lineage (NCBI taxonomy): Eukaryota > Metazoa > Arthropoda > Insecta > Orthoptera > Tetrigidae > Eucriotettix > Eucriotettix oculatus. The sequence goes on from CM067378.1 coordinate 275,897, forward strand.
CATTACTTTTTTTATTATTTTCCATTTTACAATTACATTAATTTAATTATTTACCAGATCTTACTTAATATGGGCTGTTATTACTATCATCAATCGTATCAAAGAACAAAAATACGATTTATTATCAGTATTGCCATATATATTAAAGTTATCACTATCAACATTAAACAATCTTTCAGCTAAATTATCTTAACTATAATACTACCTACTACTCCATATTTTTAATCTCTCCTCCAATTGGGCAATATTGTTGTTGTGGTAATCAGTCCTGTGACAAATCTGATACAACCCTACATACTAGCCTATCCTGCACAAGACTTTTCTACATAGCTACCACATCTAAAATCCCCCCCAATCTGCTTAGCGTACTCCATTCTTTGTCCCCCTCTTCTGTTCTTACCCACACACGTTCCTCAAATGCTAATTTTACAAGTCCTTCATGTCTCAAAACATGGCATATTAATCTATCTCTTCTCTTCGTCAAAGTATTCCATATTGTTCTCTCATCTCGTATTCTGCTTAGATCTTCTGGGTTAGTTACTCCATTCACCCATCTGATTTTTAGCATTCTTCTATAGCATCACATTTCAAAAGCTACTACACTTTTCCTTTTGGCAACATCTATCGGGCACGTTTAGCTCCCATATAACGCCACATTCCATACGAACATTTATAGTAATGTTTTCCTACTATTGATACTTATATTAGCCGTAAGTAAATTCATCTTTTTTTGCGAAAGGCTTCCTTGCCTGTGCTATCCTACTCGTTATGTCTACTATACTTCTACCATCGCTAGATATTATGCTACCGAAGTAAAATAATTCCTCAACATCCTTCAAAATATCCATTCACAATCTAATACTCTTTGTTACTTCACTATTTCCCACACTACACGACATCATATATATATATTGTCCTTTATGTATTACTACACCATTCATCGGATCGCCATGAACGCTTGGGAAGTTGTTTGGTACAGTCCCGCGAAGGTTTCTGGAAAAGTAAATCTAACGTGCGATAATAGGTTCTATATAAATAAACAAATAAAACAATGAAATAGATTCTACGGAAAGTGCTTTGTGGTCTATAAGCGCACTGAGATCTCCAAAAGTTGATCCATAAGTGTGTGTATGGAAGTTAGTCTTGATTTGGCTTAGAAACAGATCAAAAAATGTCAATGAAAAATTGTGGGATTAAAAGTTCAATCTGTTTAATTATTTTATTTCAATTTAATTTTGAAGGTGGGGTGTTACGCCCTCGCTTATACAAAGGTGGGTAAGATATTAAAAAACAACTTCTTTATTCTTATGCAACTGCGAATTTTCCCCATTTTAGTTTTTAAAAATGTATGTGAAATCGGTGCTTTTCAGCAACTTTGAAGAATAAATTTTCTTAGGTTATGGGAATCCAACTCCCAGAAATGTGTGTAAAAAACTATTCGTTAAACCTTACCTTTATTTTCTAGGCAATTTCTTTTGTATTTCATTGGATCAGTCTTGCGGCCGGAATGGAATTTTTTCTTTCTCTATCCTTCCAGTGCCTTTCTTTCTTGTACGTTTTTAGTTGAGAAAATATTTTGGTTTATTTTAGTACTATCGCCAAACTTTGGGTTTTCTGTATTTTGCTTTCCAAATGATGTGTGGTTGTTGTTTTCAATCTGATCTAATATAAAACACATAAACCAGGTTACCTTATGCTAGCTGCGAGTTATTAATTTGTACTCAATTATTAATTTGTAAATAGTAATAGCTTCGAAGTAGGTAAGATGTAACAATTACGTTATGGTACTAATGAATTTGGAACTCGTCGAGCACACTTACTTTATTCTTCAGACATAATAGAATTTACATTTTTATCACTGTCCATTGATTCAGTGTAAATATCACAAACATTATCTTCAGTTCTTGTTAAGGGCAGTCCATATTCCAAAGTAGAATTATAATTATAATTGTCATTAATATTTAGTTCGAGTTAATAAGTATTATTACCATTTTGTATTAGTTCCTTAATACTTTGATACTCAAGTGCTGCGTTGTTTTCAAACTCATTTTCTCTAAAACATGAAGTTTCTCTTATTAACCTTATTATTATTAGGTTAGATAGAATTATTTTAAGTATTAGGTTGTAATTGATGGTATTAATTAATTTATGATTTTTAATAATTATTGTTTTAATACCAGTGACGGTGGTACTGCTGCTTCTCCAACGAGAACTCACCGTAGAGAGAGAGCGGAAGATGATTCTCGGAAAGTAGTTGGATTCTCGAATCTTAGTCGTAGCTCAATCAAATAAGAGTTGTGAAGATATAAAGAAGATTTAATGAATAAGCGTTGAAATGATGCCGGAGATTAACTCCAGGAGTCACAACCCGAAGTGGTGGTAGATAAATGACCGACATGTTCGTTACCCAGGAGGCGTTTATAAACGAACCTCAGTAGGCCGGTTGAATTTAAAATCGGGGCAACTAATACGACACAGCATTGCACCACTTTTAGTCAGCGTAAGACTGTTACTACATTATGATATGCATAAGGAATGGCTTAAATAAAGGTTTAAATAGAAAATATAATTTTAAATTTCATTCTAAATTTAATAAAATATTTAAACAAAAGCAATTAATAAAAGGTACAAATAAATAACAGTAAATTTACATTGAGACTTTAAAATCAGGGTCCTTTGTGGGGTAGACCGAGGAAAGCGATATAATTTTTAATGGCAATAGGTCTGGCAAGTTTGAACTCTATTTCTTCAAAATTTACGATACCCGCGATTTTATGCAGCTGCATTCGGGTCTGCTCTGCTTCTTTGATGATAAATGGAACGCCTCTACATCGGGCTGAAATCGGTGTCTCCTTTACTTTGTGATTGTACCTCTAGCACCTCTGCATCGGATTGATCTCGTAGTCTTCTTTCAAATTCTCTCCTTGACGGTTAGCAATTGAATGTTCTGGTCAACACTTGCCGACGTTTCAACATTTTCTTCTCCGCGGCTAGAAATTTAGTTCAATCAGCACTTGTGGGACCTATCAACATCGTCCCTTAGGCGGCTAATAATTTAGTGTATTCGTCAGCTCTTTTTGGCCTCTCACTGTCTTGGAGATTTTCCTGCTAAATTGATGGCAGTTATCATTTTTAGCTTTTCCAGCTAAGACTAGGGGATCTTTGGTTTGAATTACGGGACTTTCTCCTTCAGTGAGTTCCCCGTTTTTCCTGGAATTATACCTGCTGCAAGCACCTCGGAAATATATCCATCGTTTCTTGATTATTTTTATTCAACGTTATCAGAATTTTAAATACAATATTACGTGTAATTAAGTAAATGAACTGTAACAAGCTGTATATTTGCACTCATAGCTACATTTAATGAAAATAATTAGTTCTAACTAGCAACAATGACAAACGTTTCACACGTAACACAAAATAAATATTAAAAACAAAAAAATCAAACATGGAATTAAAATTTACATGTCGCATTAGAAAATAGTTATTACTGCCAATTCCTAATTTTGTTCTATGAGAAGAAATTGTGCTCTGACTAAATTATTTGTGGGAATCAGTTAAATAGTCAATATTTCAACAAATTCGTATAAAAAGTTAAATACGTTCATATAATTCGTTATATTAATTATATAATTCGTTTCATGTAAGTTACCATTGACAGGGGAGACTGTACCTACCTAAATCATTTAGGCAAAATGTTATGCGCAGTGTACAAGCACGAGCTACAATTCAATTTTAGGCGTGCATTGGTCGTGGTAATTGGAGCTATGAGGGCAACTTCTGTCCACGTAAATGAATTACAGGTCTAATGCCAGCACGGAAACGCAACAGGACACTATCTCTCACAAACACCACAACTCGACTTACCCATATTGCCCAGTGTCTTCCTTTAATCAAAGGAAAAAAGAAACACCACTGCTGTGTTAAAGTCACTAATTCATGGAATTTTTAAAACATTTGTAGTTCAGTACTTCCAATGAATTATGTTTAATCTTTTGTATTACATTTTACAAGGCTTATGACAAGTATTTTACTTACAAAAAGGTATGGCCTGTGATATCTAAATCGAATATATTAAATTGACTTAATCAACCCAGATCGTCGTATTTACATAGCACGACGTATGAGGAGCGTTATGAAATCATTTGGTACATCTATTGAGTACACTAAAACCTAGTTATACCGCGGATCCCAGAGACATTTTATACCCGTGGTATAGCAAAAATTATACATTTATATTGTCTACAACATCGCTAACTTTTAGATTTGGTGTGGATTCATTAATCGAATTGTCATTCTTAGAATCGTAAATGTTTACGCCTGCCTATTCTCTTTTGCAATAGCCAGTTCACAGAAACAGCAATTTCGGCATCTGATATTATTTCTCATATAGTTGGTTCTTGAACAATCTAAACGATCTGAGCTCATGACAATGAACTCGAAATAAACCTTCAAAAGACAGCAGCAATGATATTCAGGAAAGGCGGAAGACACACCACGAAAGCCACTCTCTACCTCGGGAACAGACCAGTAAGTGTTACAAACAGCTTCAAATACCTTGGGATAACCTTACAACCGACAGGAAGCACGTTCACAGTACACGTGAAAGAAAAAGTAATCGCAGCTATCAGAGCAATGCAAGATATTCGGATGATGAGACAACTCTCCATAGACACGGCCATCTCAATCTGCAAAGCAAATGTCACCCCAATAGTCACATACGGTTTGGAATTAATATGCGAAAAACTAAATAAAAGGAACTTGTAAGATATTGAAAAGATAAAAGCAATATTTCTGAACAAAATAATGTCTCAAAATAAACGCCATCACGACTTGCATATGAACTTTCTACTTAGAAGACCTTGTATCACAAGCGTATGCTTTGATTAATATTTTTAATGATAAAAGTTTGAAGAGAATTTAATGAACTATTCTTAGAAAAATGTACCACAGATTTACGTGATTTGACATTCTTCAAGTTAAGTGCTGGAATACCTTCTAATACTCGTGTGCATGATGAAATGAAGGACTCCAAATCACAATATTGCGCAAATTCAGTTGCATCACTTACATGTATTTCCCATTCGTTTCGGGATTGAATATCTAATTTTGAAACAATCAAATAAACTAACAAACATTCTTCTGACTTAATCTTTAAATTAGTAAAGGCAGTTCTAAATGAATTTGAAATATCTCTTAATTTCTTAAGATTTGTAATCAAATTATTGAATAATCACAAAATTGCAGTAATATCAAATTTTAACTTTAATTTTTGTGAACTTTCTCACTTTTCGATACTCTTTCAGCCCTTAGTCACGCTATAATCGTTACCACATCTCAACCAAAACCAACCATTCAGTTTTACCCCAAGCATTATACACACATATAGGCTCCTTTTCTAAAGAGTACGGCAAGTAAGTCAATAATTCTAAACACTACTTAAAATAAAAATGTGCTCGTTTAGTTGTAATTTGTTAGCCACCTATTGGTAGTTTCATAATCCGGGTTCTATTTTCAGTAAAGAAGTAAAGTTGTTGCTAAAATATGACCGTATGAACAGTATACGGTACTTTTTAAAAAATAATTTTAATAAGTGTACTGAAAATCGAACAAATACCGTTAAATAATGGTGAATTTAATTTCTGACAGTTTGCACTATTGTTTTCTGAATGATGAAAAGCTTCGCATTTCAATATAAAGAAATTTTCAATGTTCATAAGGCGCAGTATGTAATTCGAACCGCTATTTATTCTTGAGTACAAGATATAAATTTGAAAGAAATCAGTGACGAATGTAATTAAAGTCTGCTTTTTCATTCCCTATTTAAATATGTTCAACAGTTCAAGTGGTTAAATTTCAAAGTATTATCTGCCAGTAACGTGCCGGATTCAGATTTTATGTAAGTAAAATAAAATTGTTATCATGAAATAATTCAATGTATATTTTTATATTGTATTAGCTCTAAATTATTATAAAACATAATACAAGTATTTATCATCCCCCCTTCTCTCTCTCTCTCTCCCTCTCCCCCTCTCTCCCCCTCTCCCCAACGATTTTCTATATTCTTTCATCGACAACACTCTCTTCTATTCCTATTAATCTTCATGTTACACACAGTCTTGTACATATATGAAAACTACCAATAACACAATTTAAGCGGCATAGAAAATAATACGTTTTATAAATACATTCTAAATTTTGTACAAGAAAATTTACATGAAGTTTCAAATAGTATTTTCAAGTTTGAATTTTCTGTCCTGTTTTGCAATATTTCAACATTAAAAGTGTGTTATACATTTAATCTGTACTCTACTTGACTATTTGTAATTAGTTGATTTGACAATTGAGTTTTGAGGATTTGGCTGCACCCTCACACGAACCGTTAGACAATATGGCCAAAAAGTATTCATCTTACGTATCAAAAATTCTTCACAGACACATGATTACAGCTAAACCATTTTTCGCAGGCCCAATATTTACTGGAGATGAAAATATTTTACCAAAAATTATAAAAGTATGAGATCAGAATAAAAATGAAATGCTCATAATTGAGAATACGATGCAACGTCATAGTATAAATAAAAAGGAAAACTGCTTATTTACTATAAAAATGGTACATGTATTAATTTTTTATGCAAATATACTTCGAAGTATAAATTCTTGGTAAGAATATTTTTTAATTAATGTAACACTTTAATCACTGTATACATGAAGGAATTATCGACAGCCTTTCCGTTCCGATAGCTGTGGAAACGTCGGACGAACAAATGTTTTAAGGGATAGTATAGGATTGCATCAATAATTACTTTAAAATTAAAATTAAATATTAAAATTTGAAGAAAATCCATAAATAAGAAGTAAAAACTACATTTTACCAATGTAAATTGGTTCTTTTGTAACTATAAAAACTTAAATTCTTATAAATATTCCAAAATAGTGTTTGAAAATTTTAAATAATAAAATTTAATTAACATTATTTATCAAAATAATTTATTTTAACATGCCAATAATTTTGATTCTTTCCTCAATCTGAAATTAAATAACCTAGCAATATGAAAACCTGTGATTTAAAAATTTAACATAAATTAATATTTGTCAGTAATATAAATTTTAAGATTAATTTATGTGAAATTTTTATATACTTCAACTATTTACATACAGTTTAATGAAAATATAAATTTTAATCTTTCTTTGATGCAGTTTGTAGTTTACATGTTTTCTTCTCTTTTATACTGAGTACAAAAAATATATAACTGTACATATTTTAATGTTTATAAAGTTTAATACCGAAAAAGAGAAAATAAAAGAATATTAATCTTCAATTTTCTGTGGACGGAGTAGGCTGCAGCAAATCTTGCATAGATTCCCGTCGAACATGAAAAAGAAAATAAATCGGCAGTTAAACTCTACTATTAGAGTTGTAAGATTTACAGTTGTAAGATAATAGTAGAATTTGATAGGATACCAGCAAACTGTTTTACTAAACAGGATTTAATTTGTCGTTCCCATCATCGAACTCTTTCAGCGAATAATACTTTCCGTTTATTAACATAAATTTACAACTATTAATAAATAATTTTTATTTCCTCCCGAAGAGTCTTGTATAGATTTATACCGGAATAAGGAAATCTTAGACGATGTTTTTATTAGCTATGCAGTGAGACATAATGGAAATATGCATGATAAATCATTTTTTATGTAGCTTTACCGGTTTCCCGAGTTAAAACTGCTGAGTTTTCACGAGAAGTTATTTATTCCAAATTATTGTCAATCAGCAGACCAAGAAAAGACAAGTGCTCTAAAGTGTTTTCCAAATTTCGAGATAAACTGTTTATGTTTGACTGTGCGATTGACGATATTGTTTTTATCTATATTAAGAGAAAATTTGTTTGCAGTGAAACATCCATGATTACCAAATTTCTGTCGTCGGCCCACGTAGGGGACTTATTTTAAGGGACCTAAGTAATGAGATAAATCGTTAATGTCTATGATCAAAATTGAGCTCTGAAGGGCACATCAGGTGATATTTTCACATTCTGACAGATACTTATTTCCATCGCAGCTTTTTGGCGCCTGTTTTGTAAGTATGATCTCAGTAATGAAAGAGGAACTCGTCTGATATAGAAATCTAATTACTGAGAAGAAAATCATTTTCTACTAATTCAAACGCTTTGGAGGGTTCAGAAAAAAATTCCAGTCATTTTTAGAACCTCATCGAGTGCGTTATGAATAGTTTGAACTCTGTGGCTCTAAAGCCCATTGAGGGCCTGGGCCTACCGAGTCAACTGCGGACTGATGAACTGCATTAGAATTGAAATTTCATCACTTCAATATTAATAAGCTCAGTGCTTATTCCATATGTGTCAGACATACGAAGTTTTTAGAATATAGGCACATTTCCATGTGAAATGCTGTGGGGATCCCCGGGGGATCGGCCACCTCCAATTTCAATTAAATTTTTGTGTGAATGTTTATAAATGTCGCAAATGAACATTGGTAAAGTTTTACATTCTCTATTACAGTACTTACAGAAATACGATATTGTGATACAGCAAATTAAATATATAATGTTAACGTCATGTATTGCAGATGTTTTTTGAAAAATAAAGTAATATTCAATGTTTTCTATGTAATAGATAACTATGGCAAAAACAGACGAAATCTTCTCATAATAGATGACGAAGCGAGTATAATAAAATACTTTCTAATTAATGTGCTGGACTGCATGTTTTAATTAAGTAATTATAAAAATCCGCTATGTACAGAATATTTATTTACAGTGGGTTGATAAACAGTTTAAAGGTTGATGATAATGGATAATTTGTCGGGATTATTTACTGCCATATTCATCCTAATTGGTAAGAAAGCCAATCAATCTATTCGGTACAATTCTTAAAAAGTTTTTATAGAAATTTGAAATATAATCTTTTCAAAAAGATACAAATAAAAAGTTTTACAGACCTTGCAATTAAAAACAATTCATTTTTAACACTATTATCAGTACAACTTTTTAAAAAGAACTTCTTAAAACCGTGATCGACAAAGTGGTTTCTTATTATAATCGATATTTTTTATTAAATGGTTTGGGGTTTAGAATAGCTACAATTCTTTGTGGAATATATTCGTAGTGTCTTAATAGTTACCAATAGAATGTTGTCAATTAATTACTTCAATGATGTAGTTACTTGTGTTGTCACTTTTTCAGACCTTGCAATTAAAATAGTTTTATGTTGCCTGTCCGTTTACTATTAGACACTTAACTTCGATTTTACGCACTATTTTCGTTCGCCTATGATGTTTTACTGTGGTTTTTTGTGTATACTACCATTACTGTTGATACTGTCGCTCGTGAAACGTTAAATAGTTACTACCTGGCCTTCTCGACTTTTTCTTAGTAAAATAACTGACGGTATAAATTTCGAGCTAACGTCAACAACTCCTTATGCGCAAATTTACTAAGGAGAAAAGGCTGGGATATTGTAGATGCATTCCAGCATCTACAACTGCTACAACTACTTACTCACTATGGAACACAACAAAAACATGAATAGACCACAAAAAATTTCTCCTAATAGAAAAAACGACTGCACTTACAAGTTACATTTCAGATTTTGTTATTGTATTGACGATTGCAATGTTTTCTACTTTTGCAAAAATTTTCTAATAGTTTGAATGCTAAGTTCTCGTCTTCTTACCAATTGTAAAATACAACGTTTCCATAGCTTTCTACGCCATCGTCTTCCGTATTTTACAAATGATATGACGAGAGTGAAAACCCGAGAACTTTCTAGTTAATGCTCTGGCAAGGTCACAACCCCAAATAGTTGCTAGTAAAATGGCAGCTTGAGAAGTAACGTAAAACAGGTAGGTCTCTGGGTCCTCCATCAGTATTTTATAATATGAATAATAATGCATATAACGTGAATAATTCTCATGATATATACGGGTTTAGTAATCTAATTTTAGTATAATTTAGTACTCTCTTATGAGAGAACCAATTTTGAAAACCGGCAGAAATATTACCTCCCTTAATTTATATAGTATCCTGAACGTTTTTCAGTAATTACAAAAGAAAGATATATACATGTGAACAATTCAGCGGCTACCGACTACTTTTGTTTCCAGAAAATATCAAAATAAATGTGACAATCTCTTAGGTTACACTGAACAAGTAACTTTGGTGTCATGTGATTCTTATGCAGTAGCTTAAATTCGCACGAGATCACTAATTGGTAAGGATTACGTGAGAATTATAATGTCAAAAAATAAAGCTGCTTCTACAAAACCAGTAACCCATCCTCGCCTCGAGTATTTAGGTGCAGTGTTTCTAACCAAACTGATTTGAATATTTTGAATATAGCATCTTGAGCAATATATTTACGCCATCTAGTTTATCGGATTTTAAAGATTTTAAAGATTCTAATGTTGCATTTTCGTGGATAAGGACAACTCCTCTCTTTCTGAATAATTTTGTTTGTCATACAGTTGTCGCTATTAAAAGTAGTGGCATTACTGCAAGACATGTACCGACTAAAACTAATCCCTCTGATAATTTCCTGAAAGGGAATATTACTTTCTCAGTTGCTCATTGACCGTCTTTGATTTATAGGTCATTCCTTGTCTTTCCTTATGTTGCGTTTTCATTACTAAAAACTTGTTCCGCATATGTGCCCAAAATTTGTTTTAATATGAAGTTAGCAGCACATCGTACGAGTTATGTGGACAAAATTGTTGCACGCATTTGTGGCACACAACGTGTTGCGCAACAAGCGCCACCAACGTTTGTTAACATGTCCCAAAGACACACGCATTCACAAAACAGGACCTTTTTGGGGGGGGGGGTTGGTTAACAGGCCTCAACAACTTGGGTTGTGTTATTTTCAGGATTGTATCAAACTGCGAGTAATAGTTTCGTGTCCTAAATTTTAAGTGAGGAAACGTGCAATCTTCCCAAATTTTAGTAACTCTATTGTTAAATATAATGTCCTGAAAAAAAAATTCCCAGTGGCGGTTCGTTAGAATTTAAAGTAATGTGCTACATCATAGCAAGGAAAAATTTTACGAGGATGATTCCCTTGCCTAAGATATTAATAATACTGCAACGTCTACAGGATGCACCCGTAATATGCTACATATCTAAATTCGTCTACATAGCGTGTAATAGAAACGATATTTCTAAATTGTGTATATATATATATATAAAATCAAATAAAATAAAATCAAAACACAAAAATATTTTTACTTATTTCATATTTAAAATAAAGAATGTTAAGTGAAAATTTATAATGTATTCTAAATGCCGTCTGTTAAACGTTTGTTTCTTTTAAATAACCCACAAACAGTAATATTTTTATTAATTCGTCAAAATATTTGAAACTGTAGCCTGATGAGTCCGCCTGAAGCTGAACATAACGCACGGCCCACGGCCCATCTCGACGCTCAGTTTGTAGCTCAGGGGAACGAAAGGGAAATACTGCGCATGCGCATATCTCATTCCAGACAGAATTCTCGTGCTGTAAAGAATGTAGTCGAGATGTACGCGGAAGGGAGCGAGCTGGAAGACGGACATTTTATATCTGCGTTATGTCCGATTGAACTATCTGAAAATGTGCAGGAAGCCCAGTATAAGGATATTTGACTTTACCGAAACGATTTTATGCTCAAAACTGTAAAATATCAAATAAAACAGTACAATACAGCAAATTAGACATTTAACTCAATGTAAGCGATCTCTCTCAAAAAGAAAACTTAACGAAAAATTTCACTATCAAAATGTTTTAAGTAGAAAATTTAACCAAACCAATTATTATTTTTTCAGATAAAAACAACTTTAAGTTAATTAAATTTAATTATTTTAATTAAAATTACATTAACTGACGCAAATAAAATATCTTTGGTATCATAAATTGACATCATTTCTAGTGTGAAATGAACATCCATTAACGAATATTGGAAATAGGAAAACTATTACACAATTATTACATAATTTTATATTCATGTGTTCATACAGAACGTCACTTAATGGTCGACTTAAATATTGTACATTGTTTCCTTATTCAGAATTTATGATCTCCCTTAGATGTGATATAATATGACACTGTCATTGTTTAAGAAGGGTTTCCATTTGAGACCTTACATGGAGCATAACTGCTGTAGACATTAATCTTCGCATTGTATTGACGTGTATTTGGCAGCTTACCCGATCCTCGGCGTGTGGGCTGGCAGTCCGTTGACGAAGGCGGGCAATGGCACTCTTCAGGCCCTCCGTTCCGCCGCCGGACTCTGTCCACAGTCTCGCCCACCGGCTGCGACATTCCCCATGGCTGAAGCATGAAGCAGACATCAATGGGATCGAAGTTCCATTAGATCGAATGTATTGGAAAATCTAAGTAAAGTAGAGTATCTGACGATTATCAATTAAATATTAATAGTGTAATCAACTGAAAAGTTTTAAAAATTGACTTGTACAATTATTTATACATATCCAGGTTTATATTAAATGTTTTGACAGAAATTATTATATAATAGATTGAATGATTGTTATAAAGATGAATATGGCAATTAGCCGAAAGTTCCTGAGAAGCAAGATTGAAATTGATGAGAACGTAATTTCCTATTTCAAAAATTATCTGACCTTTAAAAGCTCTGAGATGTTTATTGAGACACGTAGGAGAAAGATTTATTGTTTGGGGATTCTAGAGAGAGAGATCATTTAGGAAAGCAATCCAAGAAATGAATTTCAATTACCACTAATCAGGTAAACCTACAGATAGAGATAAAATTTCTGATCTACTGTGCTGCTTCACTGCAAGAAAAGTAGCATACAACATCATTGAAGTTGAAGATAACATCGATTCAGACTCCGATATTCCGATCACTCAGGAGTCACTAAGTGTTAAAAATCAAAATCAGGACAAGCCTAAGTAATAGAACTTCTGACAGGAAAAGCTTTCAAATAGACCTCCAGAACAATATAAATCTAAATATGTGCCCAGGAACAAGCTGGAAAAATAATATTTGAGAACCCATCAAATTGATATGAAGAGTCACAAGAAATTCGCATCAAACGAACAGCAGGCAAAATGATACCACAAAATGTACAAGGAAAGAGTGAAAATAGAAATTATCAAAGATGAATGTATAAGTTCCTATCTACATGAACTATTCGCATATGAAGAAACAGATTAATCTCTATGGAAGATTAAGAGACCATTAATCACAATGTATGTACAAACAATATAAAAAGCAGAAGTATTAGCTGAACACGTAGCAGAGGTATTCATTCCTAATCAAAGGGAATAAGAATTTCACTATGATTAGCGACAACAACGTAAGGTCGATAAATATTACAATGGTTTAAGTAGTTTATTCAAACCAATTTAATTGACTGTTTCAGATTATTTTCTGGAATGTGCTTATATAAGAACCAGAAGATTCCTTGACTTAAGATACCGGGTGGTTACAAGAAATTCGTAAAATGTAAATTGATAGTTAAATTAAGTGTTGACAAAGAGATTACTGTCGACTAAAATCTGTACGAGTGTAGTGTAATACAAATGAAACCCGGTCAACGCCCGGCATCCAGTAATGAAATCTACAAAAAAAAATCCTATTACAGACTACAGGAGGTTGTAGAGGGGGTTAGTGGATAAAGTTTTGATAAGGAATGTATTGTTGGACCATTTCTATCTATTAATTTAAATTTTGTCTTATTCTCTCTGATATGTTTTTAAAGACGAATCAACATAGTTGTATCTCATATACTTGATAGGAATGTATTAGTTAATAGGAACTTACCCTGAGAAGTGTTGTTGATACTATATAATATTAATAATACATATTATATATAACAAATAATATTGTAATATATTCAATTGCCGAATTATGGCGTGGTTCCAAATGTCAGAAGTAATATGAATTTCTGATATCGAAACGGCAAGTTGAAATAGCTTAATTTTAATTGAATGTTTCTTATTAATAATTTTTTGTTATTTATTAATAATTTTAAATCAGTATGCGTATTTGTATATTAAACGATACAGAACCCTGATTCCAACATAACACCGATAATATTGGCACACAGAAATAAATAACACTTGCGGTAATATTATATTACATATATTATATATATATTATATTCAATTTATTAAGCATGTAATAATAAATGATGTATCAAAATATATTTAATTGATGGTTGAAGTTGAAAGTAGTGCTTCAGGCTACTTTAGGTAGCAAAGCCTCGGCATATGAAGGGCATCATTAATTATCAGTAACAGTTAACGTTTTAATGTAAATTTAATGTGATAAATATACGGATAATAAAAGAAAGAAGGATACGAGGCAGGTACAGAAGCCCGCGGAGGGAGCACACACGTGGAAACTGGAATTTCTGTACAACTATTTAATAGTATATCTGTACACAAAAAACAACCTTTGGATGCAAAATAAATTAAGATTAAAGTTGAAACAATGAAACACAAAAATTGTTGATAATACTAAAATAATCAATACGTACAATTCTGTCATTAATTAATTTCTGTCATTCTTCCTTTAAAGTTGTTTATCTATCTTATGCTGTACTGAATCACAAGCATTAGGAATTGTAATAATAAAATAATATTTCGTTAACTGATATTTTGTATTGTTCTTCTAAATAGCCAATTTAGATTTGTATCCGAAAAAATAAGTTTATTTCGTCACCATGCGAAATATACCACATTGAAAATCTTATATATCTTATAAATTATTTTAAGCAGCTCAGTATTGACAGTTGTAAGTGGAAGTATTACTTCATGGAATTTACTATCGAAAAATACGAGCGTATCGTATAAAGAAGAATGTACTTTTTATTCCTGGCTTTTCTTTGTAAAGACGAGTGTAATTGGCATGAAATTTTCAGATAATTGCAAATGAGCTGATTTGAATAAAAAATTCGCAAAAATTTGTACGAATTTATCATGATTCATTCATTCATTCATTCATTCATTCATTCATTCATTCATTCATTCATACATACAATCGGTCTGAGGCAGGTTTAGTCAATGAATGAAGTAATTATTTATTATATACTAGCTTCTGAAAGCATAAAAATTTAGAAAGTAAAGTTGAGCACGTACCTTTATTACGAGGAGTGCATGTAGAGGCAGAGGTGTTATAGGAATGCAGGCAAGCAGACAAGGAGAGGATAGGACAGGACAGGCACACGCACACGCATACGCGACACTCGACACTCGAGAACCACCATGCCACTGAACGACGACGACGCTCGCGCTCCCTGATAAGGGTGCCCACGGGCATGCGCACTCCTGCACTGCACAAATCAAACATTAATTATAAGCGGCGGCGGTGGCTGCTGACAAATTGTTCATTTATATTACACATATTACACATATTTACATTTCAATTATAATCACATAGCAATAAGTATCCCTGTTTGTATTTATTTCGTCTTACCTTTGCATTATATATTTATTTTAACATCTTAATTTCATTTTGTAATTCTATTTTATTTCGTATTGATTTTTTCTTGAAATTGTAGATACTGGACGATTGAAATGTTCATATTCACAATTATTGTCACATTCTGACGTTCCCACAAAAGTTCAGAAACCTCTGATGCGTGCGTGTCATTTTGCAACAAGCCAATATTAGAATAGTTTTTGTGGCGAAAGATTGAGGAGAGACATATATGACCGATAGATGGATGGATGGTTATCCTTGGGAAAGGGAGACTCACTGTTAGATGTCGCAATTGGTGAATTTTCAGGCCAGGCAGAGAAATATTTCATATATAATTTTTTTTGTTTTGTTTATAATAAATTCATTTTCTTAGGATATATTTTTATTTAATGTATTCTTGCGTAAATAACCTACGCCCAAAATCTCTGACCACGTGGTACCCGAATTGTGCCACATGTTTAAAAATTTAAAAATTCATTTTCTTAGGATATATTTTTATTTAATGTATTCTTGCGTAAATAACCTACGCCCAAAATCTCTGACCACGTGGTACCCGAATTGTGCCACATGTTAAAAAATTTAAATGTTATGTTTCGTTAGATAATTTCTGGAGGGCTAAATTTAACGGTACGTTAAGTTTTCTTTACATAAATTTCATGTCATTTTGTGTATTTTTCCTAAGTTCATGCGGAGGGAGGGAGGGAGGGAGGGAGGTAACTTTTGTACATAGGTTCTTTCATTAATTAAATTTTTTTATTATTATATTATTAATTTCTTTATAAAATTGTCAAAATAACGTATTCTATTCAATAATTTAATGAAATATTGTTTCATTTTTTTAAATTCCAATAGGTTTAAGCAGAAAAATCAATCGCTATTGATGCATATAATATATAATGTGAATAGAATATTTTATATTTTTAACTTTTCTTAATAATCCGTATTAATTTATATTTATTTACTTTACTTTACATAGCTGAAAAAATTAAGATAATGTCTTAATAAATAGTGAACTTTAATTTGTCTTTTGTAGCTTTAAGATAGGTTATAGCAGACTCAAAAGCCTGATCTTATTTGAGTGGGGATGGGATGGTAGTTACGCTACCGTAACTGCGCCTGCACCTGGCATTGTCATCGTATCTTATGAAGATACTCTTCGAACGCAACGACACTTGAGTGGTGGAGTGGACCATATCCGCTACAGCTTCTCTGCTACTAGCATTTACTTTAAGTGGATTAGGAGTCAAGTTGTGTTCAATCAGTGGTTCTTAGTGCTTTAGCAGAACAAAATTCGTGTGTGTAGAGCGATAGCCAGTAAGCAATCTACGTCCCATCAGTCTCAGCCGACCTTGAACCACCTGGACCACGTGGCGCTTCATATCCGTTTCTGTAAGTAAGTACAGATTTTGTAAATTATCGTCCATATTTCGCCTACTAAATGGCCTTAATTATATTTGTCTCGCAATAACAATCTTTCGCACTGCACTTTTCTGAATAAGAATTTATTTTCTTCATACTCATACAATGCTGATTTTGGTTTCCAAACTTAGAAAAATACTGAATCCAATATAGTTCCACCGAAATTTTCATTCCATCTTAGCATCTACAGTATAAACCTTCCTCCCCACGTTTTTTTTAATTTGCTTGGTTGTCTGTTTGAATAGTGTGATATGTTAGATATCATGTATGATTTGTACACATTTGAGTTCCAGAAATGAGTTGGTCTATTTATTGTGGATTCATGTATTCTGCTTAGTATTCCATTGCGAGGTTTTGATTTTGTTTCATTGTCTTACCTAGTTTTTATCAAGTATATTATTTCTGTAGTCTGATGGTCTCTTCAAAATTTTTGAGTTACAGCATGTGTAGTGTAGTGTAGTGTATTGTATTGCTCAGTATTTTCTCTTTGTTTCTGTTGCTTCTTTGCAACTACATATCCCCTGTAATTAGTAAGGTTATTTGTTAGTGTACTTTTCAAGCATGCCTTTGTTCAGTTTCACATTAGATGCAGGTTCTTTTACAAAATGTATTCCACACTGGATGTCTATTTTAATTCTCAAAATACAGAATACCATATATCTTATTGATTCAATGTAAATCAATCACCAAATTATCAGCAGTGTAGGTAATGAAATATAGGAGGTGATCGTGCAGAAGTTAAGAGAGTACTGTAAAGAAACTTTAGATATTAGAGAGCAAAATCAGAGTATTAGTAAGGTTATTTGAACTTCCTTGCAGATTGTGTCCTTTTCAAGCATGCCTTTGTTCAGTTTCACATTAGATGTAGGTTCTTTTACAAAATGTATTCCATACTAGACATCTATTTGAATTCTCATGCAATACAGAATACCAAATATCTTATTGATTGAATGTAAATCATAAAGCAAATCAGTCACCAAAATATCAGCAGCGTAGGTTAATAAAACATATATTAGCTGATCGTGCAGAAGTAAGAGTGTACTGTAAAGAAACTTTAGATATTACACTGCAAAATCAGAGGACCAAAGAATTAGGTATAATAAATTTTATATTGTTATTCTCTTATTCCTATAGTAGTAATGAACTGTGAATGGCCACCCAAATCATTAGGTCTAATAATGCTAATTCAGATATAAATTCAAAAGGAAACTG
This sequence comes from Eucriotettix oculatus, assembly GCA_034510155.1. NCBI lineage: Eukaryota > Metazoa > Arthropoda > Insecta > Orthoptera > Tetrigidae > Eucriotettix > Eucriotettix oculatus. Next base: position 293,987 of record CM067378.1, read on the forward strand.
TATCGATTTTTTATAACATCATATGAGTGAGAAATAATAATAATGAATATTGTAAATCATTGAATAAATTAATATAGGAAATCAATAGGTAATCATGCAAAGCAGATTAGAATCAGCTATTCATTTTATTGTAGTATAGTAGGAAATAAAGTAAAAAGAGAAGGAACACAGCCACCATTAGGTTAGTTGAATGTATTAAGAAATGAAATTATATATTTGTTTTAACCATGATGTTTTGTCTGACATTTCTGCCTGAAGTGGAAGAAATATAAATTCAACGAAGAAGAAGATAAATTGACTATTGACTAGCAACTATAACTAACAGTTAGTCTTCGTGCTGTTACTTACATTCGTAATCACTTGCCTCTCTCTGGAGTCTTCCCTGGAAAGCAGAAAGAAGCTGTAGTCACATCACTATTCAAAGAAAAATTGTATCCCAATGTCCCTGTTTCCAGTGTAATAGAAATATTTGAAAGATTAGTTTATAATGGGTAAATAATAGGTAATAGATAAAGATAATAATAATGCATCTTAAGAAAAATATATTACTCACTGAGAACTTGTTAATACTGTCAACAGCAAATTGTTACCAAATAACTGTAATAATAATAGATAAAGATAATAATAATAATGCATCTTAAGAAAAATATATTACTCACTGAGAACTTGTTATTACTGTCAACAGCAAAAATAACTGTCATAAAACATTTTTTGTGCAGTTTGAAACACACACACAACAAAACTATACTAACAGTGTTTGTAAAAGGCAATGAAAGTTTATCTATTGAATTTCTTGATGTCCAAAAAATAAGAAAAGAAATTGGAGTGGATGTGGTAAATCAGTTATGTACATATAGTATAAATATATAATCACTTATGTACATAACTCAACACAGCCAGCCACATATGCAGTAAAAATCATGTCCATAATAGTATAATGTTATGATATGAATGGCATATTCTAATAGTATTTATTCTGTGACAATACAGCAGTCATAGATAAGAATGCAGCCACATATGCAGTCCATAATTGTATAATGTTATGATATGAATGGCATATTCTAATAGTATTTATTCTGTGACAATACTGCAGTCATATGCAGTCCATAATTGTATAATGTTATGATATGAATGGCATATTCTAATAGTATTTATTCTGTGACAATACTGCAGTCATAAATAAGAATTTTTTGCTTAAAATGCAATGTGTCTGGTGATGTAGTGATGTAGTGAATCCTTTAAAGAATGGGGTATTTCCATTGGGTTGTGTGAATACATTAATGTATGGGGGGACTGCAATTGAACACTTATTTATGAATAATTGTGGTTTTAATACATGTAAGTAAATTAATTGTGTAAAATGTGACAACCTGAAGCTTAATCTGACCACCACAAAGAATTAAACAGATGCCCAAACAACCAAAGTCAATATTATATATGTTATATATGTTAATAGCAATTTCTACTCAGAGCCACTTAGTATAAGAATTTATAGAAGAAATCGTAAAGAAATGTATGATATAATATTATAAATATTGTCACGTTTCTTAGGGATCGTGAGATTCAATAATTTAATCAACGGCGAAGTGCTGTACAAAGCTTGTACTGCTTAAGACTGACTCTGATTTGGAATCCCAGTCCTATTTATACATACATAGAATATTGTAGAAGCAGAACATTCTAGAAACAAAATACTAGAAACTAAAGGCAAACAATGTAAATAAATTAAACAAATAAAAACGGAAAACGGTTCGTCGGCTGGGACTCGAACCCGAGTCTACGTGTCAGCAGTCCGACTCGCTACAGCTCTGCCATCATTGCAGGTCTTTATATGTGGCAATATATAAGAAAAACACAGTCCACAGCATAAGCAAAACCAACAGACATGAGTAAACCTCACTATATGCAAGGTACAGCAGCAGACTACTGAACCGTTACATACAGTTTGTCACCATGTTGATGATATATCTATATTAGAATATAGTTTTGAAATGATCAGAATAAAACGATTAAATAAATAAAATTCCCCTCAATACAGTATGAATGAATGAATCAATCAATCAATAAATAAATAAATAAATCAATAAATCAATAACCAACCAAGAAGCAAAAGTTTACAACGGATACTCCAGAACTTTTGGTTGTCACCATGTTGATGATATATCTATATTAGAATATAGTTTTGAAATGATCAGAATAAAACGATTAAATAAATAAAATT
>CM067378.1:2497931-2599720 GCA_034510155.1 Eucriotettix oculatus
TGTCGAGGTCTAATGGGAGTCACTGTGTGTTAAGTTTAGATGTACCCGGCGCCTCCACCAAACATGTCACGTTTCTTAGGGATCGTGAGATTCAATAACACACACACGTAGAGGTTATAAGCGTTTAATCAACGGCGAAGTGCTGTACAAAGCTCTTACTGCTTAAGACTGACTCCGATTTGGAATCCAGTCCTATTTATACATACATGGAATATTCTAGAAGAAGAACATTCTAGAAACAGAAAATACTAGAAACTAAAGGCAAACAATGTAAATAAATTAAACAAATAAAAACGGTTGCGTCGGCTGGGACTCGAACCCGAGCCTACGTGTCTGCAGTCCGGCTCGCTACCGCTCTGCCATCACTGCAGGTCTTCAGATGTGGCAATATTTCTTTAAGCAATTAGTTAAAGGTTTGGTTATTTTTCCGAATTGATTAATAAATTAGCGATAATTACCTATTAACCCTAAAACTACTTCCAACTCTTTTACAGTTTTTGGCACAAGGGAATTGTTTTATAACTATAATGTTTTCTGGGTTAGTTTGATTCCGTGTTTAGTGTAATAGATATGCTATTTCTTTCCAAAAGATCTTGCATTTATCCATTTAGAATTTTTTATTATGCTGTCTCAATTTTTTGAATATTTTTACAGCGTGATCTTGTATACTGTTTTCCTAAGATACTTTATGTTCTCTAAATAGACGAAACAAATTTTATTGACAATCATTTCGAATTGCATTCATCAGTCTCTGAAGATTGGCGGGTAAATTTTTTAAACGGAACGGCGTTCTGATAAATTCAAAGTATTCTTGGTTAGTAGAAAATGCTGTTCACTCTACGTTTTTTCTTCCATCTGAATTAGATGGAGTACGGGCGCTAAGTTTAGTTCAGTGAGTTAGATTGATTTGCTAAGTTTATATAGAGTATGTGGTGCTTAAAATTGGAAATTTGTTGTCTGATGTTCGAGAATTTAATTTTCTTTACTCAGTTGCAAAGCACATTTTCTTTTGTTAAGACCATGGCGAGTCTTACAAGGTTTCGATGTGATTTCCTACTTAATCATTGTAGTAGATTGTCAGTCTGTAATTGTTTCGTGTAGATCGGTCCGTCGCCTGTTAGTTTTGTAATGAGCGACTACAAATATTTCGGACCTTGTCACAATAGATGGCATGGTCATGCGAGGCACAAATAAGTTTGTGGAAAGCCGAAAGCGTTACAGAGGGGACGAGATCCTGAGGTGCAGATCCTGATTGATAGCCAGAACCAGTCACTTAAGTAGTTTCATTCTTGTTTCCCATACTGTTTTAAATAGCCATCCAGCCCACAGACATCCTGAGATTAATTGCTCATGATTATTTGAATTCTGTAAATATCAATTTGTATTTAATAATAATAATAATTGTAAAGGAACTTAACAAGTGAACATTAATAGCCACTCCTTGAAATCATTTAAAAATTATTGCGGACTAATTAATAAATATATAAATTAAAGAACAAAGGAGATAGTACAGTTTTATTTAGTATTTAATTGTTGAAGTATGTCACAATAGTTCCGTTTCACTTGGAAGTGCCGTCTTCTTAAGTTTTAATTAGTTCCTTTCTTTTGAGGTCTGTACTGTAATGAGTGGATATTTCGAGACAGCCGTCAAGGTAAACAACAAGGCGCCAGAGAGGTAAGACGTCGGGCTTCAGAGTGCCAAAAACACTATGGTGGACTTAAAATTCTGATACCTGAGTTCAGTTCTTTGACCCCGGGAATTTTGGAAGGCCAGAAATTAGGGATAGAAAACGCGGGCTAAGTTGAATTTTGATTAGTCTGCTGGTCAGGTGATCCGCCATACACCTCATAGTGGGGTGAAGGAAGGAGATGACCTGTGAGGATGGAGGGGAGAAATTTGGTCAGTCGGGCAAAGAGAGTTGAAGAAGGAAGATTTATACTTGCAGTTTCTTTGGGATGATGATTCTCGATCCGTACATCAGCAATTCATCCTGACAGGTAATGTCCCACCGTTTCTCCCAGAGCGGCTTCAAATAGGTGGGTAGAGATTCTTGTCTTGGCCATCCGCTGCAGATGTAGACTCTAACAGCTGCTAGTTCTCAGTCCTGTTTCTGTTCCTCGACGATTTGCACGAGCTTCGGAGTGGACGCTGGAAGATTTGAAATCGCCCCGATCACATGATTTTCCACTTCCTCCTGGAATGCGTCATCTATTGTCCGAACAATTGGTTGTCGAGATAGGGCGTCGGCTGTTTCCAAGTGTTTACCGGGTACGTGGACCACATTGTAATCAAAACGCATAAGACGGATACGATATCTTTGAAGTCTAGGAGACAAATTATCCAGAGCTTTGGTAGTAAGAATCGGGATGAGTGGTTTATGGTCGGTTTGCACTATGATTTGCATGCCTGTTATGTGGTCGACAAATTTCTCACAGGCATAGGCAATAGCTAGTGCCTCTTTCTCTATCTGGGCGTACCTTCTCTCAGCGACTGAAAGTAGTCTTGACGTGTACGCTACCGGTTTGATGTCTCCACCTTCTTGAATCTGGAATTGCGCTCCTCCAATCCCGAAAGATGAAGCGTCTGCCGTTACGATTGTTTCCTTCCTAGGATTGAGACGGGCTAATACCGGAGCCGAAGTCAACATTTCCTTCACTCTGGCAAAAGCTGCTTCTTGACTTGGTCCCCATACAAATGCCGAATCCTCCTTTAGCAAGGCTTGGAGTGGAGCCAAGATGGTTGCTTTGTCTGGTTTGGCCTTCGCTAAGAAGTTAACTATACCCATCAGCCTTTTTAGTCCCTTCTTGTCATTTGAAGCTTCCATATCGACGATTGCTCCTACCTATTCCGGATGTATACGAGTACCCGACTCGTCGATGTGTCCCAGAAATTCAATAGATCGGCTGCTGATAACCAACTTCTTCTCGTTGAGCGTCATTTTAGCTTCACACAGTTATGTTAAAACCATCTCTAGTCTACTGTTATGTTCTTGAGTAGCTCCGTATACTAGAATATCGTCCATCAAACATACGATGCCGTCACAGCCTACCAGTATTTCTTGCACTTTTTTCTGGAAACGTTGAGGAGCACAAGTGATTCCAAAAGGTAAACGATTAAAACAGAACTTCCCAAAGGGTGTGATGAGTAGACGTGATCCTTCGTCTAGGACCATTTGGTAAAATCCTGAAGCCGTATCTAGTTTGGAAAAATATCTGGCATATTTTATTAAGTTGAGAGTACAGGATGGTACTCTCGTGGAACGGCTTTATTCAGCTCTCTGAGATCCACACAAATCCTCGGGCTGCCGACTTTCTTGAACGTGACGACCATAGGTAAAATTATCTTTTCTTGTAGCATCTTCTCTATTGCCCTTTTCAGTTTGTCTAGCAGGGGTATCGCAATTCGCCTTGGAGATGTCACGGCAACCGGTACTGCATCCGGTTTGACAGCTATTTTACACTTTCCAGTAATTTTCCCGATTCCCTGGAATAATTCGGGATATTCCGACATAACATCATCCTACGATATAACCTTCGAATTGAAAATACCGTCGAGTCTTTTCACCGGGCCTAATTTCACTGCATCCGATCTCCCCAATGTAGGCTGTTGAAGGTTTCGGATATAATAAATTGTTTGACGAATATATCTGTTCTACTCCGTAGACGTTCAGTGTCGTCGAGCCAGGACCTGTAAATCGTTCACTGACCTTGAAAATTCTGTTGCCTGCATATGTTTCCGTGACGTCGCAATCGAACGTCGTTCCCGTTGACTTGGATTGTTCACCTCCAGTCTGTATTGTCGCCGCTTTTTCCCTCCACCGTGTCGATGTGAAATGACCTGTCGGCGCCTAGGCTGCCCTCTTTAAGGCCCTAGTGACAGCCTCGCGACAGCAAGTCGCGCGACTCGAGGTACATTATGCTAAATGGGAGCAAAAAGGTTGTATATCTCGTCTGTCATAGCGGGGATGCCTCCCTGCTGTCATTAGCGCTACAGACTCCAAGTAGATTGTTTCTTATGGACTTTTCATTTATAATATCTATATTTCTATGACTTAATTTATAAAAAAACATTTAAAATTAATAGCATAATTATTCTGAAAAGTAATTAAATGAATAAGTACATTACATAAAGTATAATTAAATTACGACGTTTCTATCACTAAACACACTTTTAAGTATCCTCACTATCCACTCTTACTCCACCTTTGTGGCGAACAGATTCCAGCCGGTATGTGGAAGGAAAGTCATATGGTTCTCCGTGAACACAATCTGGGAAACTGCTTCCTGTTCATGTCAGGTTATTGGCTGAGACTGAATAAAAGTGATCATCCAGTCACTTTTGGGCGGCTAAGGTGTCAAGCAGATGAAGACTTGTGCTCCTTTGGGAGAATTGTAATTAGGGCGAACACCATCCTCGAGCCTAATTTATCTCACATAATTTCTTGCTTTTCATTTCAATTGTTTAAATTTTACTCATGTTCCAGACAGTAGCTACACAGAGATTTTTTGATTTCCCAAGTTAACCCAGTTTCACTTGTTTTTGATAAAATGCATTTTTATACTAAAATTTAATTTGAGCTATAAACTTTTCTTCATTTAATAAGTAAATAACTTAATGTATAAAAAATAGTATACCAAAATTTATTTAATTGCCATCATAAAATAAGTATTATTTTGAAACTTAACTATAATAGTCTTATTTCTTTAAATTTATGATAATCCATGTTGGTGTAAGCCTACACCTTATGAGAAAGGCAAACCTCAAAATGGTAATATGCTTTTCCTGCTGTATTATCCTGACAATAAGGTATCTGGCCATATTGTGGACATACTGAACCATGGTTTTGGGCAAATGTTCAGTAAATTAGAGAATTCATCATGTTTTAATTTAGGTAAAAAATTGCATTTTTTATATAACTTCTTGCCTGAATGTTTGATCTTTTATGCAATTGAAAATGACATAATTCCATACATACAGTTCGTGGTCCACTATTTTCTCTCAAAAAATATCATATTCATTGGTAAGCTCTAACCATTTCTATTATTGGCATCAAATCAGCTGATGATTTCAAGCATGTGTTTTTGACATCATATTGTAAATTCCCTAATGAATGTTAATTGTTTATTGTTTATTAATCTACAAATACAGTACATGTGTTTAGCCAAACCCTTGAATAATCATATAATATTAAAGAATTTGGCTCATAACAATGTGGGGCTCAAAAATAAAATAGCATAATTTTTAAAGACTTAAAAATATGTTTTACACAGTTCCATTACAATACCTATGAGATTTCTTTGAGAGTAATGAAATTCATTAGATCAGTCCAAACAAAATTAGTGGTCTACATAATATAGAAACCATTTTCATATCGGTGAAGGAATTTAGAAAGACTTCTATTCTGGAACAAGATTATCAAGGAGGGTCAAAGTAAAGATTAATAATTCAATCACATAAAACATTTTTTTAAACAATATTGAAAGTTTATTTAAGAAAAAATTCTCAAGCAATATTGTAGGAGTACTGGGCCAATGGACTAATGAAGTTATAAACAAGAAAGTATTGGCCAATTAAAAATTATTTGCATCACACTAAAACGTTTATATTCGTAAGACAAATACTCAAACATTTAACTTTGTGAAGATAATACAATTGATCACAATATCAGAATCAAGTATAGTATAATGTGAATTCTTAAACTAAAGATTCCAAAAATATTCTATCAGTTTCAGGGGCACAGCTACTTGTCTGGAACATAAATATATTATGCAGCTCCTGTTTTTTACCTTCTTCACAGAGACTCACCTCATGTACTCCACATTCTCACAACTGGACTGTAAAGCAGTTAATGATTGCCACTTAGTGCCTGGTGCCTAAGGGAACACCAATATTTATGCCAGTTACGTCAATCCACAAAGACTCCCGGTTTTTCCCTGATCGAGATAAATTTGACCCTCATTGATTTGTTGACAACAAAATGACCTGATGGGTATCTTCCTTTCAGTGATGAACTACACACCTGCATTGATGAGTTCCTATGAAAAAAATTTAAAGTGATTGATATAATACATGCTATTATTTACAATTAAGCTCACCAATAAGTTGGGGTAAAAATAAAAGGAAAATAATTTTGTAAAACAACTTTGTAAAATTTCAAGGTAGGGCCAGTTATAGATGTACAAGAAAATAGGCCAATTATGTATTAAATAATTAATAAAAAGGTAAGTATCAGCATGCATGAAACAGTTATCTAATATAATATACTTGAGCACTGATAAATATTTTAAAATACTGCCATTTTTGTAGAGGGACTGTTGACTACACTGGCAGTTTTTGCTGAATTGTAGAAAATGGGATATATGCCAGCTCACTTACATTTCATTAACAAATTTAACAGTATTTCATCCTTTGATACAAACTAAGGCCAAATAAAATAAAAATCCAATAGGCCAAGGTCCTATCAACATTTATAATGAATTCATTAAATAAGCAACTCACCAACTTCCTGTGGTCTAGTGGCTAGCATTGCTGCCTCACAACACATAGGCTTGAATTTTTGTGTTGTTATGGTTATGGAGACTGGGGTAAGACTGCTGGAAAATCAATACACTGACTAGGTATCACTCCAAATTCAGAGTAAGATGATAGACAGCAGCCAAGCAAGTAGGCTAAGGCCCTCGATAGGCTGAAGAAACAAGGAAGAAGAAGAAGAAGATACTCACTTTCCATGAGACAGTTATGTTGCCTATCAACATTTATAATGAATCTTTCTTAAATCAATCCTCTTGTTCAATCAGATACGTTTTTAGTCTAAGGGCTGTTAAAATTAAGAAATTTACTTTCCAATTTAACATAACATTTTTCAAACTCCATGTACAACAAATACAAAGAAAATCAGTAATGTTATTTGTGAGGAAGTTATTGACTTTATTGGATACAAATTGAGTTCACTTTGCATATCTATTAAAAATCACAATACTTCCTCTTATGAATCAGATTCAAAATAATATTTTTTTATTCCCCAATTTACAACACAATAAAATCACAAAAATTATCACTCAAACTTTGTGTAAATATTCCAAGAAACCAAATTACCAACGCCTACTACTTTTTTATACCAACCTGATATATAAAACCAAACAATTCTTGAAATCTCATCATTACAACTTTTTTACAAACCCACTTGCATTAACAAAGCCATTCTAAAATAAAAAAAATATGAGCAGAATAAATTTATTGACATTTCCACATTTTACTCATTACATTTTACCTCAGTTTATGCCCATCCAAATATTTATAAACCTGACCTATCTTTTGGCATAATTATTACCTCTACAGGTGGACCCTTACATAATATTTCTTCCTAAAACCTAAAAATGTTTTTTAAATTTCTCAATTTAGAAAAGAATTATTTGGTGAAAAACTGTTACTAATTTTTAAATGGAACAAACACCTAATCATCACTCATGACCAGCCTTTAATCTCTTGTAGTGTTGTTCCTCTATTCAATTCCATTCCCAATGGCTTAGTAATTAAGGGTTTCAAAACCAGATCACCCATTTCAGCCAATTCACCAATTTACACAAAATGACACTCTAGGTATATTAAATATAATCCTGAACTCCATTTATTTGTATTTCAATCAACATCATTATAATTAAGTCATTTCTTTGAGGTGATTGTCGTGAGACATTTAGAGAATTCTTATCTTTCTTCACTTCCAGTCCAACCTCTTTTCTCTATTAAGTTTGTAGATGACATTTTTTGTATCACTCATTAACTTGACTTCTTCATATAAAACCTTTTTTAACCTGTTCTCAGGTTCACAAGAATACTTGTTCATCAAATTTAATAAACCACAAGAACCACGATGTAATCATCTGTAAAAACAACAGCGAGTTTCCAACAGATGATTATGTCCTGTTTTTTTTATGAAGATGATTATCTATGATACCTGATTTTAATTAAACCACTGTCCCTATTTTTCTTGATGTCACTATCTATTCACAATATTTCAGTGCACACCTGTCAGTTCAGAGAACATTCATACTCAGAAAATGTACTCAAATTTCTATTACATTAGCCTCTAAAGCTACAGTCTACAATCTTGAAGTTCCATCTAACTAACACAAATATTGCCAGCAATATAATTGCTAATGAATAGCCTTAAACTTTGATTAATAAACATTAGATTGGACAAAATCGAATAGGGTAGGTGGGGGTAAAAGTACGCAATTTAGATTTTTTCTAATAATAATGTTTAAAGACCCATTTCTATTGAAGCAGGATTAAACAGATAATTTACAGTTTTTCGATAGCATGCCATGGGGTAAAAGTACGTACTGCGTAGCTAACAAGAAAAATGATGAAAACTCGGATCAGTTCACTTGAAAACACGAAAATTTAATATACATATGAACAATTATAAAAATGTAAAATAAACAAATATTATTAGGAATCTAATAAATTAATAAATCTGTCAGGTCATCCAAGAAATAATGGTTCCTTGTTATCCAGTCGTAGTGTTCTGAAGAGGCTTGGATAATTTCCAAATAATGACTATTATCGACAAACCCGGATTCTTCTGTCTCTTGAAATCTATAAGTTTTAGGCACACGTTTATAAAGTATTCCATCGTAGCCCCCGTCATAGGAAACGCCTGTCCAGAACACGTGTTCGACGATGGAATCCTCTTGATCATTTGAAAATGCCAAGCTGATTTCCTCCCTCGCCCTTCTTCAAACACTTCCTTAATCCTGCTTCACTAAATCCAATAGTTTTAGCAGCTTGTCGAATTGACATTCCCGAATCCATCAAAGAACGAGCCTGTTCTAAAAGACTGTCCGTCAATGATTTTCTTTCTGTTTTTCTCGGTCAAGCAAATATAAAAACAAATCGGATAAAATTCACATGTTTGGTGAAAAGGGGTACGAGTACGAACTGCGTACTTCTGCCCCACGACTATGCGTACATTTACTCCATTTCGCCATGACCGTTTTAAGTTATGGTGCAACAGGTGAATTAATTATGAAAACATTGGAGTTTTTTTCTATAAATCGCGAGCTTAAATGGAGCATCATAAATACAAAAGGTGCCAAAACGATTCGTGTACTCTGCTTCACAAAATGTTCAAAGTATTGAATGTTTTACATCACAACTGTTAAAAATGAACTTATTTAATTTTTCCCGCTGAAATAATACAACATCCACGTGTTTCTGTTTCACAAAAGATACTGATCTGAGAGACACGCAGCTTAGTGGCCAATCGTGTAACTATAATGTGTCTATTATAAAAGCGACTGCGTACTTTTACCCCCACCTACCCCACTACTTGTCACCCTAAATCACCCATTCCAATTTTTTTTACTCGTATTCCCTTTGTTCCAAAGTTTAACTTTACAGTTTTGTCCAAATATTTAAACACTTTCAGACACACATAATCAATTAATAGACTTTTGTCAATGATTAAAAAATCTCTTGTTCTGATTCAAATTCTTGCTACATTTGGAAGCAAAATGGTGTCTCAATATGCATAACAAAGCACAAAATACCTCCAACATAAAATTTATCAATGTCAAACATACTATAGTCTCCAAACCCAAAATCAATTTAAAACAAATTTGATTGGCAAAATGCTAAGATTTTAGTGAAGTCAGTACATACTATTAAAAAATTACATCTTAAGTGCTACACATTAAATCCAACATTTCTGACACATTAAGACTGCTCAAGAATTAGGTTAACTTCTCCGCTTTTGTACAATGTTTACATTTAAAGTTTACTATTCATTTCATCACTCGGTTTGTGACGTGTGTTGTTTGCTCTTATGGCCTTCACGTTTCTTCGTCACCTGGCAAAAGCTACAAGGCTAGCAGAAATGAGTGTGGTAACTATTTACTGTCACTATTTTGGCCACTTCTTTTTGTAATTGTAAAATCTATTTATGCTGGGCCAAAAACATATTTGTCTTGAAATTTAGCAGACCATTTTAAGTTTATTGAGTTAAAAGTCTGTGTTAAAAATAATTATAATTACAGTTAACGTATCCGAATATCCTGTTTGTCGCCGGCATAAAGGGCAGGATTTTCCTATAGGTTAACTGGACTTCAGCCAAGGGCCTCAAGATCAAGAGGGGACTACATTTAAAGTGTTATAAAAATTAAAATTACACTATCCTAAAACACTGGACCGAAAATAAAGAGAAATTCTACGCATATGACTAATAAACGAACATTAAAATGTATTGATTAAGATCAACGCGTTTGGCTCATTGGGTCTGTTCACCGATTGCTATGGCAGTGCCTTATATAAAAGCTCTGGTTTGTTCTGACATAAATAAAGTGCAGATTGGAACAGACAAACGAACAGACCTAATGAATCCAGACGTTCGGTTATGTTAGTGTTACTTCGACAATATGAAACGTGTGTTAGTTACTAGAAAAGATTCTTATTTTATGATTGCGGACACGATCATTTGATTCTCGCCTTTTGAGTTCAGTAGATCCAATACTTTCGTGAAGTGTTTATAGACTATTAAATTTTTTTGTGACAATATCTTCATATTTTAGGTAAGTTCTGAACATATGTTTTAATTTGTATATTTAAAATGTATATTACGTGATTTATTTTATATTTTCATTATTATATATAGGCCTATATATAATTCATTGTTCATAATAGCTATTTTTTTCATTTTACGTGAAATTAGGGAAGATTTTGATGCATTTGAGCAACAAGCAAAAACACGTTGCCAAATACTGAATATAGAACTGCCAGAAGGATAATAAGAAGTAGAAGGCAAGGGAATTACGAAAATTCATCTGACCCTGATACCTTAGACGAACTCTCTTCAAGAGATAAATTTAGGATTAAATCATTTATTCCTATATTAGATGCACTAGAATCAAATTTAGGAAGAAGAGCTTCTGTTTATGATGATGTAGTGAAAATATTTTCCTTTCTTGCCTGCTTACATTATAAAAGGTAGAACTTTAAAGAGACGTTGATCTGCTAATGCAAGAATATCCAGAAGACATCAACCAAAATCTTACTGAAGAACTATTTCATTTGCACACATACGTGAGACAAACACAAAAGCCTTCAAAACATTTCCCATTGTCACATACAGACTTGTATCAAATAATATTCAAGTAGCCTTCCCCCAATGTGGAATCAATCTTACGGCTGTTTTTCAGTTAAATGGTCACTAATTGAACTGGAACAAAGTCATTTTCAAGACTTAAAAATATCAAAAATCAATTAAGAAGCACAATGACCCAGACGAGGTTGTCTTTTTTGAGTATTTTGTGCATAGAAAATGAGACCTTCAGAAAAATAGATTGTGATGAACTTATAGAAGAATCTTAAATGTATACTTGGATTGAATCAGTTCTTAAATAAAATAAGTATTAACATAAAATATACAATTTGATATTTTCTTTTTTGTGATCTGAATTTTGTTTAAATAAAGTTCCATTTTTGGTTTAGCTTAAGACTTAAAATTCAAATTAATTCATACTTAAACTTTAAATGCGAATTATTATGAAATAATAAAACCAATCGCAACATGTTTCATTTAGCATATTGATATATATCACAGTAATGATGTATTTCATTATGTCTGATGTAATTTACAAACTTAAAAATGGGAGGTGAAAAGGCCTGATAAATGGAATAACCTAATGCCTCTTTTCATCTAAATCTGACCCTATCTCCATTTTTCTAATAGTTATCCAACCCTGCTTATATGTATCTTGGAATTCCACTTTAGTATTGAGCTTGAAATTAGGTGTATTACAGTGTTAGAGGCTGTGTCTAGAGAACATCAAGTGACGTTATCTCCCCCACCAGGCGGTCAGAGCGCCCACTCCACTCCACTCCACTCCAGTCCAGTCCAGTCCACTCCTCCAGTTCAGTCACAGTCACAGTCACAGTCAGTCCCAGAGTTCTCATCAGTTCACCAGGCAGCATGCACAAGTGCGACTTGCGCCTGGACCTCGAGTTCAGAGATCTCACGTTCGCCATCAAGGACTCGAAAGGTACAAAATTCTTCCCAGCGGTCATTTGTAGTCTTTACATCCGTCTTCATGTTTAAGAAGAATAGCTCAGTGGTTTAGAAGAAACGAATTCAAGCTGATTTTGTGTGTACTTGAAAATAATATTTCCCCTCAGGAAAATATAAAAATGGGGTTCATATATAAGAGCTACTATAACGGTTTCTATTTCAAGGTTTTATAGCTTTATTATTATTTTTGTTTGATAGGAATGAACTAACTTGAATGCCGCGACAAAAGGTAAAAAACAGTAATGTAAAATAATTATTAGGAAAACCACGAATAAATTTTATTCGTTTTTAAAGTAACTTCTATAATACGCGAAAGTGTACCTGCAGGAAGCAGAGTGAGAACCGTGAAAAAGACCAGTTCACCTGAAATATATACCATGACACAAAAAAGTATTTGTATTCTAAGTGATGAAAACTGAACTTTGATTCAGGCTGAGTCAGTTAAATGTGTAATTCTAAAACTCTTAGAATATGAATGAATTTACTAGAACAGAAGACAATGTACATTTAATCACAACTAACAACAATATATAATGTGCTGAGATAAAACAGTTGTTTAATCGCGTTAATTTTCGTTATCGTAATTGCCTCGAGAGGAAAGTTTTCTCAGAATATTTCCAAATCTGTATGATGGCCAATGCACACGGGCCGCATCACATTTACAAATTTCCTTCAAATTATACATTGTAGTGATATGTAATTAATGAATTTAATAGTAAAAATTTATATGTAACTATTAATTGCTTTTATTTAAAATTTAATTATATTTATAGTTTATAACGTAAAATTAATTTATTTTGGGGGAAAACTTTCCTTCTACTAGTTTCCAATTTCTGGATTCAAAGACAGAGAACAGACAATCTTCATTATGGCAGATAGATGTTTATCTGTTAATCTTGATCTGTAGACCATTTTATTTAATTTCATGGATGAAAGTAGTTGCTCACATAAGTATGTAATCCCAAAATAGAATAAAATTTTTGAAGCAATTTTTTAAATTTCTGCGTATTTTTCACCTAAATAAAAACATTTTGGGAATTCCTACTTCTCAGTAATTGTCTTTTAAAATCGAATCTATCTGAAAATTAATTAACTCCAGTTGTATTGAAGTGGGAGCATTTTCAACTTCAAAGGTAAAAAGTCCAGTCAAAAGTGAATTTTTTTGTAAATGTTTGTAATCATTATAACGTTTATTAAATTCTTTTTTAATTTCTTCAATTTTGCCACCATGTTGTGAAAATGATCAACTTTGATTTTTTGTTTATTACTGCTCGCACGTACGAAAATACGTCGAAACGTTTTTTTGTAGATGATTTTTAAACAAAATCAATTTTTGTTCAAAGCATGCTATTGCATCGAACGTATTCGTTATTAACTGATCTTGCAATGTAATATTAATATTATTGAGATTACCTTAAAAATGCAAGATCTTTTTCCCACAAAGGATCTTTTGTAATCCGTATATTTTCTTTCTTTTCATATTTTATCTCAAGAAATAAAATTATTTCTTCCAAAAAGTTGTGTAGAAAGCCTTTAGAACTTTGTGGCAAGACTACCAACGAACCTCTTAGTAATATGGAAGGCCTTTGAATTTGGATTGTAAATCTTGAAGGACCTAAGTAACTTGTCTCGGTCGAATAAAGTTAACTGTCTTAGTACTTCATGCATTGTTAATATTTTTAAACTGAGAACCTGTTGGTGAAAAAGGTAATGGAAAGTCTTGATTTTCAATTTATTTGAATACATATCTTGTAATTTTTCTATCAGACTTGACGTAAATGCTTTAGTTTCACCCGTCATCGATTTAACACCGTCAGTTGTAACAGAAACAAGCATATCAAGAGGAAGATTAAAATTTCATAAAGCGTCAAATATGTTTTCATCCATTATAGGTCCATAAAGGGTTATAATTTCCTACAATTCTTCAGTGATCTTCGTATTATTATCGCAACAACGAAAATAAACAGCAACGTATGCAACATCTTTCAGATCCGTGCAGATTAATCGCAAGTGAAAAGAATGGAATCTTTGCAGATAGTTCCTGTAGTTAGAAACACGTTATCTGCCATTTCAGTAATTCTGTCTGCCGCCGTATTCCTTGATAATCTTATATCTAGAAATGACTGGCCAGACGAATTCTTTGATTAAAGAACCATCGTAAATGATTTTGAATGTTTTCCTAATAGATAGCATATTTAGTAAGTAGCTCTTATTACTGATTCACTGGTTTTCGCGAATTTTATAAGTACGTTTTGTTGGCTATGAAGAGAATTCTTAGTTATTTTTAATTTTTTTACTCTCTTATGTTTTCTTGAAAAGTGATTTTCGTGATTAGTAATATAATGTCGCTTAATGTTGTACTCTTTAGTGACACCAATCGTTTCTTTGTAAATTAAGCAAATGATTTTATTATTCACTTCCACACAAAAAATAGTTCAGTTCCCACCTTTCTTGAAATTTTCTTCCCTCGTCATCAATTTGTCGTTTCTTGTTCAGCGTTGAAAGTGACATTTTCTGTAAAAAGATGCACGAAAGTGAAATTTCAATGAGTTTTAAAATAAGTTATAAAAGAATTGCAACCCACAAATCTTTAACAGACCGGTCGAGACAAATAATATATAAAATTTATAACCCAACGAAACTAATGTAAACAAACACCACTAACATATCAACGTACTCTGGAAGTGAGTATAATTTAATTAAATCGTTTAACACAGTCTAGGTTTACACCATTTCACAACCCTCTTATCTTGTGACAAGTAAATATGAGAAAGCAACTTAGTTAAGACACAAATTTGCACAACTGACAAACGTGATGCCAAAATCGTATTGACTTCTGTCTAAAAATGCCGTCAAGAAGTAGCACTAAGCAGGGTCTCCCATAAATTCTAATTTTGACGTAACACATTTTATTTCAGATAATCAGGGGTCAAAAAGACTCCGTGGGCCGCGTGCTTCGCACATTATTTTCTGCCTTTCATTTGTTTTCCAAGCTGTCGTAACTCTTTTCTATGAATATGGACATGAAGTATATTCTTTGAGAACATTTCAGTAAACACCTTTGTTTTGTAGTTTCTTGAGCTTCCAATGTGCATAATCCGTCAAAGATCGAAGGCTGTCCCGGTTAATCGCGTTTCCATCCGGGTAATGTTATCCGAGAAACATTTCTGAATATATAATTTGGATCTGTCATTATTGCTATCACGTGAAAAATATAAACTACTCTGATAGCTCCAATATTAATTTTTACCTACAAACCCTTCAGGTTCCTTTTTCAAATTTATTTAATCGTCTGCTGAGAGAGCAGGACAAGTCGAAAAACGCCGCAACATCCTTTATTAAAAATTAATTATTTGTTGTTGTTGTGGTATTCAGCTCTAACTCTGGAATGATGAAACCCTATCTTACGCAAGCCTTTTCATTTCCTCATAACTAACACAACCCACATTCTCCCTCATCTTCTTAGCGTTTTCTATACTTGGCCTCCGTCTTCTGTTCTTACCCCACACACTTCCCTCTAATGCTAATTTTACAAGACCTTCGTGTCTATTAATCTATCCTTTCTCTTAGTCAACGTCCTCCCCTATTTTGTTTAGAACTTCTTTGTTTTTTAGTAACGATTTCCTAATATTCACACTTATATTACCCATAAGTAAATTGCTCTTTTTCGCGAAAGCCTTCCTTGCCTGTGCAATCCTACTGTAGTTATTATGCTTCTCAGGTATCAGAATTCCTTAACTTCCGTCAAAACATCCCTTCCCAATCTAACAGCCTTTGTTATTCCACTGTTTCCCATACTACACTCCATTACCTTGGTATTCCCCCTATTATTCCTCATATTGAACTCTTTCTCCAGGACAACGCTCATTCCATTTATTATGGTTTCGAAATCTTGAATACAAATTTAACCATGATTACTTAAATCATAAAAATAAGAAACTTTAATTCAAAAAGCGAAAAAATTAAATTAACAAACTGGACAGTTTTACTACTAATTTCAACAATTACTCACATTCCATAAATACAATTGTATTAGGAGAACCATCGCGGGCAATCTCTAACACAATTATATGTGAATATAATCGAGTTGAAATGGACGTTTGAGTATGTTGGTCCAAGCTAGTGAAAGCCTCCACTCAGCGACCTTCGCTTCCACTTTCTCTACACACCTCGATTAAGTTATCATCTCTGTATTCATACATTCTAATTCAGCAATTGCATGTCTCAATCATTGGGCGTTTTACAAACTTTCTGACTCGAGCTTATTTGTCTTTACTTACGTGCGGATTTACTTTTATTAACTGCAGAACATTTTTGATGTGCTTACACATCGGTATATAAGTTATATATAGAACGGCCAATGAATAATGTTAAAACGGAATCACACTGCACGGAGAAGAAAAAAACCCTACGTTTCGCCGATGATGCTGTACAGAAGAAGACTTGGAAACCATAATAAATGGCATGAGCGTTGCCCTGGAGAAAGAGTTCAATATGAGGATTGATAGAGGGAAAACCAAGATAATGGAGTGTAGTTTGGGAAACAGTGAAATAACAAAGGCTGTTAGATTGGGAAGGGATATTTTGAAGGAAGTCAAGGAATTATGCTACTTGGACAGCATAATTACTAGGGTAGGAGAGCACAGACAAGGAAGGCTTTCGCAATCAAAGAGGAATTTACTTACGGCTAATATGAGTATGAATATTAGAAAATCATTATTAAAAATGTTATTATAGAGTGTGGCGCTATTTGGATGCGAACGTGGACGATTGGAGCTCCGGAAAGGAAAAGAATAGAAGTCTTTGAAATGTGCTGCTACAGGCGACTACGGATGTTTTTACTGAAGCCTTGCTTGTTCCTGAATCGCAAGTAACGTGTATGTTTAGTTTTGTAGAAATTGCTCTACTGTTTACGAGTGTACGCGGATATCTGACCCTGCTCCACCTCCACTCCTAGGGGCTTAACAAAAACGTAACCAGCATTTCGTCGATAATCGCTGTCCAATTCTGCAAGACTTTAAGAGGTCGAATCGTCGTGTATGTAAGCCATTAGGCCCCTTTACACGTATGCTTGTGGCGTGCTTTCCAGACCGTCATTCTGGTCCATCTGACGGTCAGTATTAGCAGAAACTGCCAGCAATATTGAGTGTGAATGGTGGAATGAACCCGTCTCCAAACTGGTGGGGTCAGAACAAAGAATTTCTACCTACTACCAAGGGTTTGCCGTTACTGAGGGGTTAATGAGCTTATAGCGGCCCACAACAAAAAGCTTTCTCAATAGCTGAAAAATTAGTTTTCAGTCTTCTTGCAAAGAGAATCCCACAGATAAAAAGATACTGACTAATTGTTAAGAAAGTGAACAATATCCGAAACATGCTACGTCACTTGTTACACATTCATTGTCGTCAATTTACTCTCCATTCAGGGTAAAGGCACATGTGGTTTTTGAATTAATATTGCTGCAGTGTTTGGAGTTTAAAATAAATGTAGGATGAGTGGTACAAGGGCAGGTTACATGACCTAATGGAAACAATAATATTCGATAGGCAAAACGAATGTCAGTTACAATAAAACGAGAAAATTCTCATGACCAGAATATTTTAGAAAGGCGTTTAGTTAAATTATTAGCGGTAGTAAATATGTGTATATGTTCTTCTAAAGTGTAGGAACATATTCATATTTCCTATTGAGTAGTTCAAATAATCATAATAAATGTTAATTGCGTGCTTATTGCTTATTCCTGCCCTTAAAATAAAGTATTTCGCTGGTATTTATATCCAAACTAAGACATACAATAGGCGAAGTAAGAATTTGGAACATCTATCAACCTATTTATTACACTAATCAACTTCCCACCCCATTAACGGATCTCTCCAAAGAAATGCAGAATCATATTACACCAATTTGGCACTTTTTAATATGGACCCATTATTTTATTCTACAACCTTTTTTCTCCACAGATGCACTTCAACCATTTAGAGAAGTTTCTTGAATCCCTACTTGTTACGAAATAATGTATCTGTTCATGAAATTTATACACTTAATAAATACGCATACTTTTCGCGAGTTTTAATGATTCTTTCGCGCAACGTCAACGCTTCGCTGTTCTTTTAGTGACATTTGCCATTATTATAATAATAGATACGACATTATATATTATTTTTTCGATTGTTTCAAATTTTGTCAGTTTTATTTATAAGAGCCTTTTAGAATGAGACGCAAAATGTACTTCGAAACGTCGGCATATCTAACTTTGTTAATTTGTTCTCTTTATTTTATGAGGTTTGTGTATTAATATAAGGTCTTATCTATTGTTATTGGTTCCACAGGCGTTGATTTTTACATGATTGCTATTATTAAAGCGCAACCGTTTGTTCTGCTTTAAATGGACCACTGCTAAGCGCTGACTTACGGCAGGCAACTGAAGACTGTCAGTCCGGTTGTCGGTGTAGGGTACCTACTACCTCATTCATCCCTGCCTGCATCAGACTCACAGACTTGATTGGCCACGAGGGACCCTTTAGAGTGTGGGAGACTAAAAGAGCGACACTCGTGGACGGCCTGAGTTTGGAGCGTACGCGCCTAAACCCTCCGTGGAAATACAATATACAAAGGTTTTGGAACGACGCCTGAGTGGAAATTCCACGCTCTTTGATAGGTAGTAGCTTTGCAGAGAGAGGACCACCATAACACAAGTTCAATAAAAAAAGAGAACTGCTATTGCTTGTGTAGCTGTATGTATTCTGTATAGAGGACCGCACCAAAATTATGGGTTAGGACGTGGTAAATAAATAGAGAACGGTCATTGAGGGAACTCAGAAAAGATAACCAAGAAGATTATAGAAATAACTGAAGGAAGGACGTCAAAACGTTTTAGGTTACTTTTAATTTATTCGCCTTTATATCACAAAAAAGATACAATTATGACAAGTAGCATGAGTACACAAGAAGGTATGCAGCTTTCTCCGTTATTTATCAACTGCACGATCAAGTTCTAAAATTTCGATATTGTATCTCAACACCTGCCTTGTGTTATATCATTCCAGAAACATGTTGATCTATTTATATCGCTACGAATAGTTTCTTTTGATTCCTTCCGGAATGCGACTCGAATGCCATGTTGTACATTGCCGGCTCTACATTTTGCTTGCAGAATTCACGCAACTTTTCGTAGGCACAATTATTAAGATTTTCATTTTTATATTGATCAATTCCTGTTGACCACAGGTGCGGCGACTTTTTATACAATTCTATAAACGTCTCAAGGTTGGACCGATTCCAGAGATGGCAACGTTGTTAATAAATAGTAATAAGAGGCAATAATAAAGAGAATAAAGTGAGCCGTTGCCTGAGAGATCTGCACGTGTGAACAAGCAGGTGCAGGTTCCAGTCTACGCTCGTGGCGCGTCGTTTCAACCTCACACTTCTGCCATCTCGTCCGCTCCAAAACTGTCGGCAAAACTCTGCGTGTAAAGTGGCCCGAGAACTATTCCAGCCTGCGAAATTTGTTATCTCGGTATACTTTTTGTAACGACCCTTCCGTCCCAAACTAAACGTCATCGCGAAATACACTATCTTTTTTATTCACATAAAAAACTTTGGTTGTAAAGATTATCAGTTTGGAAAATAATGATTCAGTATATACAATATTAAAATAAATAATACAAAATTAAAATGTAGGTTAGTACATTTAATTAACCTACTTTAGTAGATGGGTTTTCTGTGTGTGTAGCTGCGTGGGTGGGTGAAGGTTGAGAGGCAGTGAGGATATATGGGTTAGGGGGTGCCTGCATGACCAGGGGGAAGTATGAGACGGAAGCGTAGGGGTGGAGGACCTAATTTTATTTATAAGATTCATTTTATGTGGGCGTTAACAAATAAGTTGTACACTATTATGAGCTTGTTTACTTTTCCTCACTACTCTGATATGTATCTCACAATTACATCATTATTGCACACATTCAGTTTATCACGGCAATTGCATTGTACTTGACATTGCTTTATCGCTCGAGTCCGTCATTGATATTAGTATTCCTCAAGTATTTCGTGGTATGCACAGATACAAAGCACTTGTAATTGATATTGGCTGATTCACTTCACTAGTCAGGTTTTTAAAGCCATTTTCTTTGATTCATTTGAGGTTTAATCGTAATTCAAATCATTTCACTGTAGTGGTTCAAAATATGAAATGGAAGGAAATGCCTAAATAGTGGTCATTTCCGAAGGTTAATCTTACAGTGGGGTGTAGACTTCGCCAAAGAAATACTCATCTATCGAGACGCCGCGTCGGCTAGACGAGGATAATCGGGCTACAATAACCAAAGGACGCGAAGCCGGCAGAAATATATATTTTTCACACCGGGGAAAGTCCGACTCGCGGGAATATTTTCCTGCAATCTGATTGGTAGAATACGGCTCTGGAAAGGAGGATCCGAGCTGACGAAATGACAGAGGAGAGGAGAAATATCGATTCTGGCTCTCGGTCCTAGCATCCACAAAGTATTTATTCGGGACGAATTTTGAAAAATAATATTATACAGTCCAGACAACTATTTGGGACTTCTGCTGGGAAGGCTAGAACACCAAAAACCAAAAGGCTTGGGTGTCCCGACAAGAGAGAGACAGAGGCATAAAGAGAGAGAGGGGGGAGGGGGAGAGAGGAGACGGAGAGGGAGGGAGAGAGGGAGGAGGGGAGAGAGACACAAGTAGGAAAGCGGTAAAATACATACGGTGTCCATATTCTATGTTTTAAAAAATATAGAATAGAATAAGAGTAGAGGAAAAAAGACTTCCTGTATTTTAATTACCACTCATTTAGTTTTATGATAATACACGGCAACATGAGGCCATTAGTTACTCTAAGAATATCACGTGTGTTCTTGTTCATCAGGAATTTGCGTAGGACTTTCTTAGATCATTTGATTTTTAAATTGCAGCATAAAGTCGGCTCTTCAGAAAAAGAGCGAGTCATGTGACGTTTAACGTAAACACTCATCAAGGAAATTAGGCTCACGTGAAGCAGGCGCCATCTTTTAATCGGTTTATTAAGTTCATGTCGTTATCGGCCGTGAACTATTTTTTGGAGAACGCGTATTGTTTGTTCGCTCTATGACGCCAACAAAACAGCTCCCTGGTTACAATGAAACAAATCTAATTCCTTGAAATAATTTTATGTGGATATAAATTAATTTTATTATCCTGTGAATAAAATAAGAACGTTGTAATGTTCATGTTTCTCAACTCCTGTATAATTAACGTCATCAAAGCCAAGCAGCCAATCAAAAGGAATATCTATTTTTCTTGGCGCTTATTATTGAGGCGACAAATTTTCTTCTCACTTTTCCGAGAATGACAAATTTAATCACGTGACTGCAAAACGTAAAACAGCAAATAGTTTGCTAATGCAACAATTTGTAGCCCGCAGAACAGCAAGAAAGCAGTTCTGTCTTTACTCACCATTAATGTGAACATATCTTCAAATTGTATATAGTACAAGAAGTAATCTGCACACTAACACGTAAAGGGTTCATCACTAAAATACGAAGTGCAGTTTTTACTAATTATATCAGTTAGAAAATTAAATAGGTTAACATTTTAAAGGCATTTTATTTGTTGTAAAATTTTTATTCGACGGAATTTAGGAATCTTTTATATTTTAATTTATTTTGTAAACAGATTCTAGAATAAAGATTAGAATTAGATTGTAGCTGGATACTTAATATGTCTTTCATGCCGTTATATTAGCCAAGGAGCGTACACAACGGGCAAGAACATGGACATCATCATCACATGCGAGGCTTTTCTTCCTTCATAGAATAGGAAAAGCCTCTCACTTGAAGCTCATAACTCTGCATCTTTAAATGTATGCAAGACTCTCAAGTTAGATCTATCAGATTATATAGGATTCTGATTATAAAGAGACAGACGACATGACGGGGAAGCGAAAACGTCGAGCAAATTAGCCAATGATTAATACCTCGCATCAGGTTGCTGTGGAGACGCAACTTACCAGACTAGATTTGTTGGGCAGCTGGCCGACTGTTCCAATGGTATCGCGAGTAATGTTTTATGGGTGTCTCTCCAAATTCGGGATTTGTCATGCAAGATGACAGTCCGCAGTCGACGCTGTAGGTCCAGGCCCTCAATGGTCTGTAGAGTCAAATAATAATAATAATAAGAATTATTGGCTCTGAGGGATTTATGGTTCATTTGCAGTTTACCAAAGACGACCCCGGAACTCACTTGAAGTGAGTGTAGTGGCCGCCCTTCTGGAAGTGGATACCTCGCCTCTGCTACCAGGTCTTCACGTTCGCTCAACAATTTACGAATTGCCTCAAATTTCTTTCACCACTTACCCTTTTGCGTTCCTTCGACAACTGCCCTGACTACTGTCCTCTCTGTTTGAAATTTTATTAACTATTACATAACAACAACTTGATAACAAGTCCACAACCACTCTACTCGACAGCTCTTTAACAACGCTACCTTTTCCTCTTACCACAACTCTTCAACAACTAACAACTCAATCCTTTTCGTCAACTTCGAAACCTTCCCGATTTGAATTTTGGCCAATAGTAACCCATCTTATATTTTCGAGTTTCCAATACGGGGTTCACACGTCTCGCCCAAAGTCGTAAAATTCACGCACCACTGTCTGTGGGAAGTATAACAGAGTTTACTGAACTTTATGTGGGAAATATCAGACCTATCAAAATGTTAGGACAGAAGCTTATCTTCCACATTTATGACTCGTTATGTCCAACGCGTCTTTGTAATCCCTCTAAGGCCCACTTCAATAGATGTTTTGATACCAGCTAAGAAGAAACCGGTTGCACCTATCACTTCATGACACAAAACTTATATTTGGATGTCGAATTTTTAATATATATAATAATATAGTATATATATATATATATATATATATATATATTCTTCGAAGCTAGTCAAGAGGTATCGGCTTATGGGAACCTCCAATTAAAATCTTTGCTTAGAGACCAAGGACAGGAAAAACCGAAGGAAGAAGGAAGCCTTTACGAACTTCCTTTATCCCATCCAGCCTCTTAGTGATAAGAAGATATATATATATTTGTATTTTGCATGTGGAGTAAGCGCGTACATTTGTCCGTCATATGTCGGGTTCTGGTGCTTACAAAGAGGAAATAAGTGTCATGTTTTCACGTATCTCTTCGCATCGTTTCCCATTCAATACAACACGCAACGTGCGGTAGCATTATAGCTCATTTGAAAGATTCTCTAACATTTGCAATATTTGCACCTTCCATTTAAATGTAACGGCTACAAACCTTTCCTTGATTTGAGATCTCTTACTTTCGGCGCATCTTACGGCCCTAGGTATTTTATTCGCCATTATTATCAATTATGTTGAAAACTGGAAGCTAAAAGTTCTCACTACTAAAGACTGTTAAAATACTATCAGTTATTATTAAAATCTCTGCGTCTATTGTTTACAAACTTTTTCAACATCTGAATTCGCTCTTAGCCAATCAGTCTATATTCCTTGTCTTCAATCGTTGTTTTGGTTTCCACTCCTAAGACTGGTCTGTATTTATACCATGCTAACCTATCTTGTGCAACCTTTTCATTTGCGCATAACTATAACATCCCACATCCTCCCTAACCTGCTTATTTTATTCCATCCTCGGCCTTCCTCTTCTGTCCTCAACCCACACACATCGACCTCTACTGCTAATTTTACAAGACCCTCATACCTTCTCTGCGTAGAACTTCCTCGTTAGTGATTCTATCCACCCATTTCGCAATTCTCCTATAGCACCACACATCAAAGCCTCCTATTCGATCATTAAGCTCTTTAAACCGTTACCATGCTGGTGTCGCTTCCGTCTACTGATGAAAGGTAAACGTATGAGATACTGTAAAATTATATTTTTGGGTTTCTTGAATTTATACTGCAAGTTAGATTTATTAAATTTGATTTTATTTAAAAACAAACTTTAATCAATTTACAGGGTTTAATTGCGGGCGCGTAGATACATACAGTTCTGTTTCTCCTCTCACGTCCGCGGTGGAGGCGGAGGAACAAGCTGTTAGAGTTACGCAGGTTCGTCCCTCGGAACGTTCTGCGACGACCCCTATTCGGGTAATCGCCTCGTTGTACATACGCATCTTTGAGATCGTAGATGAGCTTACTCTATCTCATATCATCGCAGACTGTCCTCTCGTTCTCGTTCCTTTTGGCATACCACGTGCTCCTGACATCCAATGGAATTTGGCTATCGTCGTTACTTTTGCCGCCATTCCCAGGGTTTCTATAAGCTTCTGTTCCCCTAAAGATTCAGGTCAACTCACTAATCCGTTTAGGGCAAAAAACATCACGTATGAACCTGTGGGCTGCAACCCTCTTAAGATTCTACGAACTCTCGCTTGCTTACCCGTCAATTCTTATTTACTGAACGAAATTTACGCTCATTACAATACACACCTGTTATTCACTCTCAGAATTTGTCCTAGTCAATTAACCTTTCTACTAGTCAGGTCTTACCATTCAAAATTTGAAATATACCGTGATACAATACACAGTATGTAAGTCAAGCCTTGAAATCTCCTACAACCATGAGACTGCGAATGCACCTTTTAGGCAATACAAATCTGTATAAATACAATTATAACTACGATATACATAATATAATAAGAAATATAAAACAGAATTATGAATAGCAGGCTAAAATGAAATTATAAAATTTGAATAAGAAATTTATAAATATTTAAAGAAATAGTGATACGCATTAAATTGCAGAAAACTAAAGTTGGATTTGTATAGGATCGATAAATTTTCCATGCAGAAACATAGTTTCAGCCTATCTGAGTACTTTTCAGCACAACACTAATTTAAAATGAGCCACATTTCGTTCTGTTGCTATTAAGGGACACGGGAACTGAAATTTCGACCAACATCACTAAAAAAAAATTTCTAATTTTTATATGTTAATATCTCTATACATTCAGTAAACTGAAAAAAGAAGCTGCCTAACAAAAGAAGGAAGGTGTAACATATGCTGCAGGAAAGTTTAATTAATATCTTTCATTGTAATTCAATAAATTATTTACTGTTTTTCAGAAAAATGTGTTTTTCTCAGCTTTATGATTTTTGGTACCAAAGACCTTCTATGCGTCACAAATATTACGATATTTTCTTCATTCCTTTTGTACATAATCTACATGCTTCAAATGCAAGTATTAGCTTTTTAATTATATTAAAGGTAGTTTATGTGAAAAAATTTTTAAAGTTCTTAAAAATGCTAGTTTTTAAGTAACCCTATGAAGCTTTTAATAAAAAAATTATTTTTTGCCCACATTTTTATTCAATTTCACAAATAATACTGACAATTGATAAAAATGGTCAGCCCTACATATAAATGTAAAAAAAGATAATATGTATTCAAGTACGTAACGCATGGAACATTTTCTAACTCCCATTCAACAAAAAACAAGTTTACAAAAAAAATTTTCGTTGCTACACATGTGCGTTGTTAACACACAATTAAAATTTTAGCTGAGTAGCAATTCATTTTTAAGGAATTTCTGTCCCGTGTCCCTTAACGTGACCCGCCAAAATACTCTTTTAGAGATTCTTTGCGTCGAAAAGAAGCCATCTTTCAAATTTTCTAGCTTCAATACTTTCAGCTCTCCGTGGATGTCAGTTAGTTTCTGCTTTTTTATGTTAAAAATATAATACAATCGAACATCGTTTATCCGAAACGTCAATTATCGGAACTCATATTTTCTTCACTTTAATTGTAAGTGCATTGCTTTTTAATGGACTGTTCTGACAGCCACTTCTTTCAATCTAAGATACTAAAAGGATCTCGGTTGGCAAAGTAGAAACACATTTACTGCAAGATTTCGTTTGAATCTACGGGTTTATCGGAAGCTACGTCAACAAGTCTGCTCAGCAACATTCGCAAATAAGTCTTACGCATATTTCTCGGAATGTTTGTACATTCTAATAAATAGTAAACTGTACTTTCAACGCATTTTTGTTTAGCAGTATCTTTAGGTACTTTCAAATTTTATAGATTCGCTTATCCGAAAAATCAAATATTGTACTAAATCGTTGGGAATTGACATTCTACTGTAATACTTTTCAGTAGCCGTAATTATAATCAAACGATCTAAAGGAACGCGAGACAAATGAATAAGAAAATAAAATCCAAAGATGTGACGTCAATTATGAGAATTTCTTATTAGGTTTGTACAATTGAAATTTATGATGAACATTTAATCATACGACAAATTATGAAGTATTTTCATGCAAGTTCTTATATAAAGGATTGATAAGAAGAGCTACCAACATAATTGCATTAATATTATATAATTATTTATGCATTTTAACGCTTCGCGAATCTTAAATTGCTGAGATAATTCGTATATTAAAGATAATTGCCTTATGAAAATCCTGAAAGCTAATTAGCGAGTTAGTTTATTTTTATCTTAAAATCCAGAATATTCCACTGTTTTTAAGTGCGTAAGAGATGACAGTGATAAGTAAATGTGTAAGACCAAGATTAAGTCTCATAAAAACAAACAGAGAAAATATTCATTGGGCTTCTCGTGTCGTTCGTAGAAGGACATTCTTGCTTCTGTAACCTTCAACTGTTATCATCACGTGTCACAACTTATCAACTGCACTAAATACTGCCGATGAGCCAAGATTTTCTCTCGATGAAATCTTTGGGATTCTACTTAGTAAGACGACAGGCGTCCTTCTCAACTCCACAATTCCGTACCTTTCCAAATTTCATTCATGCACCATAATATGAATCTTTTGCAGAATCTAACACAGACAATCGAGCGCTATTAAGATACTATCGTAAAATATTGAAGAATTAAATACTTATAAGCAATTTTTAATGAAACAGAATACGTTTTCAATTATTTTATAAACATGAATAGCCGAGATATCAATATTAGAACTGTGCGATATTTCATAAATAATTTTTCTAGTTAAGCAGCCCTAGTAAGACAAATCCAACAAAGAGTAGCAAGAACGTCCGCGGCGTCTTGAAGCCGTCAGCATCGTCTAGGAGTCGTCTGCTCCGTCTCGAAGCTCTCTACTTCGTCTAGAAGCCGTCTGCTTCGTCTCGAAGGTGTCTACTTCGTCTAGGAGTCGTCTGCTTCGTTTAGGAGACGTCTGCTTCGTCTCGAAGCCGTCAGCAACGTCTAGGAGTCGTCTGCTCCGTCTCGAAGCTCTCTACTTCGTCTAGGAGCCGTTTGTTTCGTCTTGAAGCTGTCTACTTTGTCTAGGAGCCGTCTACATTGTCTCGAAGGTGTCTGCTTCGTCTAGGAGTCGTTTTCTTTGTCTCGATACTTTCTACTTCGTCTAGGAGCTGTCTACGTCGTCTCGAAGGTGTCTACTTCGTCTAGGAGCCGTCTGCTTCGTCTCGAAGCTGTCTACTTCGTCTAGGAGCCGTCTACTTTGTGTCGAAGGTATCTACTTCCTCTAGGAGCCGTCTGCTTCGTCTAGGAGTCGTCTGCTTCGTCTCGAAGCTGTCTACTTTGTCTTGGAGCCGTCTACTTTGTGTCGAAGGTATCTACTTCATCTAGGAGTCGTCTGCTTTGTCTAGGAGACGTCTGCTTCGTCTCGAAGCCGTCCTCTTCGTCTAGGAGTCGTCTGCTTCGTCTCGAATTTTCTACTTTGTCTAGTAGACTTCTGCTTCGTCTCGAAGGTGTCTGCTTCGTCTAGAAGCCGTCTGCTTCGTCTCGAAGCTGTCTGCTTTGTCTAGGAGCCGTCTGCTTCGTCTTGGAGCCGTCTGCTTCGTCTAGGAGCCGTCTTATTCGTCTCGAAGTTGTGTACTTCGTCTAGGAAGCGTCTGCTTCGTCTCGAAGCTGTCTACTTCGTCTAGGATCCGTCTGCTTCGTCTTGAAGGTGTCTGCTTTGTCTAGGAGTCCTTTGCTTCGTCTCGAAGCTGTCTACTTCGTCTAAGAGCCGTCTACTTCGTGTCGAAGGTGTCTACTTCATCTAGGAGTCGTCTGCTTAGTCTAGGAGACGTTTGCTTCGTCTCGAAGCTGTCCGCTTCGTCTAGGAGTCGTCTGCTTCGTCTCGAAGCTGTCTACTTTGTCTTGGAGCCGTCTGCTTCGTCTCGAAGCTGTCTACTTTGTCTGGGAGCCGTCTGCTTCGTCTAGGAGTCGTTTGCGTCGTCTCGAAGCTGTCTACTTCGTCGATACCAAGTACCATTTCATTGCACAGTTTATCGAGAATATATATTTTGGAATTTACGTCACAATTTTCAACAACTATATTAGAGTAGAAAAACCAATTTCACTTGATTTTCGTCCAATTTAGTTGACCCGATCCGTTCATAAAAATCATATTTTATAATTGTGACTTCATTGTCTGTTTCAAAGAGTTCTTTCGCGGTCACACCACTCTTCTGTACATTCACATATAATTTGTCAAGACCCTTATTAGAATTGCAAAGTAGAGTTTTATTTTCCTTAGTTAGACAATTATTCCAATAATGTCCAAACCGTTTGCATTTAGAACGTCTTACAATTTTCAATTTGCAATTATCAGACTTATTGAAATTAATTCATTTGAAATATGGCTTCGTATTATTCTGGAAAAAATGAGTACGGACAACCGGTAAATTTTAGATTTATTTAATTCGCGCTGCTTCATAGTCGTCTAATTTATTCACAATCTCGTCTAAATTTTTTATTTTCGGTAATTCGTCGATAAAATGGTCACGAACATTGTCAGTCATTCTAATCGTTACTGGTTTACAACCGTAAGTTCTTTCAGTTCTTTATAATTGAAGACATCTAGACCTTTTATCCATTCTTCAAAAATGATGTTCAATTCAAAAGTCTCGCCGAAGAATTTTTTTTTGTTGGGAGAAGAAATTTTTGCCTAAAACTGCTCAGGACTTAATGTTAATCTGTTTAGCAATACTTCCTTAGTATTATCATAGTTATTTGTTAACTGATCAGGTTCACAGGTTGAAAAATTTACAAACTCTAGCGGGAGCAAATTCAATAAATATGAAACCCAGTTTTCTTTCGGTATCTCAATTCTATCAACCTGCCTCTGGAATAACGTTAGGTATACACTAAAGTCGCCGACCTCCTGTGGTGTAGTGGCTAGCGTTACAACAACCCGGAGGTCCCGGGTTCGAATCCTGGCATGGGCTAAGATTGATGGATAGTCGATACTCTGACCACGTATCACTCCATATTCCGAATGTGTCACGTAAGTTAACAGTCCGCAGTCGTCCTGATAGGCAAAGGCCCGAATGCCATAGAAAGAAGAAGATATACTAATGTCTCCACTCGAGTCGTAACGAATCTTTGTTTTGCTTACACGCCGCTTCTAACTCAAACATTTTTTAAAAAAATGTATTCACGCTCAGCTCTTTCGTTTTTACCTCGTTCTTCTCTTTCAGCGGCAATCGAACTTAACAAATTTTTGAAAAATTCTTCGTTGTACTTCTCTGACTCAGTGATCACTTTAACAATTTGCACCACTTTCATATTCTCTGGCTGTATTAATCCTAATTCGTCAATATGGTTAATTAAATCGTATTCACGCGCTCGGGCTTAAAAAAAATCGATGCTAGGGAAATATGTAGTCACAGTTTTTCACTTACCTGGAATCACACTACGAATTCGTCAGCCCGTCTTTCTGGCGGTAGCACACGTATTCTTTGCTGACCACTAAATTCAACCACTCAATATTACATTTGTCCGTCCTGCTCGACAAAATGTTTATTAACAACTTCACAAGCAATAGTGTCTTAATATTATGTCTCCACGTGTTCAGGTCAAATATCCGGAGGAGCCCTTATTATTTGGAGACCTACACCCACCCACAAAGGAAATCCCTCCGACTGTAAAGGGGCAATCAAGACTGTGAGTATGAACGATGAATCTGAGTAACAGTCCAGGAGCGACTGAGGTGAACCAAACTGAGTCTTCAGTTGCGGGAGAAGTTGTCCATTTAAAACAGATCAACCGGTTTGCCTATAATAATGACGATAATGGAAAAATTAACGTCTGTGGAACCAATAAAAAAAAGATAAGTCCTTACATTAATAGACAAACTTTATCAAATAAAGAGAACTAATTAAAAAATTTAGATATGCCGATGTTTCGAAGATGATATGCGTCTTACTCAAATCGCTCTTATAAAGTAAACTGACAAAATTTGAAACAACCGGAAAACAAAATTATAATGTCTATAATGTAACTATTATTATAATAATGGCAAGTGTCACTAAAAGAACAGCGAAGCGTTGACGTTGCATGAAAGAATCGTTAAAACTCGCGAAAAGTATGCGTATTTATTAACTGTGTAAATTTCACGAACAGATACATTATTTCGTAACAAGTAGGGATTCAAGAAACTTCTCTAAATGGTTGAAGTTCATCTGTGCAGAAAAAAAGATAGAAGAATAAAATAATGGGTCCATATTATAAAGTGCCAAATTGGTGTAATATGATTCTGCATTTCTTTGGAGAGATCCGTTAATGGGGTGGGAAGTTGATTAGTGTAATAAATAGGTTGATAGATGTTCCAAATTCTTACTTCGCCTATTGTATGTCTTAGTTTGGATATAAATACCAGCGAAATACTTTATTTTAAGGGCAGGAATAAGCAATAAGCACGCAATTAACATTTATTACGAGTATTTTAACTATTCAATAGGAAATATGAATATGTTCCTACGCTTTAGAAGAACTTATACACATATTTACTACCGCTAATAATTTAATTAAACGCCTTTCCAAAATATTCTAATCATGATAATTTTCTCGTTTTATTGTAACTGACATTCGTTTTGCCTATCGAATATTATTGTTTCCATTAGGTCATGTAACCTGCCCCTTGTACCACTCATCCTACATTTCTTTTAAACTCCAAGCACTGCAGCAATATTAATTCAAAAACCACATGTGCCTTTACCCTGAATGGAGAGTAAATTGACAACAATGAATGTGTAGCAAGTGACGTAGCATGTTTCGGATAATGTTCACTTTCTTAACAATTTGTCAGTATCTTTTTATTTGTGGGATCCTCTTTGCGAGAAGACTGAAAGCGAACTGTATAAAATTTTTCAGCTGTTGAGAAAGCTTCTTCTTCTGGGCCGCTATAAGGTCATTAACCTCTCAGTAACGGCAAACTCTTGGTAGTAGGTAGTAATTCTTTGTTCTGGCCCCACCAGTTTGGAGACGGGTTCATTCCACTATTCACACTCAATAATACTGGCAGTTTCTGCTAACACTGACCGTTAGAATGGTCGTGTAAAGGAATGACGGTCTGGAACGGCAGGCCACAAGCGTCGGTTTGGAGCATACGTGTAAAGGGGCCTAATGGCTTGATTAGGTTGATAGATGTTCTAAATTGTTACTTCGCCTACTATATGGCTTCGTTTGGATATAAATCCCAGCGAAATACTGAATCTTATGGGCAGCAATAAGCAGGCAATTATTAACATTTATTACGAGTATTTTAACTATTCAATTTAATATGTGAATAAGTTCCTACTTATTAGAAGAACTTAAAAATAAAATTACTGCCGCTAATAATTTCAATTAAACGCCTTTTCAAAAATACTCTGGTTATAAAAATTTTCTCGTTTTATTGTAACTGACATTCGTTTTGCTTATCGGATATTTGTCATGTAACTTGTCCCTTGTACCGCTCATCCTACATTTCGTTTTAGCTCCAAGCAGGGCAGCAATATTAATTCAAATAATTATGTGAACAACACGTGCCTTTCCGAGAATGCAGAGTAAATGGACGACAGTGAATGTGTAGCACGTGTCGTATATGTGTCGGATATTGTTCACTTTCTGAACAGTTTGTCCGAATCTCTTTATTTGTAGGGTCCGCTTTGCAAGAAGACTGAAAAACAATTGTATACAATTTTGCAGCTATTGAGAAAGCTTCTTCTTCTTGGCCGCTATAAAGCAACGGCTAGCGAGTGTAGCAGGTAGAAATTCTTTGTCGCCACTATGGAGACGAGGTTTGGGTGGGCCCAAACACCCCTAAGATTGACGCTAAGACACCAAAAGATCTAGTTATCCCTGATTCACGGTGTCAGTCCCCCATTCACACTCAATAATACTGGAAGTTTCAGCTAATACTGTCTGTAAGATTGACCGTCTTATGGCTCCTTTAACATTCACAGTTCAAAGATAGCCCATAGTCCAAAGACAATCACAGTTCACATCCTATATGAATGTAATCGTTCCTATGCATTTCATCTGATTTTCATTACCTTCTTGTGATTTGTATTGTTCACCACAGAAAAGATTTCTGTCGAATATCAAACAGCAATATGAAACGCTTTTTAGAAATACGTAACTTTAGTTATTTCTTTTTTAGTGTTGCCAATTATTATAGCAAAAATTTTATGGAAATACGAGATATTACCAACTTGACATTTGGCCAATTTTAGAAAATATTAAAGGGTGATAGGAAACCATACGTAAAATTCGTTAATACTTATAATGTAATACAATTGCTGTCTAATGCATGAGTGAAAATTTTCGTAACACTTGAGTGTGAGTGTTTTGAAATCTGTCGATATATCAATTACGAAGTTTGTAAATATTTTCTAGTGACAAGTTCCGTTCTTACCCCACACACTTCCCTATAATACTAATTTTACAAGATCCTCGTGTCTTAAAACATGGCCTATTAATCTATCTCTTTCCTTGGTCGACGTCCTCCACATTAAAGATCGACAGAGCTTGCAGACGTCGCAAGGTCGCGTAAAATCGCCTTCTGGCCCGTGTGGAAACCCGAGAACTCTTTCTGTCCTCCATATTGTTCGCTTTTCCCCTATTCTATTTAGAAGTTCCTTCTTAGTGATTCTATCCACCCATATTATTTTCAGCATCTGCCTAAAGAACATCTATAACAATATTTTTAGCAACGATTTCCTAATATTCACACTTATATTCCCCGTACGTAAATTATAATTTTTCGCGAAAGCCTTCCTTGCGTGTGCTATCCTACTCTTTATATCTACTATACTTCTACCATCCCTAGTTATTACGCTTCCCAAGTAGAGCAATTCCTTAACTTCCGTCAAAATATCCCTTCCCAGTCTAATAGCGTTTGTTATTCCACTTTTTTCCTACACTACACTCCATTACCTTGGTTTCCCTCTATTAATCCTCATATTGAAATCTTTCTCCAGGACAACGTTCATTCCACTTATTATGGTTTCTAAGTCTTCTTCTGACTCTCCTCAAACTACCAAATCATCGGCAAAGCGTAAGGATCTTATTTATTCTCCTTGCAATATGATTCATTTTCCATATTCCATTTTAAATTTGTTCATCGCATAGATTTTTTAATATCAGGGTTAATTACTGATTGGGGTAACCACGTACAGCAGAGATTTCGTTCACTTGACGAACCTGTTTTTTGTTCAATCGAGTGTTGATGTAGACTACTAGGCGACCGGAACTTCTTTCTTACTTCAGTTTGAATTGTAGATTTTCTCTCTGCCGGCGGAAAGTGGGATGAAACTCGTACTGCCGGTGCTTGAGGGAAACTCAGTTTTTCTTCCTTCTTCTCTCTAGCCTTTCTTTTTGTCAAAATCTTCTCACTAAAGAGCACTAATTCACAACTCACTTTCAACTCTTTTTACACACCCCAGCTTACTCCCCCCTTTCAAAATCCGTTCCACTCTCTAGCTTTCTCCTCCCTTCCACGTCCTGATCAATTCTTCATCTCTACCTCCCTGCCGTTTCAACGTCTAGAACGATTCTCATACTCGTTATCCCACGTGATGTTTTTTCCGCCAATCTTCGTGAATCCTTCGTCCAGCGCGGGAAAATTTTCCTTGGCTCAGGGAACAGTGTCCTTCGAAAATTTTGAAGGGTGAATTTTCGTTCAGTAAAAAAAACCTTAACGCTGTAAATACGCAGACAGGCATGTCTTCACCAGGAAGAACCACTTTTACCTGCCTGTCGCCAGTTAGTACGTATCCTTTAAACATCCAAAAATTCGAATAAAATTAGGGAGAGGTCTACTGCGCTACAATACATCTCCTAAAATAGATGAAGGTTCCTCAGCATATGAGAACCTTGAAAAACCAGAGTACGAGGTATCCCTAAAGGTGAGCCCAGAAATCAATTTGGAGAGAAATACGAGCGAGTTGGTCGTATTGGAATGGGGATGCTATTGCCGAGTGCTCTATCTATTTAAGATACTCATTGCTCTTAACGGTATTAGAGCGTCCAGAGAAAAATCTTGGTACATATTTGCCTCTTCTTGCTTTAAAATGGATATTACGGGACTGAAAAAGCGCTGCCTAAGAGCGAGTTGATCCTAGAGGAGTGGGGATGACAATCACGCTGCCGCCTGCAGGCAAGCCCTGGCATTGCCACTCTAGCTATTTAAGATACTCTTTTGTTAAGAGTGGATATTGAAAAAGACTTTTTCTAAAAACGTATTTAGAACCATGGGATAGGAAGCGTGACAACATGCGGATTGATTTACTTTAAATTGATAGGTTAGAATTAAATACTGTACCGGACTGATATATGTAAGAATCCGGAATATTCCGGGCACCTGTTAGTAAAATATATTCTTCGGTTATCAAAATCCTAAATTAATTTCGTAAATACACGCATATAATAAAACATTATATGACTCAATTGCCCCGAAAATTAAAGATACAATTTTGACTTGTTGGAATAAACATATTAGCGCCGTTTAACTTATTTAGATTTTGCTTTATCCTTGGATTCTCGTGGATGATTTACACTCCGTATCTATCTAAAGCAAACGATTCATATTTACTAGTTAAAGACTCTTAGACCTTGGGTCTTGTACAAAATGATGCAACCGTGTAATTTTACACAAGGACAGCTAGCAGTAAGCACGCAAATGTTACAATTCAGTTCATCACAAGCAACAAACGTCTTAGAATTGATACAAGAATACCACTGACAACAGTAAGGCAAAATTAAAGTAAGAGCATTACAGCCCGGAAATCATGACCTCCACAGAAGGATGAAGAACGGAAACACGGACACGGAACAATGTCAAGAAACCAAACATAGCAAATATCCGTAGGAAAGTATACTTTAAATAAGAGATTACCACAATCAAGTCCTGAAATTATGAATGCGATTGACACACAAAGTGATTCGCTCAAACCTCAAAGCCCAGAACTCAGACCTCGACCCGTGCGCATTAACGTAGTGAATGATTTAGTAGCAATTGAAGGTGTAAATTTCTATTCTAAATCGCCATCCATTATCATGGAAAACACAAACACTGAATCATACACTACCTTATCAGATCAAGCAAGAAAGGGCTTACGCGACATTCAACCCCAGGACATCAAGCATTAACTAAATAAACTTTGTCATCCTGCAAGAAGATATACAATAAGCAAGAAATGTTTTCTGTAGACCTCATACTCCAACTGAACAAAGGCAAGAAGAATGTATCCAAAACACCAAAATAAGCACCTCGAATCAACAATAACATAATAAAATAAGGAGGACCTCATGATTTTCTACTTGCACCTTGTGCAACGGCGATCATCCCGTCAATTGGGAACTGAAACTAAAATTTTATTCTTTCTACAGATTCTACTGGTGTTAATTATACAAACTGCATCATAGAACTTATTGTAGCCTTGAAATACAGAAAAACGACCTTTCTCGGACATAATTTTGCAAGTGGTCGAAAACGGCTCTGACGTCAGTCCCAGTGGCGTGACGTCAGAGTGAAGTTACAATTGCAATTATGACGGAGGAAGGTTTGCACAAGGGTCAATCTGACAATCTACCGAAAGTTGTTTTTTTAAAAAAACACCAATAGTTGTTTTGTGCCTTGAGAAATCCGAGGAGCAAAAGTAACGTGTTAAGTAATGAAATATTGAATTAAGAAGATATATACATATTTATTTATTTATTTCTATTTGACTCGTGTTCTGGTAGAGAGAAAGAACTACGTTGACAATGCCATGGAGTAAATGCAAGTGAAACGAGATGACACAAGGTGTGTTGTAAAGTGCAAGATAAGCCATGAACACAAAGTTAGAGAATAAAAGAAAATCATTTGGTAGAAAGTGTAGAATAGCTGCAAGACTCCGGATGGAACTCTTGTGGAGCACATTATAGGAGCAGCAACTTTGAACCCTACAAGTGCTATGAAAAGAGGACTTGCACTAGAAATTAAAGCAGTAGCTGTCCTGCAAGAAAAACTTAATGTGAAAATGAAAACATCTGGGTTTTTCCGTGTAGCAAACCATCCTTTGTTGGGAGCATCTCCTCGTGGCATTTCACAAGACTTCATCGTGGAAATCAAATGCCTAATAAGGCATGAAACCAAGCTAAACTATATTAAAGATGAGCAGATAACAGAGAAGTTCATGAATCAGGTACAAACAGAAATGCACACAGGCATGTTCATCTGATTTTGAGACTAACAAAAAAATGGAAATATTGTGAATTGAATACAACAGAGATTTTGTTTGATTAATAGTGTTGAGATATATCCCAGATTTCTTGATTCAGAAAGTGCTTATAAAATAAATTTCAATTTTACTTGTATTATTTTATAGAAAATCTGTTCTCTGTTGAATAATTATATAACTATACAATTTTATACTAACAATATAGAACTTTCATTTTTGTAATCTTGACCCTTTATTCCTGTGTGTATAGAAAAAACACGTTGAATCGTGATGCAAGTGATGTGACCATACGTTGACTACAATATATATATATATATATATATATATATTATTTATGCTTGTTCCTCTCAAAGGATCTTTAGGCACATGAACGAATAGTTTGTTAGGTGTTTGTGCAGAATGGCAGGATACACCACACGTAACATTTGTTTGTACTTCCTAATGGAAGACTACAAGCCATTGCTTTCTTTACTAATTTGTGACTCCACAAAAATGGCCAAACACCAAGATTCGTAATGCGCCACGGTCTACACAGATCACGAAACGACAACCCGTGCTACTCCGTCACACCAATCAGATGGCGTTCTGTGGTCACGTGCGTCTTTCAAATTTTCGGACCAATTTATATGCCGTTTTTTGAAAAAAATACATAATTGCCAGTTCGCACATACTTTTCTGAAATCTATGCGTATTATACTATTGAAAAACACACGGGTCAAGTAGAATAAGTATTAGAGGTATGTTCCCAATTACAAAGAGCGCACTATAAACAAACACTTAAATATTACAATACCAAAATATCTATCGTTAATAGTAAACCTACACAATCCATAACTGAAAGAAGCATTGGCCAACGTATAGTTTTCACTGATGTAATGAGAATTTTTACTGGTGGTGGGATGGGGATTGAATTTATTAATTTAAGTGTTATATAATGTATTAATGGGTATTTATTATTCAAAAGAAAACACTAAATTAACTTTAAAATTCTGAATTAAATATAAATAAAATGTTTTAGTAAGAGTATAAATGGTATTTACAAATTATCAAAAAAGTTATTAAAAACAGTAGTTTTACATGAGACACTAACATCAGGGTATTTTGTGGGGTGAATTGAGAAGCAATTTAGATTTCTAATAGCAATAGGCACCGGCAAATACGAACTCTTTCTAATTCAAAACAACGATACCCGCGAAGTATCTGCATCTGAATCCCGGTCTGCGTTGATGATGGTGGCTGCATCTGCGAGTGTCCTCTGTTCATCACCGTCCGGGCTGGATCCCGTGGACAAATCTGGCGGGGTCTCCCTTATCTCGTTCCGGCGGCTAACAGTTTGTTTTAGGTCAGCATTAACCGGCCTCTTTCCTCTCAGCGTCTAACAATTTATATTTTGCACCGACTGTCTCTCAGAAACTTCTGTCTTCCGTCTCCAAACACCTCTCTATTCTGCGAAAAACCTTCTGTTCATCTACTCTCTCCTTCGAATCTCAACATCGTCTCTCATATCCCAACAACTTCTGTTCATCCATTATTCTCCGTCTCCCAACATCTTCTGTCTGCCAACAACTTCTCTGCGTCTCCCAACACGTTCCCTCTCCCGTCTTCTGTCTTATTCTCCTAAAATCCCTTACCTGATAACATCGGTGGGAAGATACATAATTTCAAACCACGAATAAGCTATTATCCTCAAATGCTTCTATTGACTTGCTCTTCGACAAATAGGAAAATTTTCAAATGCTGGGCCTAAATACTTCATGTGTTTTTCGTTTCTCTCCGTGAGATTGCAAAATTTCCACTTAAGTTTTCGCCAGAAGCAGCCCCCTAATTATTCACGGCGATCCCTTTTCGTGGTAAATCCCTTTTTTTTGGGGGGGGGGTAACAGGCTACTACATGAGGGTGATCCTGAAACAGGCAACTCCCCTTTAATAGCATAGGAAGGGAATTGAAAAGGGGGGATGCGGAAGGTAGAGCAAGGTAGCCAAGGGTTAACTAGGGCCCCCGGGCTATTGTTTAAGGATCCTACCCGGTGTTTCACCTAAAGAGATGCAGGTAAAACCCTAGAAAACCTGCATCAGGTAGGTCGGGCATTGGGTGCTATTCTCACGCCCTTCCGAATGACGGGAGACGAGTCTGCTGTGGGGACGCAGCATTCCCTTCTCCATGTCTCCACCAGTTTCAGGAGGCAGTTGGCCGACTGATCCAATGGGATCAGCGGACAGCTCTTGCCATATGCCCAAGGTCTTTGACCCCGGTACATATACCTCCTAAAATAGGTGAAGGTGTCTCGGCATGTGAGAACTTTGATAAAAAGTACCCAGAGAGAGTGCGAGGCATTCCCGACATGATCAGGTGAGCCCCGCAGTCACTCTGGGCTGAAGCGCCTGCGAGAAATCTCCCGCAGCGCCCTTTTGTTAGACCATAACAGAATATATATTACTTA
Organism: Eucriotettix oculatus; assembly: GCA_034510155.1. Taxonomy (NCBI): domain Eukaryota; kingdom Metazoa; phylum Arthropoda; class Insecta; order Orthoptera; family Tetrigidae; genus Eucriotettix; species Eucriotettix oculatus. The sequence goes on from CM067378.1 coordinate 2,536,866, forward strand.
TTTCCGAAATCGACTCTGAGTTTTAATGCATGCCAGGGCAGCTGGAAGAACGACGACATATTTATGGCTATGGAAACTTCGGGGGGCTACTTGTGTGGTCATATATTCCAAACATCGCGTGAACAAAAAACCTTTTTTGTATGTCTTGATTGACACTGAACTACACTCAGCTGTGAGAAAACAGAAGCCAGGAATCTAATAAATGCTGTAGAGCATTGAGGACATCGTCATGAAACGGACGAGCAGTACGGCAAAGTTTGTGCACGGTTAGTGTAACTTATATCCATGTAGGGGTATCAAAGTATGGTTTCTCAAACGTCACAAACGTCAAAGCTCATGCCAGGTTTCGAACCCGAGACCTCTGGGCTTTGTGGCAGCGATGTTAGAGTCCGGCACAAATGGAAAATATTCCCGCTTAGTACCAGGGGTGGGTCTGAAGGGATATGAACCGATGTCCCACCAACTGGCTGCATTAGTCGCAGTTACGTTGATGGAGATCCGTAAGCCATATTATATGTTGCGATTGTTGCCCACAATAGGACCGTGATATCTTAATCGCCTGTTCTTATATAAATGTTATTTCGATTTTAAATTAATTTCTTTCGTTATTTATTAATTACTAAGTAATAAAGAATTATATAAATATTACATTTTGGCTCAGAACTATGGGGCATGCATTAATTAATTAATAAAACAGGAAAATATTACAGAATCTCATACAGTAACACAACACACCCCACAAAATTGTACAATGCAAATCATCCTGACGGAATTACACATGCAGGTTCAGTAATAATAGTCAATTTGGAAGAGATACCACCCTATACATAAAACCTCTGTGTGCTTTGGTAAAAGTCAAGTTGGTATTCCATTTGACCGTCCATACCCACTTCAACATCTTGTTCAAGTCTTGATGCAAATACAAGGAGTAACATCTTAACTGTCGCAACGTGTTTATTTCCCGCTTCCCTACGCAATGGAAGTTGCACTCTCGTCAGCATTTTAATACGTAAATAGTGTCCAGAGCCAACACTTTCAGTGCCGCCTTCTAGCTTCCCAGAATGATTTATAAATAAATTGAATAATCATTTCAACATTCATTCATTTCTTTTTTTTTGCATTTTAGAGTGGCGTTAATTAATTGTTCATTGGGAATACAAAAATTTTAAGTCTAATGCATGAATTACACATTTATTTAAATTTTAATTACCGTACAGTCACCAATATGTATACAATACAGAATGGCATTGAATGTTTCTCACAAAGCAAATCTGAAAGAAGTGCCTTACTACTGAATCAAATCTATTTTGTATTAATCCTTATTGAATACAAGATAATGTTTCATGAATTAATGAACAGCAGATAGTTAATTACCGAGAAAAAATGAACAGCAGATAGTCAATTACCGAGAAAAAATTTAATTCATTCTTAGCTGTTACAGTGAAGGTGTTTTCTCAACACAATCTAAAATAAAACATTCTTGGTAAGCACTGACTCTAAATAATGAATAATATTGCTATGCTTTTATCATCACTTCACAATTATATAACTTGGAGTAACTTTCCACTCATTGGAATAATAAAACTAAAATTCAATATAATCACCTTTCATTTCCATCTTAGTCCGTTCCTGTAACTCTTCTACGCAAGACTTACATTTGTTTACGAGGGTCAACTATGGAAATCCTATTCTACACCTAAAAGGGTCTGCACTTCTGGGTAGTGTGGGGCTTACACTCGCTAAAACCACAAAACCCCTTTCCGCACGACTGTCTTTGGCACCATGCCTTGACTATTTACAAAATATATTTTCCTAACGCTACTTAATGAAAACTACATTATGAAACCTATCTTAAAAATTAAGGTAAAAATGAAGGGAATGAATTATCTTAGTTATGTTTTCCTGACAAGAGATTGAAAGTCACTCGCTTTCCCCGAAAGGCCAATATGAATGAACGTGGTTACTACTGCCCACGAGTCCTCACTGACAAGCTTTGTCGGCACATGTCTTTTGACTGAGGTCCACTTATCGCACTGGCAGACAGTTCTGACTGCCGCCTTTCCAATCCTGAAGAGAAATGCGTGATGAATGTAACATGTCACCTCCCGGTCGCCTCGCGGTCCACCTTCCTCTCCAGTCTCCAGTTGTCATCCCAGAGTTTCTATTGCCAAGTGGTCAACCATGAGCACCATAGGCGCACGTCACCCTTAGGCCTCGGGCACGATAAAAGCGGCAAGCGGTGAGCGGTGGGACTCCGAGCGGCAGAGTAGTGAGCGACAGAGAACTCTTGAGCGGGTACATGACGCACTGGCTCGTCTTGCATTCCCCATCATGGAGTCGTCGTTGAAGTAGCAAAGCTTCTCTTGCCTTCTATGGAAACGAATTTTAACGAAAGGCAAGAAAAACTTGGAGGTCATCCCATAAATAGGAGTAGAAATTTAAGAGATGACGAAAATAGGTTTTTCGAAAATACGAGAATGTGTTTGCGAACATTCGATTACGTGCTAATAAACACTAAACCATTTTAATGAGGTACTTACAATTAAATTTACATCTACAGTTTTATGAAGAATGTAAGTTGCAACAATTGTAAGAGTAATTTCAGTTAGTAAAATTATCCATTAATTCATAATAATTGAAAATATTGTATTATATTCGAAAGTATATTACGCGTACCTGTCATAAGTTTTATTTCATTTCCAATTTTTTTATATCAGTACTTACGCTTTATAAAATTTTATGTCTTAGGAAGCAATTTAGTTAAATAAAAATGTATATTAATAAATGCTCTCATCATTTTATTGTATCTGATAAAAAGAAAAGAAACTATACGTTTCGGAAGAAAAGAAACATGTTTAGTCTTGAAAAAATAATTACTTATTTCGTCGGATACTTTGGATCCTCTATGTCATTTTAAACCTGAATTAAATGTACAAATTATATTCGTTTTTAGACTAATTGGGATGTTTTTAAAGTTGCAAGTCATGGGCGACAAGAAATTGTATGTAATAAGTACATTTAATTGAGGTTTAAAATGGCCCAGTAGGTCCGAACCTCCCAAAAAATTAAATCATTATTTTTTGAAGACTTGTTCATTGCCTTCAAAATATATCTTACAACAGTCTTCACTAAGCAAATAAATATGTTTGATTATCGATGCAAATGATGGTAAAATTTTGAAAACTATTACCTTCCGAAAAATTAAACCAAATTAAAGTTCTTAAAAATAATCTTTAACATTTAATAAACAAATTAAGTCATTTTTTACTAACGGAAATTACAGTGGCCTCGTCCTGTTTTTTTGTGCATTCAGTTGGGCTCGAGAGTTTTTTATAGTCCCTGCCGCTCAGCAGGGGCAAAAAATTAATGTCCGGGGTGAGCGGTGAGCAGCAAGCTGAGCGGCGGAATTTGAACCACTCCGTCGCTTACCCTTATCGTAGCCAGTGGAACCGCGGACCCATTGAATTGCATTGAAACATTAAAGTGAGCGGTGTCGCTCTAACTACCTGCTCCTTGCCGCTTACCGCTCGCCGCTCAGACACCAGGCTCCTGCACTCCTATACTGAGTGAGATTCCGCCCTTGACTCTTGTCCGTACAGCAGAATTGACGTCGCCATGAGCTTGTTCAGTCTGCCTTATCAGCCACTCTCTTTATGTGCGGCCAGAAGGTCAGCTTTGTGTCAACGATGACTCGTAAGTATGCTGACTGTACTGCAAAGACCCGCACTTAAAATCGCACAATGTTGTCGATTCTTTGTCTTGTAAGCAGCACTAATTTTTTTTTAATCTGCCAACGACAGTTTGGCCTACCACAGTTTTTACCTACCACAGAGAAATTCTACTGCTACTATTGCAGATAACATTGTAATAATCTCAGCTGATACTAAAGCGAATCAAGCATCTGAACGTCCCAGAAAGTAGTCTCAGCCAATAGCGCAATTAAAGTAATCAGAAGAAAATCTACGCAAATTACTCTTCCGCACGTGTCGCAGTTCTCAGTACACAACCAAAACCAGTAAAAACAGAAGTGAAATCTTTAGAACTACACCTGCATTAAATATTGACTTGACCGTATAAAGAAAAACAGATCGATCTAAAGACTGTGGTGGGGGATATATGTGACTGACTGTTGCTTGTCAAATCAACCTTTAAGGCGTACACAATACTTAAATTTTGGTTTAGTGTTCAACTTCTTGATAATATTAAAATATGGCTCATTTTTATAATATATATATCTAAGTTTATGCAGTCAACTATTTACAATATATTAAAAGCATATAAAATAATAATAATAATAATATGACCTATTTGCAAAATTTGCTATCATTTTTAAACTTGCTCCGACTATCCGCATGGCCGTAGTTAGGAAAATTACACCAGTTACGTTTCGAATCTCGGCCAAACAGATTTTTGTACGGTTTTTAAGCATCCGTTCGTGTTAGATTACGTATCACCTTAGTCTTGTCAAAAATTGGTCTACTGTCGTCGACAAAATTGTAGAGCCCTGAGTTTGAAGCCTCCCTGTGCTATATGAAAGAAAGACAGAAACACCCTGACGTTTTTCAGTTTCCTCGCCAAAACGCATGTATAAAATGTTTTAAAAATTTTGCATTTACATCTCATAAAATGGCATTAAATTCTGCAAAAAATGAGACCTTTTACAATAACGTAGGTCAATCCGAGTGGTCACAGTGAGACTTCAAACTCAGGGATCTACTATTTTGAAGCTTTAATTTTCTGCTTGACGCCAAAGTCATGCCTGTTCGTCGCAGTGCAAACTTGTAATCCCATATTCTATTGTCGCAGACACGTCCTCACCATCAAAATTCACGGCATCCGGCAGTCAGATTTTCATTACCTCATTCCATTAATGATTCGGGTTCTCAAATACTCTAAATGCAATGGACAGAATTGTTTCTTTAACATTTCACAAATACGCACCTGGCACAAATGTATCTTTTGTTTGTAAAACTGTGTCTTCAGATGATTCCTAATTATAGCCGAATTATACTCAACTTTTCTGCTTTGAACTGAAGTTTTAAATATTTATAACATGGAATATAATTGCATATATTTTAAGGATCCTTTCATGTTGCAATGCGCCACTGCATATATCTATATCTATGATCAAAGAAAACGGCAATCGCGAACCGCGTGATCTCATTCATCGTCAGTCAACGGCCTCTCACGAATGCCATTTTTGAGCTGAGCTTTAATATTGAGGCAGTTATAGGGGAACAGACTCTGAAAATTCCTTTACAAGGTAAACGTCATGCGAAGATTACGAAAAGAATAGTGAGTCAAGTAGGTAGTATATTCCTATTTCGTAGTATATTGTCTGCAAAGCTGTAAATCTTCTAACTTGTAGAAAGTTATGTAGACATGTAAACTACAAAATAGGAATACGGTATCTACTTCACTTAGCCCAGCAGAAAAAAATAAGCTGAATTTTTTTTTGGTATATTTGGGGGACCAGGGATAATATTTCTGTATCTTTTCGTTTACCTTAGCAACGAACTTTCAGGGTTCTTTAATAACTCGCTTCAATATTGCAGCTCAAATACGATATTTTTGAGACGACGTTGACGGACGAAAATCCATATTTCGAACTGAAATTTTGCAGATGACCATCTGAGGTATCATTGTACAAACTAAAAATCGTAAATTGTCGCGCTGTAATCATTGCTCAAATTAGGCCACTTGGTGTGGAATACCCTATTGAGATTGTAATTGTTACTTATGTGTTTCTTTCATAGCCCACAAAAATATTCTCAAGGTCATATCCAGTCTTTATTCTTTCGCCGATCCGTGTGTTTACACTTAGACTTCTTTACGCATCTGATCAAATTTTATTCAGTTTTTATGTGAACAATTTTTTGATATTTTTAAGCTCAATAAACTTGTGAATCTACGTATTATTTTTATGTTGTAAGAGACGTTAAAAAAGAAAATTGAAAACATTGATGCAGACTCTCGCTTCACGTGTGAAGAATCTACAGAGTTGAAGGTCAAAGTCTCTCCACATAATGAAACAGGTTCTTACACATTCACTTCCGAAATTGTACACTTTAAGTGTAACGATAATACAAGCATCATTTTTCTGTCTTTAAATTTAATATTTGTTGACATATTTGGCCGTATTTTTATTTATGTAACGATAATACTCAAGTCTTTACATAAAAAATCAATTTCCTGATTACGAGTAATGTTTAGTTTTCATTTCATTTTCATTTTATGTTTTTGATTTTTATTAAATGATTAAGATGATGCCAGAAACTCGACGATATCTTCACAGAACCACATAACAAAGGATATCGTTGAATTATTACTAATTTTAAGCCAAATATCTGACGCAATTTTTTACCTGGAGTGAATTATTCCATAGTAAATGGTCGTCATTCTATTGGCTGGTTTGACGCGATTCTCCATCTTGGTCTGACCTGAGGCATCCTCTTCTGAAGGCAGTGTTTCCTTCATTATACATCCTTACTTAATTTATCTATATTTCATAATGCTTGCTGCCCGTTGCTCCAGCGTTTGTTGCTATTCTGCTTTCTTCAACTCCACATTTCATTCTACTCTCTCCAGGTCTTCCGATGGTCCATTTTTCACATGCATTGTATTGCAATGTCCCTTTTCCTTTGTCGTACGTCGTTGGTTATCCATCACCTCTTCCACTATATCCAAACTTCCTTGACGCGCACCAACACGAACATAATTTGTCTTATTTTTTGAATGACGTGCGTCTTGTTCTTAACATATTATTGTACGTAAATTAATTACAAAATTATTCTGTTTCTCATATTCTTCATTCACTGAAAATGAATAATTGTAATTATCTTATATTTAAATTTTACAATAAGTAAATAAATTGGACACAAGCGTGAAAGATTAATTGATTAATTGATCAAACTACAATTACTAGGTTTCGTCTTTAATTTAGATCTTCATCGGGTGTAATTTTGAATCTAAATTAAAAAAATATATTTAAGTATTTGCTGTCAAAATTAGTTACATGAAATGATATGAAACTTTTTAAACTTACAATTTGCTGCATTGTCCACTTTTTCGTGGATATCTGCCCTAAATTGATATTATACTAACAAATTTGGAGTAACATTTGATAGGAAAGCTCTGACTGTTCCAACCGCAATGAGACTAATAACAAGGTGTTTTAGAAAAGAGATATATGTTGTTATTAACGAAGGAAGTACTTCGTATTTTGATAATTTGTAAGTTAACATTATTTCATGAGAGTAACAATCTATCATATATTTCATTTCAAATTTTAGTGCCACTTTTAACATTTAACTCTATCATGTTTATCTGGAATGAAAACACTCTGAGTTATTAAAGCATTGTAATAAAGAACCTCAGAGTTTCAAATAATGTTTTAGTTTTAGGTATATTATTTTCAATAAATTCTACGAGACATCCTCTTGCAATGAAAACCACACGTTATTTTAAGACCACAATTAATGCTGACCTTAAAGAGATAGAAAAGAACTAAGTATGTATGATTCTGCTATTATGATCATAGGGATCGCCTGACCAACGTCGACTAGTGCTACCTCTGGTGGAGAATTGTGTAAGTAAATGGGCGGTACCGACTTTCGTTATTATATGCTATATACATTGCATTTGACGTTTTGAAAGAAACTAATGATTGAAAATGAGGAAAATTTTGAGGAAAAGTTTTGTGCGTTCCTCAGTGTCCTGTAACAAAAAACCCAGATTTGAAATTCTATAGCTTTCGAATCTCCAGGGGGAAACCGATCGGAAAAAATCATGGATTTCTCGCATATATTGTAACTTTTTTCAACGGTATTCGATAATATTAATATAATTACACATGTATTTTGAGCAATCTCTGATATTTACTAAGTTAAATTATTTTCCAATTAGACATTACATCAAACATGTTCTTAATAATTGATGTACTTTTGTAGCAAATATATTGGGGACAAAATATAACTTTTTATATATCATTTAATTACGTAAAGTGATAGATTTCATTATTAAATTTAAACAAAAATGTTTTTTTCATTAAACTATAGTGTAATAATTAGTATAACAATTAATTGTAGGTGTATTTTGTACATTTCTATACTTTTTATAATTACAATTATTATTATTTAAATAGAAATTTTATAAAAATATAAGAAATATTAATTACAATTTCAGAAAACGCTTAACCATTTAAAAAATAATTTGTTTACATGTAGTTTTGTTTGCTTAAATAATATTCGTTAACTTTGCTGTTATCTTATTTAAAATATATACCTGCACAATCTCATGATTTTTAGCACTATGTGTCCAGGAGTATATCCTACTACCGTGTCAGTAATTATTCGCAAATCTTCCCTTGCTCCTTCTACTACTTTACTAACGTGAAAGCTTTCTAGCAATATTAGTCCTATATTTAAGGGTTTTCCTGAAAACACTCACATCTACTTCTTGAAACTTACATTTAATAATAATTAGCTTTATCAATCTACATTGATTATTTACAAATTTAACAAAATTCTCATAACACGTAACGGAACGTAACTTTTCTATTCTACCACCACTTTTATTACACAATTTTCCGATAAGGGGCCCTTACAAGGCCAATCTGACAGTCAGTATTAGCAGAAACTACAAGAATTATTGAGTGCACAGATGCACTTCAACCATTTCGTGAAGTTTCTTGAATCCCTGCTTGTTAGGAAATAATATATTTGTTCGTGAAATATACACAGTTAATAAATATGTACACTTTTCGCGAGGTATACGATTCTTTCACGGAACGTCAACGATTCGCTGTATTTTTAGTGACAATTGTCATTATTATAAAAATAGATACGACATTATGGACGATCGTTTCAAATTTTGTCAGTTTACTTCAGAAGAGACATTTAGGATGAGATGCAAAAGGAACTTCGAAACGTCGGCATATCTAAATTTGTTAATTTGTTCTCTTTATTTCATAAGGTCGTATCTATTATTATTGGTTCCACAGACGTTGTTTTTTACACGATTGCCATTATTAAAGCCAAACTGGTTGATCTGTTTTAAATGGACAACTGCTAACTGAAGATTGTTAGTGTGGTTCACGGTCTTTAATGGGGCTACCATCGCATCGCATCACATCCATGACCTATAATGAATGTACTAGTAAGCTTTATACGGAATTTATTAATTCATATTAAGATTATTGTTGCTTATCATAGTCATTTGTTACATTAACATAGAATCTATTTAACTTCATTATCTCAAATAAAAATTTACAGTTTACTGTAGTTTTTGATACAACTGCAAGAAGAGTCTTGAAAACTAATAATCATTCGAGAGAAAATTTATTTAACTAAACAACCGTTACGACGCTTCAAGAATTATATATAGGTCATATATCGATCTTAGGTATTGTAAATAAATAAGCATTCGCAAGACGTAGTTTTCTTTTCATTCAAACTAGAGAAATATTATAAATCATGAGCATTGGCATTTGACAGAGACTCCATGTAACACGAAAGAAAAGTTACGGCTAAGCTAAGAGCCAACGAGAAATTAATGTTGAGATCACACCGGGAAAGAGATACGAGTGAGTATTATCTCTAGAACTTTGGCCCTTGACCATGAGAGTCGAATAGATAGATCTAATACTGCAACATTAGACAAAGTGGAAACTAGAATGTGACGTAATATATACAATATACTGTAGAACCGCACTTACAAAATAGTCACACTAGTTAATGAATCGAAGTAAAAGCTACTTTCGATGACGTGTTCGTTTTAATAGCTTTAAAGCATCTCAATGTAAGAATCAACACAATGAACTCGATTTCCTACTTCAGTCAAAATTAACAAATTCAATACCCGACGTTTTTATACCAATTCTACAATTTATGAATAAGACAATTTAAATATTCACGACGTTTTCTTTGAACGAGGAAAGCTACGGCTTCTAAAGTTAATTAAGTGAATTCTAGTAAAAATAAATACAAGCTATTGTATTCCGCCGAGTATCACGTTGAGATACTATGTATTTTATAATACTTATGTCTGTAAGTTTAAATAACGCCATTGCAGACAATATAATTTAAAAGCAACTACATGTTTCGCTCCTGATATGAACCCTCTTCAAGTTGAACAAAATTACAATGCACGAAATTATAACATTCCAAAGATATTACAGTAGAGCCAAATAATATAGTATATGAAGAAACAGAAGACAAAAATATTTGTAAAAAATTATATATTTGATACATTACATATCATGAATTAAGATATTATGTATACTACTGAAAAATCAGTGTCCGGTTTTACATTCAGAGTATTAATGTTATATGTTATGTTAAGCATTTCTGAAACTAATCGCGATTTGCAGTGTACTGTCTTTGTCTAAAATTTGGAAATTGTTCCACACAATAGTGTGGTAAGATTCTAAAATATGTTTTGAAATAGCGAATAATTTGTCTGCCTTCCAAAAAGATTACTTAAACACAAAGGCCAAATATCCAACACTAATCCCACGAAACACTTAACAAATTATATCATTATGCCATTCCACCAACTTTTATACAATTCTCTGAAAAACCGATTCAACTCCTACAACATCCAGCTCATAACTAAGTCATCCAATAATTTAGCCACAATGTAAAACATTTAAAGGACCCTGTTGATAAAAACAAAATCCATAATGTACGTCATTGTTGTTCTGTTGGACAAACGCAGTGGCAGTTCCGTCGCCTCCGTCCGATTTTTCTCCGTCACCGGGAAATGTGAAAGGGGCCATAAGCCGTCTTTTCCCCGGCCCGGGAGATCCGGGTGAAAAACAGATAATGTGAAAGGAGCCTGGGAGTGGACAACTTCTTACAACCAAGAAGAAGGCAATCTATTCTCACGGAGAAAAAAAGATGCCCGTTTTCGCCCCAGATCCATCTTGTTATAAGCAGAAATGTAGGGTATAGAACTGATTAACAATTACATTTAACGTTTGATATTCCAAAGCTAGCAGTATTGCTTACATAGCTCACAATTTAAAGTGCCAAATGTAATCTATAATTGCAATATTCGAGATATCAAAATATAGCTATATAGCTGTTTATTAATAGAGAGTGTGATGTCACACTATTCTCACACCAGATACAACTAATGGCTTTGAAATTTATTACCATTTTATTGGATTCAATTGAAAAAACTAGTTTGCCTTGCATCGGAATGTGTACATGCAATGCCATGCGAACGATTGTTTCCAATGTTTTTATTCTATTACTCAACAGTAAACATTGCTGTCGAAAGTTTTTAATATTGAACACAGAGTGAAAAATTTCATTATATTTGTAAATAGAAATCTATAATCACTTTTGAAAATTGTATTTTAATTAAATATGGAATTATTGCCACGTTAAATGGCTAGGAACCGCATTAAAAATAAATATTTCCTAAAATATTGTCCATGCCTTCTCGGCATGTAACGGCTTATTTAATTTTAAGAGATTCCACTATTCAGTCATACTATCTGCATAAACCAAAACTGCCAGTATTACTGAGTGTGAATGGTGAACTGATGCCATGAATGACGGATCTCTAGACATTTTGATGTCTTGGGGTGTGTTAGGCACGCCAGGACGCGGCCCCGGACCCAGTCATAAACTGGTGCGGCCAGGACAAAGAATTTCTACCTGCATCCCCGCTTACCGTTGCCGAGGGGTTGATTACCCTATAGCGCCCCGAACAGGAAACTTTCTATCAATAGCTGCAAAACCTTATACAATTAATTTTCATTCTTCTCTCAAAGTGGATGTCACAAGTAAAGACAATATTCGACACATACTACGTCAAGTGATGTCAATTTGTTCTCAGTCATCACTGAAAAGGCACGGGTGGTTGAGCCGTAATTATTTCAATTAATATTGCTGCGGTGCTTTGAGTTTGAAAGAAATGTAGGATAAGCGGTACTAGAACCAGATTGCATGGCAGAAAGGAAACAATAATATTCGATAGGCAAAACTAAAATAAGTTACAATAAAACGAGAAAATTCTTATTACCAGAGTGTTTTATTAAAGTTATTAGCGGCAGTAATTTAATGTATAAGTTCTTCTAGGGAGTATGAACTTTATTCATATTGAATAGTTAAAATACTCGTAATAAATGGTACAATGGCATCCTTATTACCTATTCTTGCAATTAAGATTAAGTATCAAATATATCACTTCTCAGAATATAAATTTATATACAAACTAAGATATCAATAGAGGCAGTAACAATTTAGAACATCTATCAACCTATTTATTAAACCAATCAAGTTTCATCCCATTAATGGATCTCTTCAAATAAATGCAGCATCAGATTACACCAATTTGTCTCTTTTCAATATTGACTTCAACCTAATACTTTAAACTACCATCTATTCTTTTTACGGCACAGATGCAATTCAACCATTTCTAGCAATTTCTTGAAGACCTGCTCGTTGCCAAAAATGCATTTGTCGCCGAAATTTACACAAAAAGTAAATACAGTCAAAGTTTCGCAACGGACACTTCTAATAACCGGACAATTTTTTCCCCATATACTTTACAAAGAAAAGTACTTCTAATAAACGGTCACGGACACTATTTTCGATAATAATGTCTCTAATAAGCGAAAACAATTGAGGATTGCAGATTGTCTACTTTGATGTAGATGGTCCCGGAATTTCGCAATCCCGAAGCAGCTTTACGAACTCTTCTCAGTTCTCAGACAACCGTATTTTGAATCGTACTGACTTATGTGTTCCAGGTTGAAACGATTTGTGGAGATGAGCACGAGAAAAACATTATTTCGATTAAAATAAAAGGCGGAGTTAATTAAACTATATGAAAAAGCGAAAATCAGTGTCCGAGCTCTTGTTTTAAGATTCAAAATCGGGGAAACCAAAGTCGCTGAAACTATAAAACTAAGAAAACTTTTTAAAAAGTGGATAGAAAACAGGAACGACGAATCCATATCGTTATTTTTAAAAACATCCGGCGTAGCTATTGGCAAATGTACATAAGAGAGGATTTTCATGCCTCATTCCGGCCCATTAATAAGGGAAAGGCTTTGGAAGTTGCCAAAGAATTAGGCGAGTGTTGGTTGGCTGGACAAATTTAAATTGCGTTTGCACCCCACACACATATATATGTATATGGGAAATAACTTTTAATAATTTTGTATGTATATAGAGGATAATTATTAGGAAGCGTGCTGGGCTGTTTGCCAGGCCAACGGCAGAAAAAATAATTATCGCGATAGCTTCATGTTGAATTAACGTCCAATTGAGATGATATCGATAGCCAGAACGAAAAAGGCAAATCAGTATCACCAGAGGAGTGGCACGTCAGCCCTTAGACCTTAAAATTGGGACTCGCAAAACATCTCATTGCGACATAAACACGTGGTGCAACAATGAAGAAGGGAGGGACTCAGACCTGCATCCAGGTCAGACCCGGAAAAAAGGACCGAGCCATCGAGAAACAACACCAAGCCTCGGAGGCAATTAACACACACCACCAGGCGGAAGAAGGTTCATATAAGAAGAAGCAGACCAGATTTTAGGCGACTTTATTGAGAAGACATAACATTACATTACGTACTGCCATTACAGGGCATTCCATTACATTATTACATCAGTATGGCGAGTATGAGGAAATACGACTTGGAGTAATGAGCTTCCAATAGCTGATTGTTGCATTACGGACGCCGAGGAGCAGAAGACAGCCTGACCAAAGAAGAGATGTCGTATCATCACCAGCTACTGAATCTACAAGCGGCGATGAACCAGATTTACGTTTCTCGCCCCTGGTTTATTTGAGTGCTAGTAAAATTTTCGGTGCTCTCCGGTGAGTTTAGCAAGCAGCCAGCCCAAAATTTTAATAATGTAAATTAATGTTTTATTTTATTTCTAATCCAAATGGTTCAAATTTAATTTAATAAAACCGTTCCCTTTTCTTTCTTAGCATTGCAATTTCTTCATTAATAATAATCATCCCCAGATCCAGCACAAAGGCGTTAGTGGCTGTTGACACTAATGTGCCAGAGTGGCGGATCACAGTGAAGGCTACTCGAAAACTAACAATTTCAATTACGACGAGACTGCACTATTTGTTACAGTTCTGCCACACAAAACGATGGCATTAAAATTCGAAACATGCATAGCAAAGAAAACATCGAAAAAAAGGTTCACAAACATGGAAGGCGATTTTTGAACCTCCGCTATTAATAGGCAAAAATCTTAAACCCAGGTGTTTCAGGGGCATCAATTTGAACCATTTCGGACTTTTAATAGTAAAATTTTGCGATAAAGTAGAAACGCTGTCTCGCAGCCCAAAATTGAATTTTCTAACGTTAAAATCATTTCTCTTCCGCCAAATTCGTGATCCCTGAGTGAACCTCTAGATCAGGACATAATGAAATACTTTAAAGTGAACTACAGAAAGTGTGGACATCTGCACCTCTTCAAACATTCAGTGGACTACTTTTGCTGTAAACAATATAAAGAAACTGTATTGAACTGTTATCCGAAATCGAGTTTTCCTTTGGGAGGAACCTAAATGATGAATCTACTTTGGTATGGTAGGTATGCGGCCTTCCAGTTGTATCTCCGTTCATGGGAACTTACACTCTACGTATTCTTTTCCCCAACGTCAACGCTTCACTGTTCCTTTACTGAGAATTGCCAATAATAGACACGTCTACTGCTCCCTGTCTGATTGACGGTGTCCTCAATCACGTTAAACGAGTCACAGGAGCAATCTAGAGCAATCCCATTCCAGATGGGAAACGTGTGCTACAGCCGAGAACAGATAAGGCAGGAGTGAACGTGACGGAAAGAGTCAACACAATTATTGTAAATGCTCTTGTGATTACGAAACCAACATTTTTTAAAAATTTATATCATGCGTTATAGCGGCTGGTAGTTAGGAGAATCGCCTTCGGCCAAGTTCAATTATAAACAGTCAGAAAAAGTATTAGCAAATTTGGATAGAAGAATGTAGACAGTGTCAGCAGTCAGGCTGGTATATTGTATAGACAACTTGGGGGCAGTCCGGAGCTCACTCAGTCTTTGTTCAGACAAGTTCCTAGTGTTACAGAAAATATGAAAACATCGACGAAACAAATATATTGCTGTTATTTCAGGATATATTGTACGTCAAGAAAATCATCCGTAAAATGTAATAGATAGTAAGTATATGATGAGTTAAAAAGACGTTGTTATAATATCCAAATCCCGTTTGTATGAATACAATTAATGTTTAACAACGCTGGTAGCGTACCGGTAGGCCGCTGAAGGGGAGTTCCTCCTCAAACGACAGTACTTCCCTGACCCATTTCCTTTCCCTACCGCGCATTTAAACATGCCATGTAGAATCTCACGAAGAGTAACTTCCGACATAAGTCGTGGACACATTACAAAAAATAAAAAATAAAAAATAAACAGTACGCTGGTCCAAAAGAAAACACTTGAGTAAATCAAAAGAGCTTCTTCAGTATTATTACACAAAAATATAAAAAACACAAAGTAAGGTTAATCACAACTAATCCACAACAAAAGCTGTTGAATCTCCAGTGATTAATAATGAAAAGACCCCATTGCGAGAGATCACAATATCGATATAAGAACCCATCCCATGAATGTAACAAACAAAAGAGGACGGAAGAAGGAAGCCAGCGACGGCAACTCCGCACTTTGGCACTTCCGAGCGCGGCGCTGGTAACGGTGATTCAATGTACATTCACATGTGCATGCGCCATGCACCGTGCCAAAGGTGACGACGCATTACGCAAAGAGTATCTTAAATAAATGTCATCCCCACTACCTCCATAAGAGAACAGGCTGCTAAAATCCTTCTTAAACCAGAAAAAGATAAATTAAAGTGCATTTTTGATTTACACCAAGCCTTAGTATTTTCAAATATGTAAGGTAAAAATATTAATTCAAATCGGAATATTAAAAAAAGTGAGAATGTTTCGAAATCACTATTGTGAGTTGGATGTAAAGTTATATCAGAAATTTCTCGAATAAATATTAAAAATGTATAATTTTCTATTCGCAAATGTTGGAGGAGAAAGGAAATTGTTTTTCCTAGGATCTGAATTCCGAAAAAAAGATAATTTTTTATAATATAATTGAGGTAGGCCGACGTTTCGACGGGACAGGAACATCTCTAGGAAATGGCGCTTACAGGGAATTTAAAGCTTTACATTAGTTCACTGTGGTTCCCGTGTTAATAAAGTCGTATATGTTGTTTTATTAACTAAGGCCAGTGCGAGGATAACAATGCACACGAGTGAGAGCCATCTATCTCATTGTATACAGTTGACTTAGGATCGCTCCAACACTAATTTGTCTTACAAGGGAACTTGTTCACAATTTGATTCTCTTTTTAGTGCACTCCTTGCTTTCACTAAATCGTCGATAATTTCCGAAAATACAGCTAAATTTAAACGAGAAACGGACAAATGGCCGTGTTATCACTATTAAATTTAAATTTATATTCCTTACTTTTTCAAATTAAATTTAATTTTCATAGTTAATTAATCGATTAAATTAAAAATATATCAACGGGACTTATTAATCTCAGTAAGGTCCTTTTATTATTTAATCGCGCTGAATAAGTCGCGCGTACATAAATGGTTTAAGAAACATTTTCGTAATTTAAATTTTTATAATTACTTTTCAATAATTTAATGAGATAGTGTTTCATTTTTAAAGTCGTCCCTAGCATATAAATAAAATACCTTATTATCAGAATTAAGACCCAAAAAAAACAATTTCCATTCTCCTCCATCATTTGCGAATAGAAAATTATATATTTTTAAAATTTAATGTAGAAATATGCTGATGTAACTTCGCATCCAACTCGCAATACTGATTTCGAAACATGCTCACGTTTTTTAATATGGCCTGTTAATCTATCCCTTCTCTTAGTCAACGTCCTCCATATTGTTCGCTTTTCCTTTATTTTGTTAAGAACTTCCTCGTTCGTGATCCACCCATCTGATTTTTAGTATATAGTATATAGCACCACATTTCAAATGCTTCTATTCTTTTCCTGTCCGGAGTTCCTGTCGTCCTCCTTTCGCACCCCTATAACGCCACGTTCCATACCGACATTTTTAGCAATAATTTCCTAATATTCACACTTATATTTTCCGCAAGTAAATATGTCTTTTTCGCGAAAGCCGTTAATTCTTTATTAGAAGTATTCTTTTATCATTATTATTTAATTATAAATAAAAGACAAAAAATGGTAAAACGTAGGTAATGCAGTAATGTTATAAAGAAAAGTAATTATATAGTAGAACACAAAGAGTGGGGAAAAGTCTAAAATGAAAATATTTAATAACAATACGTTTTCCCCTCATATTTAGTTCTTTGCTTAACATAATACGAACATTTCTTGTTTCTGCAATGCCCGGTATTATTTTAATAATAGAAGTGAAGAGGTTACTAAAGTTGAGGTTCAAAAAGGATTCTTAATCTTTTTTTCTATTCTGACTTTTGGCCAATCTTTGTGTTTTATTTGAAGTGTTGTCAAAGGTTCGGCCACCAACTCTCAGGACCTCTTCAATACTTTCTGCAAAAAAATTACAAATAAATTTACGTAGTTGAATATCAATAGGTAAACAAATAAATAAAATCGGCATGTTGCAGGTCCTTACAATTAAAATGTTATAAAATATAAACAAAATTAATAAATATAAATATAAAATCCTATCTCTGCTACAACGTCCGGGGCCGAAACGAGTGAAAAGTGCCAAGGAAACGTCGCAAAGCTCACATTACGTAACGGAATGTTTTTAAATTACATGATTTTCCTTTCAAAGATTCCATATTACACAAGTAAATGACAATAATAATAATACAATCTAGTTTTCAAGTTATGAGTTCATTATTTCCCTTAAAAAAGCATTCCTTCTTAAGGCGTTCAGCTTATAAAATGTGACACAGAAGATGTGTAGTTGTTAAAATTAATACCATACTAAATATTTGGAAGATCATTGTTAGCTGAATAATAATAAATTTGTATTTTATATAAATAATAAAAAATCAGTAAGTTATGTTGTCATTTTTCCGTGGGCAGGTGAAAATCTTCGAAAGACACTATCTTAGGGTCCGCACTGGATAGTAGTGTGGGATTTACCCACTAAAATTACCTATTACCTCCTTTTCCTTTCCAACCTTGACTGTTTTTATGTTGCTGTGGGACCGTCGTTAGACATCACTTCACAGAAAGCAGTCGTAGCGTCAAGCTCTGCCCTGTCCCCGTTAAACGTTATTATTCCTGTCTTTTTCGAAATGTTCTAATCGTTGAATTATTTTATAGGCATATGCCCTTACTTTATTCCACGTATTAGGCGAAAGCAGCTTATTGGGTACCAAATTGTCAGCTGTTATTAAAGTTCCAACATCGCTCTCATCGGAAAAAATCGAGCAACTGAAAAGTACATTCATGGCATACAGGTGAATTATCTATGGCAAACCTGTAGACGTCTGCCCTGAAGCAGCCGTGGCCGGTCAACAGCTGAGTGACATAATTTACTTCTCTGTGTTTCCGATTAATCCAATCTTTAATTGATCTTATTTAACCTGTGGGGTCCATCGGCCCTTCGACTCATCCCAACGGCTTTGCCATTCTTCATATATTTGAAGGCAATCCTGCCACCACACACAAACTGTAGGCACAGGTAACACAGCCTGCGAACCTGCGAACGGAACATACCTTTCTCCTGTTTGATTTTACTACCATGGAACTACACCATATCGAGACACCATACAAGATCGCCGATCGCACAACGTTCGCAAAAAGAAGTCTTAGGCCTGCATCATTCGGCATAATTCGCGTCACTGCAGATACTGTCCTAGTTACTTTACGGCTTACGTAATCGAGGTGTTGTTTAAAAGACATCCTATCATTCTACCAAGATATCTGTCAGTTTCCAACCGTAAGGATTGTCTACATTCTCTATTGCCTCCGTGTTTTCTTCCGCTAGTTGCAATCCCATTGTCCAATCACACAAATTGCCTCAATGGCTATCTCAACTATTTGGCCTCGATGCTTAGCGACGACAACAATTGATATGTCGTCAGCGAATCCAATAACCTTGCTTTCCGGGAGAATCCCAAGTCTTCTGTCGCCAGTTAGCATGTTCTTGCTGATATTTTGTATAATTTAAAATTTCATAAATTGTTATACATTTGGGAGGGTCCTACCGCGCTACAACGTTAGTCTTTAAATTTTAAATGGCCCTACATAACGAGGAGCGAGCTTTCTGGCGTAATGTTTAAGCATTATTTCTTGGCCTGGCCTGAAACAATGAGGACGTTGAGAGGCATTGTATTTGCGCTCCATACGTGCGTGGAAGCTTTTAGTACTTTTGAAAGCTAGACTCCAAAGCTCACGGATGTCCCGCGGCGTTGGCCGATCTGGTAATAGATCGTCTAAGTTCTAAAGGTTTACAAGCGGGTTTTCGGAATATATTAAGGAAAAGGGAGTTGTTTTGTGTGTGTTTCATGGGCAGCCGTGTTGAATGCGAATTGAAGCATAAGTAGGAACGTATCCCAATCAGAATGATCGTGAAAATGAAAAACGATTAACGCAGATTTTAAATTACGATAAATTCGCTCTGCACGATTAGCCTGTGGCATATAAGTGGTAGTAGTTACACGTTTTATGCCTTTTGAAACACAGAAAACGCTCAATGTAGATGAGGTAAATTGAGGACTATGGCAACGGGAATACCAAGTGAAGAAAAAATATATTTGAATGTACTAATGGTTGCCTGTGTTGTCGAAATTGCGACGATCACCACAACAGCAAACGCATTACCACTTTTAAAAATCAATATTGGTAAAGTTTCTAAATTAGATGAGAGTAACCATGTTTTAGAAAAAGCTACAGTTCTTGAAATGGCTCATTTTTGACAATCATTAAAACATTCCCTCAAAAATACTTGCTGTAAATGGCAAAATCGGAGGAATAGATGATTAAGTCATACAAGTAATTGAAAATTAATTTCAATTTTATATCAGAAAAGATGAAGTGTAGTAAACGAGTCAAATCTGAGCTCCTATGGTCAAGCCAATCGAAACACACCCAAATTCGTAGAGGTTGTATGGGGCACAGAAGATTCAGCTAATGGTATCTGATGGTAGAATTGAAAGCAAGCATAGTGAAGACATTAGCACCGTAGAACCAATACGCAGCGGTTTGAATATCGGGGATGGGAACCAAATCTTTGTGTATAGCGTTGGTTGAGGGCACGGGAATCAATAACTGGCCTCAAGTCTTCATCCTTGGGAATAACAAAAATAGGTGAGGAATAGTGAGATGTAGAAGGCCGAACTACACCTCATCAATTTTAAGTTTAGGCGGGAGCCTCACTGGCTTTGGATCAGAAAGCCGTAATTCATATTTGATCAGGTTGCAGTTGCAGATATACTGATCAAATTGCTTATCTGAGTCGCCTTCAGGGATGTCATTATTACTAGATACCACCACTGGAAATAATTGCTACGTAACTGATCTTTAGGGATAACAGACACGTGGCCTTTAGGAACTAAGAAGATAGCATACGGAGAATCAAATGAAAATAAACTTGTTTTCGACTGGAGAGAGATAAATTAGAAAATTTCATGAACTCAAAGTACAGTCATATATTAAGCCACATACCACCAGAAATCTCTAATTCCAAGAACAATGTAAAATTCGTACCTGAAAATTATGTGTAACCTTTGCCCATTTAACGATCTTAAGTGAAAAGTTGTGACAACAGGTGACCATCTGGCGATAACAGAGCCGTCAGTTGGAAGATTATTAAATAGTATTACAGAATACTGATGTTGCAACGACTGTTTATTTTATAACTTGACTAGATGGGGACCCGGCGTTGCCCGGGTATTTATTTATATTCTCCCACAACACTATTTAACTTCAAGTATACTCCTAGTATCTCGACAGAGTCAAAAATACTCCCGGTCAAATAACAATACTAAAAATATATTCAGTACTCTAACAGAATAAAATTTCATTAAGGATTTATAATAATAATTGCATATTAAAGGTACCACAGCGACTCCCTTTACACCAGTTTCGACTCCAAAGCCGATAATATTCTTTTATAACTGATTTCCACCCTCATCACTCACATGCTGCAAGGGGTTGAAATTATACACAAATATTGCCGGAGAAACACTACAAATGTTAATGACATCAATTATTCTTTTCGACTCACATATGAGACTTCACTAAATTTCAAAGTTCCACCCCTTCCCCCTAGCGGTGGTAGCCGTCTCATATATCTCCAAAGTATTTGGTTTAGGGGCGTTAGGAATATAGAAACAAAATTTTGTAGAAAATGTTCTATCCTTTAAATGTTTTAAGCAGAAGTGTGTTTTACCCCGTCCAATCCCCCTGTTAGGGGATGAACTGCAATTAAATTCGCATTCAAAAGGTCGCAATGAAGACTCCGATAGGATCTATTTCCATACCAAAGTTCACTTTTTTATTTTCATGTGACGCCCCCTACAGCCCCACGATGAATGGGGTTGAAATTATACGCAAACAAAATAACTGAAAACGCTATCAAATTAATTAAGGAAATAATGGCAGTTTATGGATTTTCAAAAAATTGCCGCCCCTCCTCTCCCGCCCCAAGTAGTTGTAGCTGTGTATTACCCTAATTGTGTTCAGTTCGGTCTTCCAAGAACACTTCTTCAAAATTTGATCAAAATTGTTCCATCCGTTTATGATAGTGTGCGGAAGTCTGTTTTACCTCCTTCCAACCCCTCTTAGGGGATAATCTGTAACTTAAATTGCATTTTTATGTCAAAAATAAACTCAGTGGCTCACATAACATCTGTTTAATGCTCAATCTCGATTGTTTTCTGGTTATTTTTATGTGATGCCCCTTCACTTCTACCCCTAACAAAAGTCCCCTTTCATTGTGTATGGGGTAGAAATTATACGCAGCTGTATCGGAGGAGACACTAGCAAATTAATTGATCCAAGGAAGTATTTATATGATTAAATATTGGCCGTTTTTGCTTATTTTAAAATTATCCACCCCCGCCCTTAGGGGCAGTAGCCGAATTTTACCCCGACTGATGTATACCACGTGTTAGTCTATCAAAACTTACCAAAAATCGATATAGCGCGGGTAATTCACACCTATAGGAATCTCAAAACAATTCCAATTCGTCGCCTTTTTGCGACGTCCTACAAGTCAACGTGTCGACGCCATCTCTCTCCAAGGACTGCCTCAAATCCTCGTGTCCTTTCGTATTTACTTAGTAGCCCTTTTTATGTGCTGCCTGACCAGGCCGCTGTTGCCACCCCCACCTCTCACATCTGGCCGCTAGCCCCTGACGAAAACAAAGGGAAGCGTCCCCCAAATTTTTAAAAAGATGATTTTGTAAACGGGATAATGCACACAACAATATATATATATATATATATATATAATGTCTTATGTACAGTTATACTAAAATCTTAATTGGCTAGCACCTTGTGATTAATCAAAAATAGTCCATGGTAATTGTCAGCAATCACTTCCCATACGAATTATTAATTTTCTCTGTTTCTTCTAGTTCTTAACTTCAACCCTATTTTCTTTCCCACTCTTTGCACTGTCCTGGGTGTCTACTATTGACACTTTTTTCTTTATACTTTTATTTAGTACTTTGTCATACAGTATTTTAATCGCTCCTACTTCATTTCTTTCATTCATTACTTTTCTTATATACTCGTGTGTGTATATTCCTCCTAGGATGCGTCGTTTTAATGTATGGCTTTCGTAATGTAATATTTTATATACGTTATTCCGTCTGTTGCGTGTTTTTAGTTTTTGTTATGTTCTGACAGGGCTGTGTTTGTTTTGGAATCTATTTTTGTTACGTAGGAACCAGTGAGCTTGTTTTCTGTCTATCTTCAATAATACCCCATACCCTTGAACATTTTATTTACTGTATAATAATTTTAAAAAATTTCGTTTCAGCAATTTTCTATTTGAATTAAGTGCTTTAAAAAAATGAAAAGACAGATTTATGTAGTCTATTTTCATCTCATATTTTAACACCTGTAACCACAAATTAACACACTTCAACAGTAAATAAAAAATGTATTTATCAGCATGGAACCGTTGAGAAATACTTAGTCCTATACACGCAATGGTTCACGCTGGCTCCACTTTGGATGCTGGATACCTTGGCATCTGGTGGCTTGAGTGGGTTGCAAGGCGAGACTGCAGCAGAAACATTACTTAGGTACTTCAGCTAAGGTGGGCGAGAGACCTAACAAGTCCACAAATGCTACTGCAGAAAGGATCAATTTGACAATGCCCTTTAGCACTTGCGCACACAGGCTTTTCATCAAGCTTATGAACGGAACAGGTGAGATTGAACGAAGGACTCTCGATCAAGAACCAAATTATGAAACTCGCCAATACTACAGTAAAATCAGAGATTTGAAAGAAGGCAGCACGCTCGTTGAATGTAACAAGGACTTTTAGGAATATAATTGTATCCAAAGGATCAGATTTCAACGCCTTGTAATGAAGTATGCAAGTGATGTGAAAGCTGTAGTTTACGGAAGAGAAATGTTGCGTAATCGACAGTGGAGAGTTAAATACAAGTGGCTCGGAGGCAGCAGGGGCAGACACAACAACGTGGAAACGGCTTTTCAAGTTAGTTTCCGCTTACTTCACACCACTTAATAATTGAATGAAATGAGTAAGTCCACCAAACAAAACACGTCGACATCGACACGGTTGAAAGGAGATGGAACTTGCCTGGCTCGGCAGCAAGTTCGACAATATCTCCGGAAATATCAGCGATATCAGAGGGTCGGGCCGTCCGCCATTTTGAATCTTGTTCTGCTAACGCAAGTGTGCTTCGCAGTGTACAACGTCGAAAGTGTTTCTCTCTTCTGGTCTGATAATTCCATCAGCAATATGCTTTGCTGTGCTGTGCAGCTGTAAACTGTAGGAATTCTACTCGAAAAGAATTCGGATTTTCAAATTTCCAAAAATTATTTTCCTCGTTAAGAGAATTATATAAAAATATAGACATGTTATGAAGAGGGCTGCTAGTAGAAGAAACGAAAATTCTGAAAAATAAATTATATGCTAGAGCATAGGCTCTGGCACTATTATCAGAAGTTAAAAACTAGGGATTAAAAGCACTCCTGTCCCGAAATCTTTACAAGTTAATTTCTAATTGATCAATAATTAAAGGAATGGATTTAATTTTTATTGCAAATTTTATGTATTTATTTCTCTGATAACGTTTCAACTTTATAAAACTATTTAGTCAAATTCCTTTGGCAGATTCACTAAAGATGACATCAGGATTATTAGAAATGTACATTTTGGTGTTTTGCACAACTTATGATTTTCCATTGTAATTCTGGAAATAACAATACTCTTATGAGTTATTGTTTGTAACTGTTATTTCAACCTCGTTGCTTGTGTGACATGCACAACAAAAGTTTTATCCATTTCAATTTCTTGTTAATAATTTTTCATTTTATAACGTAATTGTATTATACATATATATTGTAAATATTCGTTTTTATTATAATCGTAAAAGATGAGGTTTTAAAATTTAGGAACTGGCCGCGCCGAATCGTCCTAGACCCGGATTCATAGGCCCGTTTTGAGACACGAGTCTTTAAAATTGACATTAGAGGGAATTGTGTGGGATATGCTAAACAAATTAGGGAGGATGTGAAATGGGATAGTATAAATGAAAGGTTTGCGCAGAACAGATTAGCATGGGAGTTCCACAGACCAGTCTCAAGTCTGATTACAACAACAAAGGCAAGTTAAGATCTAAAACATGATCAGTAAGTAAAACAGTAATAATAAGGAAACCAATACCTTGTTTTCATAACTTGACAATGGAATTAGAAAATAAGTGCATGAAAAGAAGGCAATAATCAAGAAAGGAGTAACATATATAGAACAGGCGATATAGTTGTGTTAAAATGTATATGGAAAGGGAATGAAAATGCAAATATTGTGGTATTACGAGAGTCATAAGAAATGTGATGAACGTCGTCCTGGTGGTGGGAAGGGAATTCTACTACTTGGGAATGGTAGAAGTATAGTAGACATAAAGAATAAGATAGCACAGGCAAGGAAGGCTTTCGCAAAAAAGAGGAAATTATTTACTGCTAATGTAAGTATGAATATTAGGAAATCATTGATAAAAATGGCGTATGGAGCGTAACGTTATATGGGTGCGAAACGTGGACGACAGGAATTTCAGAAAGGAAAAAATGGAAGACTCTGAAATGTGGTGTTACAGAAGAATGCTGAAAAACAGATTGGTGGATAGAATCACTAACAATGAATTTTAAGCAGAATAAGAGACTAGAGAACAATGTGGAGGACTTGGCCAAGAGAAGGGACAGATTAATAGGCCACGTTTTGACAGACGAGCAGCCTAGTAAGGAAGTAGCTATGTATAAATGAAAAGGCTTGTGAAAGATAGATTAAGATGGAGGGTTTGCGACAGACCAGTCTTAGGCTCTCCTGAAGTACACTGAGATGGGAACCTGAGACGCCAATTTTGTGCAGCTTTCTCACTAGGGTGTAATTGTTAACTTTATCAAATGCCACTGCAAAATCTGAATATGTTGATCTCTGTTGCACCCTCTAAATTGTAATTTCTGTCAGTGGTAAACCATTTGATGAAGCCATGCTGTTTTGGGGTCCGTTTGTTCTCACCGGATACATTTTTAAGGACTTTTGGGGCGGGAAAAAAATTGTGATAAACCAGTAGTTCTTTACGTCACTTTTATTCCCAAATTTGAGTATGGGCTTAACATATTCAGGCTTTTAATTAGTTGGGAACGTTCCCCCTATGACAATGTATGTTGATAAATACCTTTAGAGCGACATACAGTACCTTTGTAAACCCATTGAGGGATTTATTTATTATAAGAAGACATGTGCATGTATTTAATAGTGATAAAGTTATTTTATTAATTAAAAGGTTTCTCTCCCTTGAAATGTAAACTATACAGTATGATAATTATTTCAGCAGGAAAGGAGAAACAAATTTTACATAATATTAATGGAAGATGCCAATCTGGTAGACTGACAGCAGTGCTTGGTTCTTCTGGTGCTGGGAAAACATCTCTGCTGAATGTCCTTTCAGGATTCAAGTAAGTTATTTGTTAATAGCATAAATCTATGATTTGGAGTTTATGTTGTTTATTTTCTTTAATGTACTTAGTTCATTTTCCCTTCTTCACTGATGAGACATACAGTGATATCAGTTGTTTACTAGTTCTGATTTGGTTTACACAAATAACTAATACTCACTTGTTTTATATTAAGATGTGTACAAAATCATTTATTAAAATTATTTAAATACCAAAACAATTTGATATGCTATCTCAAATGAAAAATAGAAACATGTTTTCCATCTATACTTTAAATACTAAATGCAAAATATGAACTTTTATAGAACTCGCGGTATTGTATTTTAAGAAGAGACTTTAGATTTGAGTATTTGTTTAATGATTTCATCCTTTAATTATTATAGCGTTTCTTGAATAGCGGTGTTTGCACTATCACTAGTTGCTGAGGAGTCGGAATCCACCAAAAACATATGGTAAGATTAGTTTCCTCATTCTTCAGATTGACGTGTTTGAGGTAGGCTACATTGTTCATATCTTCGTGTTTTAGTTTTCTCACCTCCACAACAAACAATTCCTTTGTTTTACATTCCAAACTACTTTGAATTGAGTCAGCTGCTTCATGCAGTTTTTTTTGTTGTTGAGATTTTTTCTCATCAATATATCTACAAGGAATTAAATGAAATGTGGGTGGCGCATCTTTTGTGGTTAGGCATTTGTTCATCTATTTAATTTTTGAGATTCAGTAATACCCAGCATGGCCATAATAATTATTAGCAATGTCTTAATTTTATTCATTTGAAGATTATTAATTAGGAAAAGTTCCATCACTTGTCAATTTCCAAAACAGGCTTTTTATAAACTTTAAATAATTCACTATATTTGAGGAATACCAGTTAAAAGTTTTGTTTTTGCAATGTTAAATAATATTTTGTATGTAAATCAATGTTTAGTTCTGTTACCCTGTCAAAGGTTTGGGACCATTTCTTCTACAGACTACCCAATAGTCCAACTACCTGATGCAGGTTTTCTAGGGGTTTCTCTGGTTCTCTTTCAGGTGAATCATCAGGTACGAATTTTCCCGGGGGCCCTAGTCACCCCATGATCAATCTTCCCAATTCCCCCTTTTCAATTTACTCTTTATGCTACTAAAGGGGAGTTCCTTGTTTCAGGATCGCCCTCATATAGCCTGTTAACCAAAAAAAAAAAGAATCCAATTTATAGTTGAAAAAGGATACCCGTGGGAGCTTCCTCTCACATGCATTTTCTCCCAGAGTGATGGTGAGGCTTACATTCGGGAATGCCTCGTTCTCTGTCTGGTTTCAATCTGGTTTCATGGTGACCCATTTTTGGAGGTGTACGTATGGGAAAATTATAGAAACTCAACATTAATAACAGAAATAATAACATATCCCGTATATCATGTAGAGAAACTTAGCTTCAAAGATGTGTAATGATTCAAGGTGTACATTTATTTAATTAACAATGTGCGTTAACTATTAACTATCAATTGATTATGAGTAATTATATTCCAGAACATAATCATATAAAATGTTTGTATGGAATGTGGCGTTATATGGGTGCGAAACGTGGACTTAGGGATTGCTTAAAGGAAAGAATGGAATATTCTGAAAAGTGGTTCCATAGGAGAATGCTGAAAAGTTGGGTGGATAGAGTACATGATCAGGAAGTTTTACCAAGAGAAGGTCACGTTTTGAGACATGAGGGACTTGTAAGAATTAGTATTAGGTGGAAGTGTGTGAGGAAAGAACAAAAGAAGGAAGAGGAGGTTAGGGATGGAATATGCTAAGTAGGTTAGAGACTATATCGGATGTGGCAGTTATGAAGAAATGAAAGGCTCGCACACAACATGTTAGCATGGAGAGTTATGTCAGACCAGTCTAAGGACTGAAAACTACAACAACAACATCATAAAGTTGTGAATAGCTTATGCTTGTGCATCAAAACTTTTTTACCTTTATTCCTGTCGAAAATATTTAAGTGTTTTGTCGTGGAAATATCGCTGTCGACCGCTTGTAAAGAGGACGATTCCTTCAGTTTTCGTGTTTCTGCACGATCTTTTTCCATCCGCAGAGGGCTATACAATTACACGCACGTGTTGGAACTTCCTTTTTGTGGTACCAACGATAAGCCGGAGGGCCACTAACGCAGCCTCCGTTAACGCAAGATGAGGAACGACTATGACTTTGCTTCTTTCGGCTGTTTGAGGATTGACGCGAAAGGTTAATGAGCTGACTTGAAAAATCGTTCAACGCGATCAACAGACTCTGCGCAATTGTAGTTAAGATTATATTGTTACGTGTTTACCTGAGATTATGGGTTCCCAGTGAACCGCGAACAAGAGAAGGTAGGGATCCTTTGCTAGGATTTAGATGTGCAGAGTCTGGCCTTGACTTTACTATCGAAGCTGGTTTGGAGCATGAAAAGGAAATTAGCTATAAGGCTTATATCGAAGGATTGTAAAGATTCAAGGAACGTTTAGGACAGTTTTGTAGTGTGTGTGAGTTCGCCTGAAGATCACAGTATTTACCAGTTAAACACGGATATTCAGTTTAGATATGCATATTATAAGTCATTAATATACACTGATAGGAAATAGGAAAGGAAAACGGCTATATGAGAACTCTAACCAGGAAACCGACGTAACATGCTGGCAAGTTGTACGAAATCGACTCTGTGAAAAGCTGGAGTGCGAGGATTTTCAAAACGTGCGCGAGATGTCAATGCTTCGGGAATCGTGGGGCAGCTGACATATACGCATTCTGTCATCGCTACCGGGTTGAACAGCTTAATTGGCAGACGTCTTAAAGAATGCGTCAAATCACACAAGCAAATGACCTCCGCGACAACGACACTCATGTAAGCATCTGGAAGTAACGCCTCGCCGTATATTAATATCGGCTCGATGCGACGCTGTATCTATTTGCAGTTGCAGAATCTCGCGGATCCCTGCTAAAATCGTCAAAATCGGGGACTTATACCCCACAAGAAGAGTACGTACCCTTTCTGGCAATTGCTCAAGGAAAAGGATGCGGAAAATTTGGTCACTACACTGTCCACATGCTACGCTGTAGAATAAAATAAAGCCCAACTTGAAAGGCTTCGTGTCCTCGTAAAAGGTGACGCAGACGTTTTTGGTCCGACATCCACGAGGCGCTGTTTTATGGCGCTGTACTCATTCGCCTCAGGAATATTGATGATGATGTCGACCGCCGCGTCTAAGGCCGACTTGTCCAGGCTAGCGAGAACGCGTTGAAACCTTTTCGCCATCGAAGCGATGTTCCAAAGTCGAAGACAGCCTCCACGACGATGAATCACTTGATGGGGTTCTATTTCCAGAAAGCGGAAAATTTCGCGCCTACAGCCATCAAAACGATCATCGATTTGTGACTAGTGATGAAAAGTGGATATATGTTGAGTATCCTAAACGCATCAGGTAGTTAGGGCTCTTCGTACTTGGTACTTTGTCTCACGTCTTTCCGATGAGAGAGCAGCAAA
Source organism: Eucriotettix oculatus (assembly GCA_034510155.1). Taxonomy (NCBI): domain Eukaryota; kingdom Metazoa; phylum Arthropoda; class Insecta; order Orthoptera; family Tetrigidae; genus Eucriotettix; species Eucriotettix oculatus. Next base: position 2,566,536 of record CM067378.1, read on the forward strand.
TATATGACAGCTGATTTTCCTCTATAGACCACCAATCTACACAAACACAGTGCTTTCCACCACATTGTGGCAGGCTGATCACCCTCCATGAATATCGCTAAACTTGAATTCGTGGCTATTATAGGAAATGATACGTGACGCCCTCTTCCTCGCCGTGGGCCTGCGCGCTCCGTATGGTTCCGAATTTCGACGATGGATGGCGTATGTGTGAGGAGTATGTACGACAATGCACACCATTGCCAGTTCCGCTACTCAGTCCCTTCCAATCTGGTTGGGAAACGCATCTTCTTCCAAATTGACTTAGTGCATGGTGATCAACTCTAAGAAATTCGAGTTCAGTAAAGCGGAGATTATTTAGAGCGAAGATACACCGAAGATACACGTAACTTTTCGCTGCCCGCAACGTTGATAAATTTAAGACAATTCAGTGGCACGGTGAATTTCTATAATCGTTTAGTCCCTAACTTGCTCACAGAGCCGGTAAGAACACTAAGACCGGAGACATACTACTGTAAAGAGATTTAACGAGAAATGCAAAAAGTGTGCAAGGTTCGTTAGGAAGTAATCTACCATGTCTTCAGTTTGTTTTATGCATAACTTTTATGTCACCGGATTTAACCTTTTCACAAATGAAATCCTTCGATTTCCTCGACAGTTTTACCTGGAACAGCATTAATGTTGCACCCCGTTATTTTTAAAGTTGGTACTCCAATATCAGTAAAGCTAGGTTTACTCGGGCAGTGATGTTCGTCGAAGTTGGGTTGGCTGTGCACTGCCTACCATTTACATATTGGGCAGATAACTGCCCACTTCTTCACTGGCAATTCTGTGCAAGTGCTGCTCTCACTACAGAACGAGCAGAGAACTCTGATGCATGTTTATACTTCTCTGCCGTTTCTTGGCAACTACGACAGGTTGGAATGTTGATGATGCATAGTAACGATATATTGTTTATGTCAAGTTTAATATTTTTCCCCTTTGTGTTTTCGCTCAAGCATAATGTCCATAAACAGGAGCTAATCACTTTGTCTTTGTGCTACAATAGGCGTTCGTGAAATTATCACGAAAAAGTCAAACTCAGTATTACGCTGCACTAGAAATACGTAAAAATGAAAAGTTGTTTAGTAATATTGCTTTATATTATTACTACAGAAATCAAGCAATAATAAAAACAACACCTGTACTTTGAAGCTGGTTTTCAGTTTTTAATTGGCACGGTTTCTATTACCTATTACTTGTTTTATTCCCCTTAAAGGTGTCAATTACTAAACGAAACGAAATGAATTATTTTTCATTACGTGTGATAGTAGTATGTTTATAGCTATACATCATTCTTTCGCGTAATTTTTTTTCCAGTTTAAGTTTGTGCCGTTGGAGGGTGGACAATAAATATTTTTCGAAAGTTAACCTAAAAATTTATAGGCGATTAGGTGCAACAAACGAACTCTATCCTAAATTATTTCTGAACCAAAATTCTGGCCGCTGTTCACAACAAAGATTCACTTACTCCAATCGCACACTGTACCAAACTGCACGCGTATTGAAAATGCAAAATACAAACAGTTTACCATTGCGCAATCGATAGCCAACCCTGCCTCACCGTTCACAATCGATAATTGACAACCGTAACTGCCACTAACTGGCCTCCCATGAGGGCAGCGTCTAGGTCGGTGGAGGGGGAACGTCAGTCATGACTGACATACTGTTGACACACTCTCGTGTCAGCGATGGATTGGCAGTTGTCAGTGCAGCGCTGACGTATGTTGACACGCCACTGACATCACTGCTCCTCGTTTTCTGGCAGTCATAACTGCCCGTGTAAACCTAGCCTAAGGCGGTTCTCAAGGTGAATGGCTTCCTTTGTTGCCACCTTGTATGTGTATGGATAGAGACCCGGTACGTTGTCTTCATGATTCCCAGCTAATAGCGATAACAGCATAGTCTACACAAAACAAAAGCTAGTGTAGGATCTCCTGTCTTCACTGTGGGTCCTAATTTGTATCGGTATATCCACTTTACTGTTTTATTATATTTTAAATATCATAACTACATACTTTGTATCTGTCAGATAACCTAATAGTCATTTTCTGATATCTAGTAAGATTGATCATAACAATTGTTTAATGGAGGTACCTCATTGAGTGACGTATGTCTGGACGCATGTCAACTGCTAAGTACGTAAGTGTTGTGTATTGCCTTTTTTCCGCCTTGTTCTTTGGAACCTATTGCATTTCGGAAATTGCTCGGGATAACGGCGGAGTATGCAGTTAGCAATGAAGACCTATTTGATGAACCCTGTAAATAATCTGTTATTTACAAAACCCTTTGTTTTTCACATCCCACACGGAAAACATAAAATCGGCAACGACGATGGGATGAGAAGGATTTAGAAGGGATTCTTCTGTAGTTAATTAACAAGTTATGAATAGCGTGTATTGGCTTGTCAAACTACAAGGGTCACCAGCTTAAATTATAACATCCTGTGACCGGTCTTGAATTAAAAACGTGAGAGTAAATGATTCACGTAATTATAACCAATAAGTGTATAGTTGCTAGACAAATGATTGTGCTACAACAACGTGGGTCCCGTGTTGTCAAATGGAACTATGCAAGTGTTTGACGCTACATAACCGTCGTCATGGGGAGTTTATGCAGAACAAATCGAGCTCTACTGTGATGCTAACGCGAATCCGGGTAGAAAACGAGCGACGTTACTGACCGTTATTGGCCGCGAAGCGTACACAATCTTCAAGTCCTGCTAACGCATGAAGATCTTGCGACCACGTTGAGATAAAATTTCATGCCGCACACTTCTACTATATATCGTCGGTTCACGTTTCACAAACGTGTACAGAAACAGAAAGAAAGCATAGGTTATAGAACGGAGACGATTATCGGAAGAGTGCGATTTCGGAGCGACTTTGCCTGATCGTCTACGCGATCAACTCGTATGTGGAGTACGCGACGATGCGATGCGATGCGTATCGTCTGAACGACGTTAAATTTCAACGACGTCGACGAGAAAGCATTGGCCGGGGAAGCTGCAGCAAGACAGACGGAGTTCCAACCTCAAAACTCCTCCGCAAGTAATGGAAGTAGTTCATCGACGCATCACGCACAACAGACAAAACGACGTGTTGGCTTCATCCGCGAGACGAGGAGCAGTGATGTCAGTGGCGTGTCAACATACGTCAGCGCTGCACTGACAACTGCCAATCCATCGCTGACACGAGAGTGTGTCAACAGTATGTCAGTCATGACTGACGTTCCCCCTCCACCGACCTAGACGCTGCCCTCATGGGAGGCCAGTTAGTGCCAGTTACGGTTGTTAATTATCGACTGTGAACAGTGAGGCAGGGCTGACTATCGATTGCGCGATGGTAAACAGTTTGTATTTTGCATTTTCATTACGCGTGCAGTTTGGTACAGTGTGCGATTGGAGTAAGTGAATCTTTGTTGTGAACAGCGGCTAGAATTTTGGTTCAGAAAGAATTTAGGATAGAGTTCGTTTGTTGCACCTAATCGCCTATGAATTTTTAGGTTAACTTTCCAAAAATAATTATTGTCCGCCCTCCAACGGCACAAACTTTAACTGGAAAAGAAATACGCGAAATAATGGTGTATAGCTATAAATATACAACTATCACACGTAATGAAAAATAATTCATTTCGTTTCGTTTAGTAATTGACACCTTTAAGGGGAATAAAACAAGTAATAGATAATAGAAACCGTGCCAATTAAAAACTGAAAACCAGCTTCAAAGTACAGGTGTTGTTTTTATTATTGCTTAATTTCTGTAGTAATAATATAAAGCAATATTACTAAACAACTGTTTTCATTTTTACATATCTATAGTACTGAGTTTGACTTTTTCGTCAGAATTTCACGAAACCTTCCTCGTTACGCCTTTTCTAACACAAACACAAAGGGGAAAAACATTCAACTTGATATATACAATACATGGACACTATGCAACATCAACATTCCAACCTGTCGCAGTTGCCCAGAAATAGCAGAGAAGTGTAAACATGTATCAGAGCTCTCTGTCCGATCTGTAGTGAGGGCAGCACTTGCACAGACTTGTCAGTGAAGACGATGTAAATGGTAGACAGTGCACAGCCACCCCAACTTGACGAACATCACTGCCCCTGCGTGTAAACCTGGTTAAGTTTCATTTCGTTGAATGCAACCAAACATCGCAAGGGTCTCCAGGTCAAGTATGCGTCAACCGCAACAAGCGCCGAACTAAAGTCGAAGAAGAAAATATAATTGCACTGCTTCTTTTCAATATCTATGCTACAATTTGTATTAAAAATTGAACTGAAGTTCAAATATAGTAGTTCTGTACCCCCCGTGACAATTACGTCATTATGTTGCAAAGATAGTGAGCCAGATTAATTTTCTATACTCATATTAACATAATTGAAAAAATTCCTCTAGGATCAGATAAGATATTTTTCATGAAATTTTATGGGCCAATTTCTTATTATTTTCAAGAACTATAGAATTTGAATTGAAGTAATCATAACCTTCCCGACTATAATGCCTAATTCAGTATGCCTGTTTATTTAAGCAACTAATTCATTTAGTGTAATATCCTGTATCTCCGCTACTCTGAATAAATTCAGTAGCAACGTACGTATGCATGGCTTCCAGTAATATACCCTTAAAGTATTCTTAGATTTCGTTAATATTTCAGCTCTGCGTGAGGAAAGGCCATGGTTTTTTTATGGAAGATCTGTAGATGACGGAATTACCAGCTTGTTTTCGGTAGATTTCCTGGAAGTATGGACTGTATTTCTAACAATATTCCTGTAGAGCAGGGCTGCTCAAACTTGAACTGCTGGAGATCTACCCCAATATTGTTAGACTCCGATTGATCGACTGACGCAAGATTGTCGTCTAGATAGGAAGGGTTATCATGGAACACGTTTAACTACATTATATATAGGGACGTTGCAGAATTTCATGGCCATGAATTCACGTAGAATTAGTAAGAACGACAGAAATTAGTTTTCAGGAATATACATTTTGTTTAGTTAAGGTAGGCTTTATCTAAAAATTCAATGAAAAACTCCTACTTATTCAAAATTGCGAGTTTATTGGTTCTTACAAAAAAATGAGTTCTAGGTTCTAAACTTAATTAAAGAATGACTTTGGATGATGAAGCGTGGCATTGCATGTATTCAGCATACTTTTCATAAGATGGTGCGTAACTACCGAGTGCTAATCTCATGCATGTTGACATATACTCGTCAGTCGATTGCGATATTCATTTCAGAAAATGTAGACTCGCACAAGTAAGTTGACCCAAACATTACCCTCAACTGAAGGGCGATTTGGATATTTATCTGTGGCTTTGAGATGTATATCTCATATAATCTACACTACCTCATTTTCAACAGAAGATGAGTCCATGTTAAACTGACTTGCTATTTCAGTAGCACATTCCTCAATGTTTTACGCAAAAAAGGATAACTCATAAAAGATGCGATACTTGTCAATTTACTGAAATCATAAAACGTCTTTCGAATTCGCCCAGTATATATGATTATGATTTTTCCTAAATATCAAATTTTAAGAATAATCTCCAAATCATTTCTTTTCAGTTGATCTATCATAAGTTGCAATTTACTTTTGAATGCCTTTATTGCGCTAATCATCTCAACAATGGATTTCCTTTACCTTGAAGCTTCTAGCTAATGGTGTTTAAATGCATTGTGATGTCAGTCATTTTCCGTTTTTTGGCATCTGAGTTTCATCGCCTCTTTGGTCCAGAAAAGCTATTATTTCGGGCAATAATTCTTGAAACCTTTCTAGTAATTTGTTCGGACTCAACCACCTGACATCCGTGTGAAGGACTAAATCTTTGTGTTCAGCAGATTCACTATCTTCCATCTTCAATTTCAAGAGCCTTCGTTGCAAGCTACGAGCACGGATGGAATTCACAATTTTTATTGCAATGCCCATAATCTCCTCCATGTTTATAACTTTGGAACACAAAACTTGTTGATGGATAATTCAATGGAATGAGAAAAACGAAGGGAAATCGTCATTAGGTCGACACAATGTCACAAAATTGACTCCTACTCCCACAGGCGCAACATTTATATCGGCGCGGACGAAGTCTCGAATATTCTCTAGTACCTAACTAACTAATGGTTTGTTTGTAAGCGTGCCGCCAAACACGCCACCCGAAGTTTAGAGCACAATCGACGGGAATCAAAAACGTCGCGCATCGTGGAATTTCTTTGACAAGTACTGCTAATTTCTCTGATGAAGCCGCCTTTCGACGCTAGAGCGATAGAAGACATGATTTGGAGATTATTCTGACCTTATTCAGGATCAACTAAAACAAAATCTGTGAATAGAACTATATCGGTAAATGTTTCTCGAGGTCGACTTTAAAAGAAGTCGCGATCGACCGTTTAAGCACCCCTGCTGTAGAGATTTCCCAAGATCTCACAAATTCTCGCGGACAAACCAAATATACATCTAGTAAATTATGACTCCTAGTCCAGTTTTTAATTAAATGTGTTAGCTTACAATTCCAAACTAATGTTCATCGGGTAAAGCAAAAATAATTTAGTTTTTGTTATTTGCGTACACAGGACGGAAAACGAGAATAGCTTGGTGAGGCCGAGTAGGCGGGAAACGTCACCGTCTACAACATTATTGCCTGGAGTGGATTGTAGATTCAACATTGGTTCGGGGAGTTCTCCTGAGAAGGTCGGGGCGAGAGAGAGAGCAGTGGCGGAAACAATATGCAGAAAAGTTAATTTCGCCATTGTTCGAGAAAGAAGATTTTGTTTTGTAGTAAGGAAAACAAAAAGAGGACATTTTGATAGAGATTTAAGCTGAAGAAGAGGCGCTAGAGGAGACGTGTTCAGCGAAGGAACATCCTGCACGGCAAACCAGGAACGACGTCTCCAGGCCATTGTTAATATCTGGTAACGGCATTTTAACCCGGTTTTCCACTTAAACCATTCTCGTTGATTCGCGATTTTTAATACAATTATATCGTTCGTCACCCGCATTCCCGGGAGCAGCCATTTAGAAGCTGCGTAGATTATTCTTTTTGTTTTACCGACTAAGCCAATTTGATTAAATTTTACTCGTAAATTTATATTTTCACTAAAATTTAATTTGAGTTAGATTTCTTCTGGAAATTTGATAACGTAATATTATAAATAAATGGAATATTCAAATTAAATAAATTTTTATTATTATTTAACAATTTGATTGTACAAAAATATTTTTGTTGGTGTAAGCAAACGATCACCACACTAAGTTATACCCTATTTTCCCTTCCCAGTTTACTGTTGCAAGATTTAAATCACCTGCTACTATCATCTTTTTGTCAATATCTGAACCACCACATTGCTCGACTTTTTTTTGTATAACCGTACAAGTATAATCGTCGGAGGGTCTGTAGCAACCGATGACGCATACTTTAACATGTCGCCTACCAATTTCTACAGCTACAAGAGTTTCGGGTTGAACTTTATTTTAGTGCAAATAAAAATTCCCCCACTCTTATTATCAACTTCGCGATCTCGTCTGTATACACTGTATCCCGGTCGTTAACATAACCCTTTAGCCACAATTCTGTTCCCACAATTACATCGAATTGTATGATTCGACCAAATACCTTAATCCCTCTACTTTACGTATAATTAATACTAGAACAATTAACCTGCAGAAGTTTCAAAGCATTGCTTACCGTGTTTACGTCGTTGTCGCCGCACTTCACCACCAACGGCCGCCGCTGTCATTCTTGACGTCCTACGTCGTTTCCTCTCCTTCCCGCCGTCGCCGCGTTCACCGATTCCGTGACGTCGTCGTCTTGTCCCCCACCTGATGTCGATATGACAAAGTGTTTGCTTTTGTCTTTCTTACAATAAAGACATTGTTTTCTTGTTTGTGTTTCACAGACATTCTTCAACGGTTCGAAAATGAAGTCAAATTAGTTGAAACATGTATTGGATAGATTTATATTTTCCTTCTACTTGAAAACAAAGATCAATAAGTATCCATCTATTATTATTCAGAATAATTCACACAAAATGTTTGAATTCTAAACACAGCCAACAAATTTTGTAAGTAGCAGAGTATAATGTAGAAGATTTGACGTTATTCTTTAGGCCTCGGGCACGATAAAAGCGGCGAGCGGTGGGACTCCGAGCGGCAGAGTAGTGAGCGATGTCGGCTGCGGTAGAGAACCCGTGAGCGGGTACATGACGCACTGACTCGTCCTGCATTCCCCGTCATGGAGTCGACGTGTGAAGTAGCAAAGCTTCTCTTGCTCAGTGACAATAGTGGTCTTTTATGGAAACGAATTTTAACGAAAGGCAAGAAAAACTTAGAGTTCATCCCATAAACAGTAGAAAGTTTAACGGAGAGTATCACCATCTTTTTAGAAATTTAAGGGATGATGAAAATAGGTTTTTCGAAAATACGAGAAGGTATAATAAATAATAAAATAATATTTTAAGTAACTATTAACATTCCCTCTTAGTTTTATCACTCCAAGCCGAAGATAGGCGTAGTTTAGTCGTGGCAGGAAAAAGTCATTTGATAATTCTTTTATAAAAAGAATTATCAAAAGACAAGTTCTGTTTTCTATATTTATTAAATATAATAAATAATTTAAATAATTAATTATTGGAGGGTACCAACATTTCATGATCTATATCTCATAATTTTATTGTATCTGTTAAAAAGAAAAGAAACTATACGTTTCGGAAGAAAAGAAACATGTTCAGCCTTCAAAAAATAATTACTTATTTCGTCTGATACTTTGGGTCCTCTATTTCATTTTAAACCTGAATTAAATGTACAAATTATATTCGTCGTTTTTAGACTAATTGGGATGTTTTTAAAGTTGCAAGTCACGGTCGACAAGAAATTGTTTGTAATAAGTACATTTAATTGAGGTTTCAAATGGACCAGTAGGCCGAAACCTTCCAACAAATTAACTCATTATGTTTTGAAGACTCGTTCATTGTCTTCCAAATATATCCTACAACAGTCTTCACTAAGCAAATGAATGTTTGATAATCGTTGCAAATTATGGTAAAATTTTGAAAACTATGTGCCTTCCGAAAAATTAAACCCAAATTAAACTTCTTAAACATAATCTATAAAACCAATACAATATTACAGAAATTAATTGAAAAAGTGAAATATAAATTTAATATATCATAAATTATATTTTTGAATTAAAGTATATACATACTTTCAACGATATTATCACTGAATTTAAGTGTATTCATGAACCAATAATTCCCAAGGACTGTCGTGGTCCACCCTACCCTATGCAAGCCCCTTTAAAACCTACGTTCTCCCTCTTAGGCCAATTTTGCTGCACAAACAAATTTGTTTTTCTGCCATCTGTTATTTATGTTTCGTTTACTATTTCCTAAAAGCCGTAATTATTTCATCAAAATCATTTTATCGACCTTTTAAAATCTTGGGCTGATTTTCTAAACCATATGCTATTTTTGTTCAAGGTTCAACTTTCCCACCATTGTCCTTCCAAAACTATTAACACTCCTCAAGATAAAATAATATTTTAAGTAACTATTAACATTCCCTCTTAGTTTTATCACTTCAAGCCGAAGATAGGCGTAGTCTGGTCTAGTCGTGGCAGGAAAAACTCATTTGATTATTTTTCTTATAAGACAAGGAAACAAGTTTTGTTTTCTATACTTATTAAATATAATAAAGAATTAATTATTTGAGGGTACCAACGTTTCATGACCTATATTTTTTCTTTTACTACCATCAGCAATTTTCTTGACGATACTATAATATTGAAGTAGTAATGCATCCACAAGAACAGTGCGTCTGTTGCAAATTGTTCTTTTGTAAAGTCGTACGTCCTTATTGACTTTCATAAATTAATCATTAAATTATGATTTTAAATAACTATATCAACACTTCCTTCGCGTATTAATTTGTTAATATTCTCGAAGCAGGGATTACTCAATATTAATGTAATATTTTTATATAAAAAGTAAACTAATTTCCTTCCTTTCATTTTTTAACATTTAATAAACAAATTAAATGATTTTTTATTAACGGAAATTACATTGGCCTCGTCCTGTTCTTTTGTGCATTCAGTTGGGCTCGAGAGTTTTTATAGTCCCTGCCGCTAAGCAGTGGCAAAAAATTAATGTCCGGGGTGAGCGGCAAGCTGAGCGGTGGAAGTTGAACTGCTCTCCGCTCACACTTGTCGTAGCCAGTATAACCGCGGACGCATTGAATTGCATTGGAACATTAAAGTGAGCGGTGCCGCTCTAACTACCTGCTCCCTGCCGCTCGCCGCTTTTATCGTACCCGAGGTCTTGAAAGGTTTCAATTGGTATTTTCAGGAAAGTCACGAAGGTTATGAAGCTATTATTAGCAATCATGATGTCTACCCCAGAAACTGAGATATATTTTTCAGATTAAAAAATGATAGAAACAGATCTGTGAGACAGCACATTAATAAAATGGGAAATATTTAAAAGATTCTCCGATGTTCAAGAAGAATGAACAAGAATTTTCTTCTTGTTTAAAGTTACAGTTTCAAATATTGATAAGGTGAGCTACTATCATAGCAGGGATTTTTAAAATTAATTTAACTTGATTTATTTAGTTTAATCATATTACAAGCAGATCTACTAGTTTCCAAAGATGACTGCATTGATACTGCAAATTTAAAAGTTTATCATTCAACATTTTATTTAACAATTACTAAAGAATTTAACCCCTGAATCATGGACCAATATAATATATTCACTGCCTTTTATTATATTCTTATTTCATCCATTCTATAAAAGCTACAATCAAAATATTAAATCAAGGTTGATCAGATTTGTTAATTGTTAATATTTCATTTCTTCAGGACTAGGGGAGTGTGTGGTTCTATAACCATTAACGGAGACATGTGGAAACCTGAAGATATCAGGAAGTCATCATGTTATATACCTCAAGAGTTTTCAATGTTACCAAACTTGACGACAAGAGAAACTCTGTTTATTGCAGCTCAGCTGAAACTGGGATCAAAACAAAACTGTGAAGTTGTAGTAAGTGACATGTTAAAATAATAATAGTTCTAATTTAACTACAACATTTCATAATATTTTAAATTTTATGTCAAAGTTATAAATAAATCAAAATGTAGTTTAGGTAATTAGAAAACTCTACATAAAACAATGAATCATTGAAATATAAAATTATTTACATTTAATGATTGTAATTTTCTATGCTCTTTTATTATTCTACCACTAATCAATAGTTATTGTGAAGTATTTTGGGAAATGTTACCCATTTAAGTAGAAAATACAATCAGTCTATATTATTATTATTACCTCTAATTTAATTGATTGATTTGATTAAATTTATTTTGGAGCAGTTTCCTTCACCAAATGTCTCTAATATATAAAATATATACTATTTAATAGGTGGACCAGATATTAGAACTTCTTTCTCTTCAGAAAACAGTTAATACATATGTAAAAAATATATCAGGAGGAGAAAAAAAAAGGCTATCAATTGGAGTTGAGTTGGTTACTAATCCTCCCATAATGTTTTTAGATGAACCAATTAGGTGAGCTGTAAAATAAGATTAATGTAAAATATATTATCAACAATTCTCTTCTACCCTAAGATTCTGATTGCCCTTTAATCTTTCAATGCAAAACATTGATGAAAGGTCACAATTTTTTATTCAAAGGAACTATAATTTTGAGCAGATCAAGAATTATGTCTTACTGCCAGCATCCATTGGGTATTATTTAGGCAATGAGAAAAGTTACATGAGATATATACATTTAAAGTCGAGAACATATGCCTTTAATAGTTTTAAAACATATTTATAAAAATAGCACAATTCCTTTCTTTGTAAGTTCTTCAGGTAAATTTATGTCATTGTGGAATTAAGTCCAAAGATTGGTCTGATGAAACCCTCCATGATAACCTATCTTGCGCAAGCATTTTCATTCTGCATAACTACCACATCCCACATCCTCCCTTATCAGCTTAGTGTATGCAATCCTCCCCTCTAATGCTAATTTTACAAGACCCTCATATCTTAAACATCTATCCCTTCCTACCCTTGGTCAATGTCCTCCATATTGTACACTCTTCCCCTATTCTACTTAGAACTTCCTTGTTAGTGATTCTATCCCTCTTCTTCTTTCGCTCTACAGCCCATTAAGGACCTGAACCTACTGGGACAACTGCGGAGTGTCATCTTGCATGACACATCCCGAAATTGGAGTGATACATGGTCTCCAACAGTTTTAATCCTGGTCTTTGTGACCATAATGACACTAACATTCGAGTCCATGTCAGGATTCAACCCTGGCACTCCTGGGTTGTGATGCAGGATTGCTAGCTTCTACTCCACAGGAGGTCGACAGTAATTCTATCCACCCATCTTATTTTCAGCATTCTCCTATAGCACCACATTTCAAAGGCTTATATCTTTTCCTTTCTGCAACTCATACCATACATGTTTCGCATCCATATACCACCACACTTCCAGTCTTCCTGTTATATAACTACCACTTAACATTACAAGACATATAACTTAATATTTATCAAAATTTTTAAATATATACCAAAACACTCAATCAGTTTCAATACCCGAGAGATTGTAAAACATTGATAGTAAAACAAGATATAAGTAAGAAAATTTTAAGAAAATGGTTAATAACAGCACTTCGTACAAGACGTTTCTTTCCTAATTTTGGAACTTTATCTAAAGTGAATAAAACTAAAATATAAAATAATTATTTACAATATATTGTGTATAATACAATTTTCTTATAAAATGAAAATTTACTCACGGAATTAAGGAATTAAAAAGGATGAAAATGCATGTCCCACAAGCAAAGAAGGAGAAATAACAGAAAAATAGATACAAGTACATCCAATTCGTCAGCACAAAGTTAATATGTATTAAATACATTTGCAAGCATCAGGCAGTAAACGTCGCTGGACGGAGAACACCACACAAAAACATTTGCGTTTAAATATATGTTTTCCAATTATAATTTACATGATGAATTCCACAAATATGGACGAAGCGTTGTAGGTTTATTTAAATAAATATTGGGCTACGTTTTTATGACAAATTATCTGGACTTTTCTTTAATATTTGAAGATGCCAAATTATTTATTCATTGTACAATTAATAACAATAACTCATGAGAGTTTTGTGTTCAGAATAAAAATCTAAATATTTATCCATGAGTGAAACATAATTTTTTATAAAAGTAGCAATTTAAATTTATTTAAATTAATTGTCTTTTTTAATAATAATAATAGCCGAATTGTTCTGATGTGATACACCTCACTCATCAGTCTAAAATAAAGATTATAATATTTTTCTAATAATTTTTCAATATATATTTCAATATACATGCTTCCACAAAACTGAATAATTTTTATATTGAATTCAATTTTTTTCAAGTCCCATTAATGCGGATGTAAATGTGTGTATAGTTTGACCAATATAACAGTAATTACAATCTAAACAGATAATTTGGTATATAGCCTATTTGTACCGAAATTATTAATTTTATTTTTAATATTTTAACATAGCTTAAATTATTGCAAGATTTTAAGGTAATTCATTAAATCATAAGTCATTAAGTTTGTATTATTTCTTACTGCGTAATTTTACGGGTAAATTTTTAATTTCATATTAATCTTAGTCAACGCAATTTTTATGTATTTGTAAACAAAATGCAAAGGATAAATATTAAGAAGAACACTATATTTTTCCCAGCATAAATTTATGATAGCGCTGACGATATAAGTTGACGTCCATATTTACTAAATTAATTACAAACCATAGTATCTTATGGAATAATGGCTGATTTGGCATGCAATTAAGAATTATTCCTGAGAGTAGATCTTTTAATAGGAATTGATAACTATCTTATTGATAAAAAGAATAACCAAAACATCAAGAAAATTGACAGAGTGATCTTTTTCAATTTCAATTGTAGAGTTTCTTTCGGGGTAGTAATTATTAAAAGTATTGAGCAAATGGTTTATGTGGAATCTGAGGATGATACTAAAAAGTCATCATACTTGAAATACCTCAGTGGTTTTACATCTAAAGATGTAATACATAAGGCTTCCAAATCTCTCATAATAAGATAAGAGTTTTTGATAAAATAATTTTTGGCAATTTGGAAAAGTAGTTATCCCAGCTATTTTTAAAACTTGGTATAATTGATGCATGGGGTGAAAATTAAATGAGAACACTTCATCTAATGATAAGAAAACATGATCATTAGTGACGTTTAAATGGTCAAAAAACTTAAACGACGTTTTGACTGTAAAATTATTTTCCTCGTTAAGAGAATTATATAAAAATATAGACATGTTATGAAGAGGGCTGCTAGTAGAAGAAACGAAAATTCTGAAAAATAAATTATATGCTAGAGCATAGGCTCTGGCACTACTATCAGAAGTTAAAAACTAGGGGTTAAAAGCACTACTGTCCCGAAGTCTTTACAAGTTAATTTCTAATTGATCAATAATTAAAGGAATGAATTTAATTTTTATTGCAAATTTTATGTATTTATTTCTCTGATAATGTTTCAACTTTATAAAACTATTTAGTCAAATTCCTTTGGCAGATTCACTAAAGGTAACATCAGAATTATTAGAAATGTACATTTTAGTGTTTTGCACAACTTATGATTTTCCATTGTAATTCTGGAAATAACAATACTCTTATGAGTTATTGCTTGTAACTGTTATTTCAGCCTCGTTGCTTGTGTGACATGCACAACAAAAGTTTTATCCATTTCAATTTCTTGTTAATAATTTTTCATTTTATAACGTAATTGTATTATACATATATATTGTAAATATTCATTTTTATTATAATTATAATCGTACAATATGAGGTTCTATAGTTTATATCACTTTTTCTGATATATAAGCTGTTTTCGTTTTATTAATATTAATATAAGATGTGTATGTGTATAAAATAACTTATTTGAAGCAAGTGTCCACGATATTGTCGTTTATCGCCACGTAATGTTCCCCCGTCGAACTGGCCTGCGCTGAACTAGCATGTGCTGAATCGTCCTAGACCACCTTGGTTTCCCTCTATCAATCCTCATATTGAACTCTTTCTCCAGAACCATGTCTTCTTCTGACTCCTCTAATACTACAGTTGGTAGTTAACATGACAGGAAATACTGGACGGGACCAGCACCTGACCCCGTGTATGTCGTGAGGCATTACGGGGTGATTATGTTGCTCCCTGTTGGAAATACACTCCACTCGCGACGGAGAGAGTCCCTCGGGGCCGCTCCCTTACCCAAAGGCTGGTGGCTTCAATTGCCAGGCCTGGTCCGCCTTCTACTCAGGTTACACATACCCAGGCACTGACTTGCTGGCACCGCCACCGTGGGTTTATAAGCGCGTGTCACTGCCCGACAGAGTCCAACCGAATTGTGAGCAGGGCTGTCGCCCAGAAGAGCGACACCCCTGTCTACCTGCATTTTTCGCTGAAGGTTCAGGTCAACCCTGTGTCGCGCTTTAAGCGAACCCAGGGAGCCTCTTTCACCCATAAGGGCCGGACGATAACCCCGATGGGGGCGAGTAACCCCCTATGGCTGACCGGGTTCAACCTTAACGGTAGCGCTGGCGCTTCCAGCCAGTTACTAGAGCCACCGCGCGATGACTCCGACCTGCTTTGTCCATCCCCCGTGCGCATAGAGGATACTAGTTCCGGCGAGCCACCCTGGTCCTCCCCCTACTGTAAGGTCCCACATACCCAGGAATGACAGGCGGGACCCGACACCAAGGTACATGAGAGATGCACGCTGCTCCCCAATTACGCCGTGACCTATTAGATTAATCAGGGGCACCGCGGGTAGGTTCGGTCTCCAACTTGAGGATAAGACGCTGTACACACATCATCCCCCTTTGCCTCTCCCCCCCCACTAATACTATAATATCATTGGCAAACAGTAGGGTTTTTATGTCATCTCGTTGCAGTGTGATTCCTTTTCCATATTCCATTTTAACTTTTTTCATCACTTGTTCTATATATGAGTTAAATAGCATGGGCTAAATATTGTATCCTTGTCTTACTACTTTCTTGATTTCTGCTTTCTTTTGTTGCCTTTTAGTTCTAATTACTGCTGACTGCCTTCTGTAGAGGTTATGTATAGATCTTTCTCAAAATTTTATTCTTGTCTTCTTCAAAATTCTTAATAGTGTGTTCCAGTTCACATTATCAAATGATTATTCTAAATCTACAAATGCCCGTCTTTTAAAATTAAATGGAGAGTCAATATTGCTTCTCTTGTAAAAACCAAACTTATCTTCTCCTTACTCGCATTCTATTTGTCGTTCCATTGTCCTGTATACCGTTTTCATTAATATTTAGCACGCATGAGATACAAACTAATTGTCCTGTGCTGTTCACATCTATCAGCCCCAGTCATCTTCAGTATGGGTATAATTATGTTTTTACTAAAATCTTCTGGTATTCTTACTTGTTTAGTAGATTTTGTTAACAGTCCTGAACAGCCATGATGTTTCTTCCTCACCCGATTATCTTATCAACTGGAATGTTATCAATTCCTGTTGCTTTACAATTGCTCAGTCCTGACAGCGCCCTGTCAAACTCTGACATTAATATTTTGTCTCCCAGCACTTCATCCTCTGCCTCCTCTTCTTCTTCTTTAATGGCTGATCTAGATTTCCACCTGGATACAGATTTTCTAGATATTCCTTCCATGTGTCAGCCTTTTCTTCTTTATCTAGAATTGGCTTCCCATCTGCACTCCTGATGTTCTTGCTAATATTTTCTCTCTTTGAATGTTTCTTTAATTTTCCTTTTGCTGTGTCTATTATCTCTTTCACAATGAAACATTCAACTTGTAGTGCATTATTAAGAATAGGCGCAATTAATTCAAACTGAGATTTAGACAGTGAATCGCGTGAGTAATCATGAGTTGTTGAGTACTGCCATGTGGAATATAAGGAAAGTCCAGACCCTGGGGTTGAACATCTGGAGGAAGTAAATGCAAGGGTAAAGAAGTGGACCTCCTATGGCGCCGTGCTTCTTCAGAATCTTGTGACGCACGAGGGTGACCAATGTGAATAACGCGACACACACCCCTGAGGGAGAACAAAACAGATGCTCTGGCGATGGAAAGTTGTGGAGTTTTTGTGCTGTTAAGAAGTGCGACTGCCCAAAATTATTTAAAGGGCATGAAAGCGGAGATGAGAGAGTCACTAGCAAAACTTCAAAGACGACAGTCGATGACACTACTGAGGGCAGTCTCTGGCAAAACTTTGAAGATGACACTACAGGAGCAGTCGCCATCATTCGATGGCAAACCACAGAAGCTGCCAGGGTCCATGACAAGCTGACTACTTGATGTTGCCAAGGGGAAACAACAGATAAGTTCCACTCATGGTAGTGCTTAACATTCTTGTAATTGCACAGACATCATAAATCCATCATTTTCCTGACCAAAATTTATACCACGGTCAACCCGATTTCATAGCTGAGTAGCCAGTGGTAGAACAAAATGTATTGAGTAGGATCAGTCTACCAAAATTTGTTATAAAATAAATTTCTATAGTCTTTACGCCCTAATAATAATTATTTAACTCCCGTCCCTTATACGTATGGCAAAAAGGACATCCACTCTGGCACCCAATAAATTAAGAGAGTACGCCACAAACTACTTTACATTTCTCTTAAAGCTAAGCCTCTTGACTGCTTTGCACTTCCTATATATATCATTCTTCATGCATCTGTACTGCTCTTTACCACTTTTATCTCTCACTTTTTTATAGTTACGCCTTTCACTCTATATTCATCCAATCAAAAGTCTTGCTCTTCCTGTCAACTAACTTAACTCATTCCTACTATATCTAACTTAAACCTTTACAATTTTAGATTTTCTAATCTACGAGCACATTTTAAACTTTTGACATTCCACACTCATATTTGTAAAACCTCGCTCTATGTCTTTCTGATGGCATCCTCCTGAGTAGTCCACACCCAGAGATCTGGATAGGCGACTATTTTACCCCAGAGGCTGCCATCATATTTATGCATTTAGTGTTGCATCTTCTTGGGAAATTAAACACACAGCTGTTGTGTCTGCTTGCATTCAGTAACGTAACCATTAAAACTGTTCCAGTCAGGCTGGTGTTTGTCCAACATTGAGCAATTCACAGAACTATAAATAACTGCACTTTTTACAGAAAAAATGTTAATTGAATGGATTTAATGGTTTCATGTTGGCTGCTACTCTTCATACTCTTTATAGTTAGAGCTCATTTTCAGCTGTATTTGTTGCAGGTAAACAGCCATAGCCCATTAACACCTCCATTTATATGTTATCTATAAATTTATTTCATGAAATTCAATTGAATTTCATATATTTTTACACCTGAAAAGGTTTCAAAGAAAGGTCTGATATCTCATGCTGTTCTAAACTATTTATTGCTATGTGATTTGTAACGCGCAATAATATAATATAACATCTACAACGTTTTATTTAACTAAAGCTCATGTTTGTACAAAGTTACACGTATTTAAATCCAAGACTACTCCAGAAAACTTAGATTCATTGTTGCGGCAAAGAACTGTCACTCCACGCGTCAGCCACTGAAATTCTTTGCATATCGCTACATATTTATTTTATTAAAATTTATTTCTGACTAATTTGGCTGTTCTACATGATTGTTATTTGACATTTTGCAAATAAAGTAATTAAATTATCTTACTTAATATTATAAATAAAACAAAGAATGGCAAAAAACATAAATTGAATAATTTAATTTATATATGTCTGTGTCTCTAATGAAGTAGTACACGTGTTCCATTAAAGGTGTTATTATGAAATCAAGTATACTTTCATTGTAAACTCATTGATTACAACAGTAAATATAGCTTCTATTACAACAGTTTTGTTTACAATGCATAATAAATAAATACCATTTAATTGAGTTAATAACAAATTTAAACTATATACCTGTAAATTTAATTTTCAGTGGACTAGATAGTTTATCTTCAGTTCAGGTGATATCTCATTTGAAGTCTCTAGCTGAAGGAGGTCGAAATATAATTTGTGTAATCCATCAGCCAAGTTCTCGTCTCTTTCAAATGTTTGACGATACTGTTCTTGTATCTGAGGGGCAGTGCATTTATCATGGACAAATAGACAGAATGGTCCAAGTATTTGAATCTGTTGGCTTTCCATACCCTATTTACTATAATCTTGCAGACTTTGGTAAGTTTGTATATCAAATTATTATTGAATCTACGACATAAACATTAATTGAGATTTCATTTTGAATATGTACAGTATAGTTTTCAAACTTACATTTATATGTCAGGTAAGTCTGTTTTAAGTAATAATAATTTCAGGTTACTTTTAAGAAATTAAAAATTAGTATTATGTTAAGTTTAACTGAAATTAAATGTTATGCTTATCAATTTCATTATACACTTTTTGAACATCAAAGAATCTTTTGTAAATATTCACTATGCTTTAGTAAGGAATTGTGTTGAGGTTAACTTAATTAAGCTGGACAATTTACTCTTTTCTTCTTCTTCGTTGGCTCTACAGCCCATTGAGGGCCTCGGCCTACCAGGTCGACCGCAGACCATCATCTTGCATGCCACATTCCAAATTAGGAGTGACACATGGTCAGCATATCAATTCTCCAGCAGTCTTAATCCTAGTCTTTGTGACCATGACGGCACAAACTTCCATGAACAAGCCAGGATTCGAACCCAGGGCCCTTGGGTTGTGAGGCAGCAACACTAGCCACTAGGCCACAGGAGGTTGGCATTTACTCTTATCAGACTTTGGATATTTAATTATAATTGTTCTTCTTAGCTCAGGAAAATAATTTGAGACCTTAATACATCTCAACAATGGAATTATCTAGGAATGCCAAGGATTGAGAAGTTTAATAGGTTTTAATTGGATTGTAGCATGGTGCATTTCAGTGTTTGGAAGAACAAGAGCAAAAGGAACCAGAGGGAGGAGTGATGTTGGCAATCAAAATAATAGTACCGTTATGAGCTCATAAGAAATGTAGACCAAGCACTAAACCTTGTATGTTAATGTAAAAATCTTTACTCAATTGAAACAAACAAAATAACCTAAAATAGCACCAGGAATAAATAATTTGTGCATGAATAAAATACAATGAAACAATTAATAACACAATATTAAACACTATAAATAACTCAGTGAATAATGAACTTTAATAACAATAAAATTGCTCAAATGGAAGGTCAGTATATTGTAATATCCTTTTCAGGGTATAAAACATTAATTAATCAATTGAACAAATTATAATCAATTTGAAAAATTTACATTTATTAATTTAAAGTGATTACATGGGCTTAATCTCAGGGGATTTTGGGTCTCTCGAGAGATGGAGTATGCAGTTACTGAAAATAGAAAAAAAATCATTAAATATTATTCAACCAGCACAATGAGCAAGTTTCACAGCTTTTTAATCACTTACCTACAATTACTGGGCCTACAAACATCCAACTTCACGAATGTTTCTGCGTCTCTCTGGCGTCTTGCAGGATTTTTATCGATGAAAGTAGTATGACCCAGATCCGCAACTCATCTGCTTCCTCGAAACATCTGACCTCTGCAAACCTCTGACAGAATCTGACGACGTCTGACCTCTGCAAACATCTGACCACCTCTCACAGATCTGTCCTCTCCGCAACTCATCTGCCCTCTGTAAACATCTGACCACGTCTGCTCACGTCTCACCACATCTGACGTCTCACCACGTCTGACCTCTGGTCACGTCTCAACTCTCATTCCATCTGATCCAGAGCCACCCATCGGCTCCCCTTTTAAATTCTCACACGGGAATTCCCCGCCATCGGTTTTCTTTTACAAAATTCTGGGATTCCCCGCCAGCGGATTATTTCATAAAACTCCAGGGTCCCCCACCAGTTTATTTCATAAAATTTCGGGGTTTCCGCCATCATTTTTTTTACACACGCTCGGTGGGAGTTTCCCACGGGGAATCCCCGTCGTATTTTTTACACACGCACCGAGGGGGTTCACCCGCTTTCAGCCAACATTGTTGTTGGTTGAACTGCGCCACATAACGCCACAATATCACCAAAATCCGCGTTTTTTCATTACAATATATTTAAATAAATGTTGAATCCAGTTAACCCACGTCATTGCCCACATCAATCGGATGGCTCTGTCTCAAGAAAATTCAACCATGAGAATTAAGAAGTTGAGGCTATGAGACACACACAATTGTCCAGTATATCTCCAAGAAGAAAATGTAGCATTGGTTCTACCATCAGAAAACTTTGGATGAGTGCAAAACATTCATACAGGGTGAAGCCAGAGTCTAACTGCACGGAGGCATATTGCTGGTAGAACATTCAAGGCTCAGTGTTGAATGGCGAGTCTGCTCTGGCGCTGAGTGCAGCCACTGAATGTAATCTTCTGCCACTTAGCGTAGGCACCGAGCTAATACCCCTACCAGCGAGTCCAGGCACCATCAGACTAGACAGTCCTCTGTGAGGAGGTTGCTGCTCATGTGTTACACATGATGCAGTGGAAATATCAGAAAAACTATTTACAATTATACAACAAATTTGCATAAAATAAAGAAATGGCCAAATATAATAAGTATATACATACAAATAAATGAATTAAAAGAATAAAAGACACAATGGGTTCAGTGTGTGATACTTTCTTCTCATAGATTACTTTTCAAGTCCGCTACTAATCACATTCCCTTTTCCAGCTGCCAACTTTGCAAAAAAAGAATGTGTATTCCTGACTACATGACTAACTTTATTCACTTCTTTGATAGCTATGAATTATCCAATTGAACCATAAATAAAGCATTGTTGCAGAAGATATGGATATCCACAAAGTGATCTTCACTACACTCCAACTTTCCAGTCAATATCAATTATGTACATCCTTGTTTTTAAAATGTACTTTTCAGGTATGGTGTGCCTTTTTACCAATCCTTATGTTATGGTTCCATTTGATATTCATTCATTTAACATTATAAAAACAATATAAACATATAGACCTGACTTTAATTTTATTCATCAGATCTTTTTTTACATCATAACTTGATGTTGCATTTTGCATCATAAAATTTTTAATTCTGGTCAATTTGTTTTCTCATATCAGAATATATTAACATTTAATTTTGTAAGTTAGCTTTTAGTCTGTAATGTCGCATTAACATTAAAGTAATATGTTACTGTCCATTTTGTTTCTGGAGTGATGTGATAGTTTTGTTCTTCATCTCCATCTTTCACTGTTCAGTTTGTTATGCGAACTAACAAGACACGTCTACATCGTACTCACACCTGAATCTGTCAAAAATACCTCGTACTCTTTCTGGTTATTCAAAGTTCTCACATGCCGAGGCACCTTCACCTCTTATTGGCCCGCCGTTAATGCGTCAGTTCCTCAACAATTGCAACTCGCAAGCTGGTCTGTTAAGTGTAACTTTTCATGTTATATATATATATCGATATGCACAATCGAATATATAAGATGTTCCTTTTTTATAAATAATGGAAATAAATGTTATGATATACAAAAGCACAAATACAAACGTATTAGTCCTTATAACGTGCTGGAAGACGTATCACTCGACCGGATTTGGTGGTATTCGGCGCAAAGGGAACTCTTGGTGCACGGCACTGGCCTTATCCAAAATGTAGGTCAGGTAATGTAGGTTGAGGTGTATGTAAACCTTTGCAGGTAAAATAAGCTGAGTTGGGATTTTTCTGCCCATCAGTAGTTCAGCTGGTAAAGGTAGATCACACATTGGTGTTGTATAAGAGAGCCAAGGATAAGTTTTGACCAATTTCAGAAATATTATTATCTCCTTGATATATAGTGCGTTCAACCTGACCCTTGCTGTGCGGATATAACTGACTGACTGAAAATCAGCAGAGTCCAGTTTCGTTGTGAGAATGTTCCTGCTCGTTGGCATCTAGCATTACCACCTGGTGGTGTTTCTGTCGACATACGTGAGTGAGAAAAGGCATTGTTGCCAGGTAGATGTTGACTTCCACAGTTACCACAATTCTTACCTTGTTTCTTTGCCGCTGCTGACTTGAACAACGGCGAGGAAACGGCGAAATCGATTGTACTCGCTCTTAGTCCCATGTCAAAACTGCGCTTTTTGAGTCCTCTAAAATCCTTCTTAAAGCAGCAAAAGACAAATTTAAGTGGATTATTTATTTACCCCATATATTAGTATTTACACATATACAAGCCAAAAGAATCAATTCAAATGGAAATATTAAAAATATTGAGCATGTTTCGAAATCGGTATTGCGAGTTGGATGCGAAGTTATATCAGCATATTTCTACATTAAATGTTAAAAATATATAATTTTGTATTCGCAAATGTTCAAGCAGAATGGAAATTGTTTTTCCTAGGATCTGAAGTCGGAGAATAAGATATTTTAATAATATTAATTAGATAGGCCGACGTTTCGATGCGACATTAGCATCTTTCGCAAATGGCTCTTAAAGGGAATTTAAAGTTTTTAATTAGTTCACTCTGCTTCTTAAGCACGTATATGTTGTGTTATTAACTAAGGCTAGTGTGAGTATAAGAATGCACGCTGCTTGCTCCCTATAGGTGTGCGACTTTGTGACGCAAAACTCAGTCTTGTCGCATGCGCTTTGTGGTCTGTGCTTGTGCCATGCGTCATTAACGATTCCATTCAGTCATGTCTATATATTAACGATGCCAGCTTAAAATACAGCGAACTTCCTGGAAAAATGCATTTACGCTAATCTGCTTCAAAGAAGTCTCCTTGAAAACTTAAACTACTGCCTGTATTTTCGGATAAACTTTGGTAATACTTGTTTTGAAGTTGTGTCGGGCAGGACGGTTTTACACTTCATACAAATCGAGTACGTTTTATTGGTAAACATAACTTTGAATACACAAAAATTCAATGGAGATACATTTCGGGGGAGTTTGAAGACTGACGAATCACGGAAACGATGTTTTTTTGAAAACAACCCGAAGCGAAGACTGAATCACGCAGGCAAAATCTCTGGGATCATGTCAATAGTTTCTGTTTGGTTATCACAATACTTCTCGTAAATTTAAGAGCAATATATGTAGTTTAGGAGTATCGAAGCAATTAATTATTTCCGGAGGCACTTCTTGACTTGTTGGCCGACTGCTAACGAATGACGTCTTCACATTACTGACCGACACCAATTGGTTTACGCTGTATAATAACTATACACCTCTATTTTTCCATATATTTCGTCAATAGTGTGGCTATGAACAAAAAATACAATATTAAATTTAAAATAAGAATGGTCATGTCTACGAACGGTCGCGGCAGCTACATATTTGGTATATAGCTTTAAATAGTACAAAAGTAAACGGTGAAATGAATAAATGGTAATCGTCAAGAAAGTCTTCATTATTTATACAATAACTTGGTTGCTGATCATGAAGCTTTATCTCGAAATTTTACTCGAATGAATAAAGAAGATTTTGAGTTATTGCTAGAGGAAATGTCACCTACTATTAAAAAAAAGATACTAACTTTCGTGAAGCAATCACACAATACCTGTGTTGATCTCGAGAACGTTTTGAGGAAGATCGCTATACTGTCTACCTGGAACGCAAGGTGGAAATATTAATCCCGGATCCGGGAACCCAAGGCTACAAGATTTCCCCAATAGAGCATGAATGTCAACTTTTGAAGCTCAATAATTGTTGAATGAATTGATGAGATATTTTCAGTCAATTGGCGAAAGTGTGCATTGGTAGGACCTTTACTTCTATAAGTGCATATATCCATAAACGTATATATTTAAATTAAATTATGTACTTATTAAAAAACAATTCCCAAAAAGTCTAATAGGTCGACAATAACAATGTCTGGAATAATTAAATCCCAGAAAACACCACATGACTCACGTGTTGCTTGTCAACCTTTGTAATGACTGCTGTTTTATTCTCTTACAATATCTGTGCGTAATGGTGGTATGTGTGGTTGCAGAAATCTGATTGCGTTCATATACAAAGCTTACCAAACTCACCACCTCATTTTATTTCGACTGTATTGAGCTTTTCAGGGTTGAAGCTACTTTTATTGACCATGAAACTTATGTTCTGTGAGAAGGTTGGGTATGGTATTGTTGTTAAGTGTTGTTCGGGAATATCAAAAAATTATATTAACAAATTATTCTGAATTGTAAAACGGAAGGAAATTATTTGGAAACATTTCCCAATTCACCAGTGTTGTTTAATAGGTAGAGAGTTTTAATAAAAGTTTATCGTTATGTTGCTGTCTCCAAGCGGAGGTAGCCGAAGATTGCCGACTTTTTTAAATTTTTGGTAGGTGGATTATCTTTAAATCTAGCACTAATTTAATATTTTTATAAAATTATTAAACATAAATTAATAATTTAGATAAACAAAATGTTCTTTACCAAATTAACTCTTTAAATTGCAATTCCTGTTACATTGGTAAAATGAAACGCTCATTAAAAACACGCTTTAATGAACATTCAAATAATTTCAAATATTAAGATGTGTTGCCGTAAAGGCTCTTATTGTCACTTAGCCGGCCGGCAACGCTCACCGCTCTGCCTCTCGGTACATGTTACGTCCGACCGCTCGTCGCTCGTCGCTCGTCGCTCGCCACTCGCCGCTTTTATCGTGGCCCTTCCCAGATTAAGTGAAACAAAAAAGTTAGTAGCATCGTGTGGCTAAAGCCGGCTCTAGCTCAACAGTTCACGGCTAGACACGGTGGAGTAAGATTGTTTAGTAGGTCGTCGCTGTAGGAGGTGCTACTGAGACACACTATTATATGATTTACATTTGAGATGTCACGGCGAAGCATGGCTGAAGGAGGTTGTAATATAATAGGCGAAGGACTTTTTTTATCTCATTGCTCGAAATAAATGAACATTGTTTTAAAATAAACTATTTTTGATAATTTTTCTTTGATAAATTACCTGTAGTATATATATTAGTGATTGAAGAATAGACGAGAAAGCTGAGCAGTCAAAACCTATAATAGTTTAGTAACATCTACGCCCGTCTTCCGTTACTATATCTTATGGTGAATTGGCAAAACCCAATGTGTCAAAACAATGTCATGCTAATTACTTTATGTTATAAAAAGAACAGATTCCATTTTTACTTAAATATTTTATTGTAAAAAGTGATTTTAGTTTTGTTTTGTTTTTGGCTAAAATGCAGTTTCTTTTCTGAAAAATGACTTAGTTATTATTTAATGAAAGACATTTGAATTTCAGCTTTGGAAGTTGCTTGCAGAGAAAGAGGAACGTGTATTCAAGAACTTGTTGAGTATTCTAGAAGAAAAATACTTTCTTTGAAGTCAGAAAATAATTATTCGCAATTTTGTTTAAACGAAGATTTAATCAATGAGAAATGTAAGTAAATATAAAAACAATTAGTACTAATACTATTTCTTACTTAGAGCTAGGATCGTTTATTATTTTTAAAATTTGAAAATTTTCAGCCACAATGATTGACAATAATTGTAAATCCACCACTAAACAAGCACAGCCATACCGAAAGTGGAATTATAGTACTCAGTACCCAATATCAAGATTAGAACAATTTTCTATACTTCTGAAACGGTCTTTTCTTGGTGCCATGAGAGATACTGTAAGTGTAATATGATATTTATACCAATTAAGAGATTTTGCGTTATAAAATATATGGATCAATCAAAAAGTTAATACAAATGCATGCCAAGTGCATTGCGATAAAAAAGCTCTTTGAACAATGAATCTTTCAAGAAGCGATAGCGAAGGATCTCCCTGTATATGTCAACGGGGAATATTCTTAAAGAGTACAGGGAGGGTGAGAAGACATCTTAAAATGTAAATTGGCGAGAATTATTTATGTTCTACGTTGAGATCAGAATCGAATAGGATTCAGAGAATCGAAGATTCAAACTAAAGAACCGATTCATAGCAATAAGTGGCTCTGAATAACAGAAAGAATCAATCTGCCAATCGCTACTTTATATGCAATGACCAGAACATGAACGTTTGTAGATGACCAATGTTTAAGTTCATTGTGAAGCTGTTGACTGTTGGCCTTGGCCGTCCTGGTCATGTGCTGGCTGGAGATCCTCTGAAGCGTCAAATCTTGACTGTTCATTAAATAGCATAAAGAGCGAAAATACTGCACTAGTCTCTGAATATGACTGAATAACCTGAATAAAATAAATCGATCGGTCTATCGCTTAACATCACATTAAGCAATATAATTGAAATACACCCGTATTTAATTAATATTTAGTTAGTATGATTACAATTAAGACTTTTCGTCTATATTTATGTATTTTATCAGATAATTAGATAAACTATTATTTAAAGATTTCATATATATATATATATATTGAAATATCATCTTCATGTGATAGGTTAAATATTACTTAGACTACAAATTTTAAACGGTTTGACAATTTTATATTTATCAATTTTATATTTACAATTTACACATAAAACAAAATAGAAAATAGAAAAAAAAATCATTTCAATTTATACAATCAACAAAATTAGCAAATTTCACAGCTATGTTGAACTTATCCAAAATTACTGGACCTACAAACATTCAACCTCACGAATGCATGCGCGTTTCTCTGTCTTTAGGTACGCCTTGCAGCTGCTTTATATCCAGGAATGTAGTGTGATCCAGGTCCAAGTCCTCTCACATCACCATCGCGTCTCACCGCCTCTCCTAGTCTCTCTCTCTCTCTCTCTCTCCCTCTTTTTCTCTCTCCGACTGTCTGATCTGCCCTTTGATCTCCAGGTCAAACTCCTCTCACATCACCGTCCCTTCTGTTTCAGGTCCAGCACCTCTCACATCATCGTCTCTTCTGTCTCTCCGGTCCGTCTCCTCTCCTTTTTAACTTCTCGCCCCGGGAGATCCCCGCCACCGGTTTTTTCCCACAAAATCCCGGGGGTTCCTCTCGGGATTTCACACGCCCGCGGTAGTTTTCCGCGGGATATTCCTTGCGGGGCTTCACCAACTTTAGGCCAATTCAAGTCTTCATTGTTGTTGGCCTCTATTGTCGTCGCACAAAACTTTCTTCATTGTAGGCCCAACTGCACTTCACAATGACAATTACAGAGAATTTCTACCGAATCCCCTTCACAATACAACATTAAATTAATCATCCATATACCCTGCACCTTAAAACTAAATTATGTAACCAAAATCAGCAGGCACCTGCGTTTTTACATTACTATATATATATATATATATATATATATATATATATATATATATATATATAAATCCTTATTTCCCTTGGTCACGCCATAACTTGAAAACGACTACCGATTTCATTCATCTTTTTTATAAGTTTTATAATACTTTGTACAAGGTTCTTACGGAAAGAAAAATTAAGAAAATTGCGCAGAAAATTGGAAAAATTCAGAAAACTTCACTACGAGATGGCTACTTTCTTTCCGCGCGTTTGAATTTACATTCTGAATGTAGGTCGCCTATCTCCTCCACCTGGGCGACCTTCTATTTCCCCCTCCATATTGCCCGCGTCATATCGATTTTTGATACACATGGTATACATCATCGGAGCCGGGTTGGAAACTTAAAATAAGCAAAACACGGCCAATATTTTTATCATATAAATACATTCTTGGGTCAATTAATTTGGTAGTGTCTCCTCCGATACTGCTAGCGTATAGTTTCAACCCCATACAGAATGAAAGGGATTTTCTTAGGTGTGGAAGTGGAGGGGTATCACATAAAAAATAACCAAACAACAATCGAGATTCGACTTTAAACAGCTGTAATGTGAGCCACTGAGTTTAATTATGACAATAAAAATGCATTTTAAGTTACCTGAGAGAGGTTGAAAGGGGGTAAAATAGACTTCCGCGTACTATCTTAAACAGATGGAACAATTTGGACCAAATTTTGAACAGGTGTTCTAGGTGAACCAAACTTAACACAATTAGGGTAATACTTAATTACAACCACTTGGGGTGGAGGGGTGGTAATTTTCGAAAATCCATATAACTGTCGTTATTTCCTTAATTTGATATCGTTTTCGGTTAATTTCTTTGTGTATAATTCATATATATATTCATCGTGGGGATGTAGGGGGCGTCATATGAAAATAATAAATTGAATTTCTTGTGTATAATTTAACCCCTTGCAGCCTGTGAGGGGTGATGGTGGAAATGTCATATGAAAATAACAATGAAGCTATCACGTTTGGTGTCGAAACCGGTGTAATGCGAGTCGCTGTGTACATTATGACTTTTAATATGCGATTTAAGTAAAAATTCATTCCTTAAATTGGGGAGCATTTATATTCTGTTAGAGTACTGAAAATAGTACCGGGAGTATTTTTGAATCTCTCGAGCTACTGGGAGTATATTTGAGGTTCATATCGTTATGTTTTCGATTTATGTTTAGTTATTATGTACCGAGATGATATAAATAAATACCCGGGCAACGCCGGATCTCCAGCTAGTTAATATATAATAATGAATGTATTCTAATTAAATATTGTTTTCAAAAATGTATCTAGTGACCTGCTGAAATCCACAAAATTTAACGGAATGCCATAATTGTTATTATATTAACTAAATATTAATAAAATGCTTTGCTGATAAATTTGGCTGTATTTCAATTATTACAATGCATGGTCAACTGTTCTACACTATTAATAATGCCATTAAAATGGCGGGTTGGTGAAAATATGCTAATTGTATAATAGCTCAAACGCCTTGGAGCATTAGTTTCTTTACCGGTACAATAAATTAATAATTAATACCCACGTAATACTTGTCAATCATTACATGTTATTCTGGAAATCTACAACTGTACTAAGAGAACGTGGGCTTTCCCGGTGTATATTATTCATGAACCATTCTCGGGTTTTCAACCGGGTAAGTATAAAATTTGTACACAACGTTTCCATGGCTTGCTCTGCCATCTTCTTCAGGTGAACTGATGGTGCCGAGACACTAGCAGAGCAAGCCATGGAAACGTTGTGTACAAATTTTATACTTACCCGGTTGAAAACCCGAGAATGGTTCATGTACAACTGTACTATTTATTGTATAACAAAATCTGTTCTGTTAGAAAAGAAAAACAGTAATTGTGTTCTATAAGCAATTAATTACTCCCCTTATTCTTTTTATTATTTATCTTAGCCAGACATCAAGATAATAATATTTTCTTCCTTTTTTCACAGCATTTGGCTTATATTCGACTTATTACTCACGTAATAGTTGGTTTACTTCTTGGTATACTCTACTTCAGAATTGGCAATGATGCATCTAAAGTAGAGAGCAACACAGCCTGCCTCTTCTTTTTCATAATGTTTTTGTTCTTTTCAAATGCTGTACCAACTGTTCATGCTTGTAAGTACTGTCAGACCTTATCTCAAAAACACAATAATATTAATGGTTAATTTTTTATTTAAATTTTTAAATACCAACCACACAATGAAAAAGAAATTGAAAGTATTTATTGACAATAAAGAAGAAAATTCTTCTCGAAAATCATGTTCACATTTTATTTGAAAAACAAATGTAATATTAATTTTGTCTATCGTATATACTACCAATGTGATTTGATGTTTTAAGTTAGGAAACATTAAATAACTAAAATTTGTATTGCACAGTTTCCACTAGAATTAGGTTGTGAGGATTGTGAATAAATAGTCTGAGCTTCAGGTATACAAGGGTGGAAGGTTCCTGGTAACGAATCTGACTCGCTCAGTGGTAAACGAGAGATACGGGTACGATTCCCGAGTTCCGTCGATATTTATCTATTCCGATTTTATAAATTTAGTTTCATAACCTTTGGCTGAGCTTTAATTGGAAACAATTCTTCATTTCTTCAATTTCCCACGCAACAGTAAAACCTTACAAATCAAACCGACACAAACATAATACTTTATACAGGGTTATTAGAAATGATTGAAGCGATTTCATAAATTCACTGTAGCTCCGTTCATTCACATATTATTACAAAACTCAATAGTCGTCTAGAAAAATTCAAAAAGTTTTGTTTGGCGGAAGCTGCACTTCACGGGAGCGCAGCAGTGAGACAAGATGGCGACAGGTACCTAGAAAGCGTATGTTGTGCTTGAAATGTCATAACAGTGCAACGACACTTCAGGACGAAGGTCAACAAAAATCCACCAACTACTTACTCCATTCGGCGATGGTATGCGCAGTTTCAGGCTTCAGGATGCCTCTGTAAGGGGAAATCAACGCGTCGGTCTGCAGTGACCGCTTGCGAGCAAGTTTCCCGACGGTGAAGGCAAGCAGAGAGCTCAACAAACCACAGCCGACCGTTTGGAAAATATTACCGCTTGCAATTTCTGCAAGCACGGACTCCTGATGACAAAGGCAAACAGTGGATTTGAGCTCATTGTTAGGGACGAGCTTGATTATCCGCTTGATGTCTGAAGAATCACTCGGGAGGCACATATCGAACATTTGTAAATGCCAAAAAAAAAAACTTTTCGAGATTTTCTGTGTGTGCAAAGCCCTGTTACAATATGTTGAATAATAAAGTTATGGTAGAGCTGTGAAATGATGTAGGACAATTGCATAGTAAAGTGTAGGAGGAAGACGGGAATAGGCTAAAGAAATCATATTCTCAGGCGTAGTAATATATAGGAAAGAGTATATTCAATGCGTGAACAGGAAAGGATGAGAAGAGAAGTGAAAGGTTGACAGGAATATAATCCTGATCTATTAGCAAGAAGCTACCGCGAGGATCCACGGATTATATTACAGACGTAGGTAAGACTTGCACGATTACTTGCACTTCCTTATTAAACATCCTACACTTTTTATGATTAACCTCCAAATTCATAGACTTGGCTAAATTGTAACGGATTAACTATAAATTTTCCTCTTTCCAGTTGTGATATGAATATTCATCATAAGGCACAGATACATTCATTACACTATATTAATATGATGAATTCAAACTCTCTTTCACGAAAACATTTTACTAGTTTATAAAAAAAGTATTAATTTTGCTACAAGGGTTGGAGTGTCTCTATTCAAACGTGGTCTCCTAGTACAGTTCCTAGATCACCCGATTTCAACCTGCTCTTAAAATTCATAAACCTGGAGTCCCAAATCTCCCAGGTGCCGCTGACTACATCTTCCCCGCTCAAAGGATTTCCACTTTTATAAATGATACTCTCCTATAAATACTGAAAAACGACCTTTCTTCATTAAAATCATCAATAATTTCCCCCGTCATATCTATGAACTTCCAAAATCACTGCCACCTTTCGGTACTATAAGAAATTTAATATAAGACGCATTAAATTAGAACTTGGCATTATTAAATCGACAGCTCTCCGACAATGTCTGAAACCAAACCCGGTTAAACGTCACAGTGACAATTAAATACACTAACAACAATTGATAAAACAAAGCACAGTCTCAAGAAGAAAACACGTTGGCCATAAAAACTCCTTTTACATATTCAATGACTTCCTATATATATTATCAGAGAATAAATTAAATTATAACCTCCCAGGTACTTAAATATTTATTATCTCGTAGATCACCAAATTCCTTACAAATCACTAACTTTCTGAATGCCCTTGCCTGATTAAATCAGTTAAAGTTTTGTAAACATCCGAGTGGTGTGGTCGTGCAGCTTACAAATCTCAAGTTGTGTGTGTTGCATTATACAAAATTGCAATGGGGCGGGGATAATGTTTCGGCTCCGTCCTTACAGGCTTTCAAACCGCTCCAGATAGAAATGTTCGCGTTTAATTCGAGGAATACCGACATTGTAGTATGCCGCGAGTGCAAGAGCGTAAATATTGGTATTCGACAACCAGCCATGGTGGCTAAGTTTGCTCACGACGGGTCGAGACTGTAGCAGGGAGTGTCGGATCTCCAACTAATTACCAAAATTAATGGAAGTGAGATTTGTGACATATGTGAAAGTTCTCGGCTACGCACAACAGGTGGGGGTTGCATATAATTGATGACCACGCTCGAGAATTAAGTTGTTGTGATTAAAGTGAACTAAACAATTAATCGACGGCAGAGCACAGCTGGGGACTGCCTTGCGTTACATTTTCAAACTGTGCAACTGTGGCCCATGTACC
>CM067378.1:2599820-2719820 GCA_034510155.1 Eucriotettix oculatus
TCAGGCATTACTTCACGGGGAAGGTAGGTAACATCAGTTATTTGCTGAAGTTTGAATATGTTTGGGGGGGGGGGGGGGAGAGTGGGGGCAGTGTATATACATATTTACATATCATTATCCTTTTCTTCTATTCTCAATCTTTTTATTATGAATGCCGCAAAGTCCGCAAAGCTGTTCCAGTTTTGTCGCGACAGCATCATAATCGCTGTTAGGTTCGCCGTAGAGATCTTCTGTGCGACTGCATATTCCAGATCATCTCTCTCCAATCCGAAACGGGGACATGTCAAGATTATGTGCTCTGCATCCTCTATTGAGTCGCATGTATTACACATGGCATTTTCTACCAGGCAGAGTCTATGTCGGTATTGCCTGAAGCACCCATGTCATGAGCGCAGCTGAGCCAAGGACCCGTCTATTTCCCCGTGTTTCCGTTCGACCCACGCTTTAATATTTGGGATTAGACTGTAGGTCCATCTACCATTTTCGGATGTATCCCATAATGTTTGCCATCGGGCGATGGTCTTTTCCCTCCCTTCATTTTTCAGGACTTGAATATTTTTCTCTTCCCTCTTTCTGCGTTGGTACAGGGCGCTTCTTTCTATTGCCAACAATTCGATAGGCGGCATGTCCGCCAGAACGCACGCTGCCTCGTAGGACACAGTGCGGAAAGCAGATGGCGCTTCTTCTGTAGACACTCCTCATAGGTCGGACGTACGATTTGGTTGTAAGCGCGTCCGCCCAAATCGGGGCCACGTATAGCAATGTGGAGCTAACCACGCTTGATAGTAGTTAGCGACGTTTCTGTCTGAGGCCTCCCATTACAGGCATGATGCGTGATAACGCTGCTTCCGTCCTGGCCGCCTTTCCCCCAGTTTCACGTATGTGCTCCCTAAAGTTAAGTCGAGAGTCGATCAGCACTCCCAGGTATTTTATGTGGGGTTGGGTGGTTATATGGCATGGTCCGACGGTGATTTTGGCACATTCGACCTTTTTTCGGCTTGTGACCAGCACCGCTTCAGTCTTCTGTTCCGCGAGCTTGAGTCCCACCGACGTTAGCCAGTTCCTCAGAGTGGATATGGCCTTATTTGTGGTCAGGGTGACCTCCTCCAGTATTTTCCCAACTGTAACTACCGCGATGTCGTCTGCGAAGCCCGTTGTTTTCACTCCTTCCGGCTGGGGAAGTTTAAGGATATCATCGTACATGATGTTCCACAGAGTCGGGCCCAGTACTGAGCCTTGTGGGACGCCACCCGTGACATTATAAACTTTGTCCCCTTCCGCTGTCTTATACATTAGCTTTCTTTCACTAAAGTAACTGCCGAGCAGTCTTAGAATATATTCTGGCACCCCCATCGCCCTTGACGCTTCCAGGATGCAGTCCCAACGAACCGAGTTAAATGTATTCTTGATGTCGAGGGTTACAATCATGCAATATTTCTTGGTACCCCTTTTCCACCTTTTGCCCTGTATGGCCTTTTTGGCTCTAGCGATCACCTCCTGGATCGCATCCACGGTAGACCTTCTTTTCCGGAAGCAGTACTGCCTTTCTGACAGTCCATGAGGGCCCTCAGTATGTTTTTCGAGTCTCCTGCATATTATGCTTTCCAGCACTTTGCCAGCGGAGTCGAGCAAGCATATAAGTCTATACCCTGATGGGTCCTCGGGTGGCTTTTTGCCTTTCGGCAGGAGGACAAGCTTCTGTCGCTTCCAGCGGCGGGGGAAGGTCCCCTCGCGTAAACACGCATTATATACTTTGCGGACGAGCCCTGATGGCCAGTTTTAGGGCTATGTTCGGGATACAGTCTACTCCTGGGGCCTTCTTACCTTTAATTTTGTTACATACTGAGAGTAGTTCTTCTCTTGAAATATTTGGCACTACCTCAGATGCTTCCGCTGCCAGGTAAGCTGGTTCTACCACGCGGTCCTGTCTCGGAAATAGTGTTGAGACTATTTCGTCGAGTAGTGCGCGATCTGTGGGTCCTGGAGCAGGGTTTCCTTTTATTGTCGACACGACCACCATGTAGGGTTTACCCCATGGGTCGGTGTCAACCTCCTTGACGAGTTCCGCCCAGCTGCGTCGCTTGCTATCCTTGATAGCTTTTGAGAGTTCAGCGCGTGCTTTCCTGTACTCCCTAAGGCTGTTGGCATGATAAGGATGCCCTCTCGCCCGCTGCGAAAGCCTCCTCGAGCGTAGACATATCCTCCGCAGTTCGGCTATTGCT
Source organism: Eucriotettix oculatus (assembly GCA_034510155.1). Taxonomy (NCBI): domain Eukaryota; kingdom Metazoa; phylum Arthropoda; class Insecta; order Orthoptera; family Tetrigidae; genus Eucriotettix; species Eucriotettix oculatus. The sequence continues at coordinate 2,602,043 of CM067378.1, forward strand.
TCGTTCCACCAGTAGGCTGGTGACCGTCGCGTCCGTAGCGAACTTCTAGTGATGGCTGCGTCATGGTTGCCATTAGTTGTTCCGCCATTTCCTCGGTGGGTCCCTGGATTTCGTCGTCGTCGCCAGCCATCATTATGGCGAATGAGTCGACATTTAGGGACTTCGGGTTCCATATTGACTGCCTCACTGACATGGTCCTCTTCCGATTGTCTCGTGCAGTTTCAAACAAGATTGCTTGATGGTCGCTGTGAGTATAGGCATGACTCACTCGCCAGGAAGTTAGATGACCAATTAGTCCTTCACTTACTATGGTGAGATCTACGGGGAGCTTCCACCGTTTCTGTAGAAAGTCGGCATGCCTCCGTCGTTTGCCAGTGAGGCGTTATTGGCCGCTATTAGGTCCAGCAGTATCTCTCCGCGCCTGTTTGTCCATCTGCTGCCACACTCCACAGCCCAAGCATTGAAGTCCCCTGCTATGATGTAGGGATGCCGCGTCGTAGTCTCATCAAACACTTTGACCGCCAGCGTCTCGAATTCTTCGAGTGATGCGCTAGGGGGTACATACACGCTAAAAATGTATAGGCCATCTATTTTAGCCCACACATAGCCAGTCGTGGGCGTCTCCGCTTTGCACTGGACGAATTGATTTCCCCATATGGCAATGGCGGCGCAGCCCGATGAATCCGCGAGCCAGGTCCGACTACCTGTCACGTTCCTGTATGGCTCGCTCAATATTGACACGTCAATGTTGAGCTCACCTGTTGTCTACGTCAGAATATCCTGAGCAGCTCTGCAGTGATTCAAGCTGCAGGAACTTCGTAGTTTGGTGCGGACGGCGGCTTGGAGGGATCTCCGAATCTTTTCGCACCTGTAGCTGCCTGTAGGATGTTCTCCTGTGCAGAGGGCGCATCGTGGCGTGTTTTGGCACGACCTAGATACGTGACCATCCTCTCCACATTTTAGACAGGTATTTGACCTGTCTGGGCCGGTGCAGTTACGCGCAGGTGTCCAAGGTCCCAGCACCTGTAGCATCTGGTGACGCCCGTCTTCTCCCTGACTCGACTATTGACCCAGCCTACGCGGATGCGTCCGAGGCTCAACGCAGTTTTTGCCAACTCAGCTGGGAGACTTATCACCGCCGTCTGCGTTCTCTTGTAGGCCTTTCTAATGGACTTCACCGCGGAGGAACTTAGATTCTCTGCTTTTAGCTGTTGTATCAGGGCCTCTTGAATGTCCTCCTTTGTGGTTATCTCATCGAGATCTTTTAACTCGAGAGCAACCTCTTGCCCCTTAGTTGACACACTGGCCGTGACGCCAAGCTTGCCCGCTATAGCGGAGCGGACGTCGTCTGCCGTTCCGCACGTCGCCCTGTTAAGTTTCAGGACCAAGCCCCCTTTTGATGTAGTGACGTTTGTGACCCTTTCCGCCACAGTTTTTAATTCTGCGAGTTCTTCAGCGAGCGAAGAATGTCGGCATATGATGTGCTCGATGTTGGCTTTATAATCACCACGTCGGGGCGCACTTTTTGCTGGAGCTGTCTTTGTTTTTTATTTTCTACGGTTCTCCACGTTCCGTCGAGATCTTTCCTTTCCCTGCCGTCGTTATGTATTACGGCTGGACTAGGACCCAATTTTTTGTCCTTGTTGGGGGCCTTCTGCTGGGCCTGTTTCCTGTCTATCCCTGCCCCATTTTCGGTTTGGGACGACGTGTCGGCGCACGCGATTCGCGTCCTACCGACGTTCGTCACCCTAACCTCCTCATAGGTAGTTCCAATGAGGGCAACAAGGCGTCTTATCTCCATATGGACGTTGCCTCTGCCCTCTATGAATTTAGACAGTTCTCCTATCTTGTTGCCCAGGGTTTGGAAGGCATCCGTAGTTTCGGGTGCATTGCGCACCCTACGGGTTTAAATTTGGCGCACTGCTAGCGCCATCTTTCCAGTCATCCGCTGCGCTCGCTGCCGTCAGCGATGACGCGTGCGGGAATCTGCGCTACTACCCGAGTTGGCTTCTCGCGTGCCACGTGGACCTGTCATTATATATCAGGAGTAATCTTCACAATCTACTGCAGATTGTGAACATATTATCCTGAACAAGAAATTAATGCACAAACTCAGGCCTATCACCTCAATATGCTCGTCCTAATCCTAACGCCTTCGTATTTACCGGCCACGTGGAACTGTTAAATTGGCTCCGCGCGTCGCCAAGAACCATGAAATTGATACTCACGGAAATATCTCAGCAATCCTCAGTTAAATCACCCAGACGACATTGTAAATAATAACACATATCGTTGTACCACAAAACAACGGCAATAGTTTCATCCACCTGCGTAATCTGGACGAATGGCGTCCCACGTGGACCTGACAAATGATCCCTCGCTGATCAAAGTGCGGGCATTTATTGTAGAAGGTTCCTAAAATTGCTGTTTGCCTGCAATAGGACACTACGTACCACACTCACCAGATTCAATCACCAATGTGTAGCATAAGATGTATCTTGATCACAGCGATAAAACACGATAAAGAAGGAGCGCGGCTCAGACACGTCCTCCCTCCTCTGCAGCAATGTTTTCAAAAATGGCCCATGTAACTATATATATGTGTGTGTGTGTTTGGGTGTGTGAATCGCCGTAATGTATGTACAAGCATAACTACCCAACAACTGCACCTAATTAGAAATTATTTTTTGGTGTGTTCGTTACAGTCAGAACAAGTTTTTTATAAAAGAAAATTTTAAAACAATGTATAATTAACATACAGTGGTTCCTATTAGGCCTCGACAAAACCGGAGGCTTCAAGGTTTGAGTCCAGAATTTGCTTGATATTCAAAACCGGAACGTCAGCTAAAAGCTCACCGGCCTGTGCTGCTAGATACAGGATACAGGTCATCATCGCCGCAAGGAGGAGGACACTCTCCGTCACGTCGCTCCAGATCTCCATCGCTATTCAGCAGCTCACCTATCCGACGTACCCTGGAAAACTATATGTCGCGACCTTCCCCGGAGGTGAGGCCGCACAAGAAGAAAATCCTCCGTCGACGACCGTCGCCAAAATGTCAGGAAATTATATTGAAGTAATGTTGGACCACAAGTCCATTCCGGCGCATCTTTCTCTGTTATCTCCGAGACGTTTGGACGACAGCTAAAGAAGACAAAGATCGTTGATAACAGGAGCTTTGTTAAAGGGTCGCGGATGGCAAATGTGTGCATCCAGCCGGGAGATGCACCATCAGGCTGAAAATTAATAACATAATTCAGCCGTTCAAATTCATCGTCCTGCCGCAAAGTATCCACGACGTCATCCACGGATGGGACTTGAAGAGCTCGCAAGCCGTAATTAACTGTGGACGTTCAGAAATTTTGTTAGACGAAATACAAGCCTCCGTAGAAGAAACATAAGATAAGGAACCGTGGCAGTTATTTGTGCTCCACGATGTGACTATTCCTGCGTCGAGCGCTACCAAGGTTACAGTCACGAGCCCTACGTTAAATGGCCACGTAGATCTTATAATTGAAGCAAATGAGAAATGATAACCAATCAGTATTCCTGATTCGGTCATCTCGTTCAAGAATGACACTGGAGAATTATGGGTAGTTAATGGTCAGAACGAACCTCGGCTTTTTCCGAAACATTCGTGCTTAGCAAGGGCTGAACCAATAACATAAGTACATCTGTCATGGAAGAAAATTCACCTAGCCGCAGACTTCCTACAGGACGGGTAAAAACGGATTCGAGTTTCATACACTACACGCAGATAACCATGCATCAGCAGACGAAATTTTTTGAACTGCTTCGGAAATATTCTACGTGCTTCGACGCAGTAATCAGGGACAAATCAACCACTGTGAAGGTGAAACAGGAAGCTATTCACCAATCAGAGTACAGAGTATCACCAGCAGAACGACGCATTATTCAAGAAGAAGTGGATAATAGGCTTGACCGAGGAATTGTCCAACCATCATAGAGCCCGTGGTCATTATACGTTGTACTTGTCAAAGTTTTTCTCCATCATGGACTTGCACTCAGGCTACGGGCAGATAGAAGTGTATGAAGCCGATCGAGAGAAAACCGCTTTCATTACACCTGACGAACTCTACTATTTTAAATTATGCCGTTTGGGTTGTGTCATGATCTGAAAACTTTCGAACGATGGACAACTTGCTGCGCCACTTTAAATGGTCTGTGTGCCTCTGCTATTTGGACATTTTTCTCGGAAACGTTCAGCGTCTATCTGCACCGACTGTGTACTGCTCTCGAGTGTCTTAGTTTGGTAGGGCTGAGACTGAACCCAAAGAAGTGTCTAATCGGTGCCAAGGAAATAAAGATCCTCAGTCTCGCGAGAAGGCAAACGCCCCGATCCGGAGAAACGCCGATAACAAACTTTCCGACCCCGTTCTAAGGTTTTTCGACGTAAAATGCCCCGACGGAATTGCATAAGACGCCAGCGGCCACAGACTTGGAGCTGTACTCGCACAGATATACGGCAAAAAAGAGAAAACCATAGCGTACGCCTCCAGAATACTTAGCAAGACAGAGAGGAATTATTCAACGTCAGAGAGAGAATGTCTTGCTGTTGTTTGGGCTTTAAATAAATTCCGGCCGTATCTCTTTGGCAAACCGTTCACGGTTGTAACGAACCACCATTCCATCTGCTGGCTGACCAAACTCATGGGTCCCTATGGACGGCTCGCAGGTGGGCTCTACGACTTCAACAATATGACGTCACGATAAAGTACAAGAGTAGACGAAAACATCAGGATGTCTCTCATGAAACCCTGTAGACCGCGAAGAATGGAAGACTGAGATCCTGGATTGTCGACTGCTTACTATCCTCAAACGAACAGACTTACAGAGAGGTTAAACAAAACATTGGCCGACATGTTGTCCATGTACACCGACATCGATCAGAAGAACTGGGACGCCGTACGTTAAATTCGTGACGTTCGCCTCCAACACCGCTAAGCAAGAAACAACAGGATTCACGTCATTTTCATGGTCCACGGTCACGAGGCATAAAACGACAATGACGCGATATTACCTTTCAATCCCGATGATGTGAATGACCCTTACATTGGTCAATTAGTAACGAGGGCCGAAGAATCCAAACAACTAGCACAAGCTCAAGGAAAGGACCGACAACGATACGACGCAAGACATCGTCCAGTTCTGTACCAGCCAGGGGATCTAGTCTGGAACTTTACTCCTATTCGCAAAGTCGACGTCTCGGAAAAGCTTCTCAAACGGTACTTTGATCCATACCGTGTGCTACGACGTTTACCCGACGTCACATATGAGGTAGAGGATTGCGATCCCAATTCGAGACGAAGAAAGAACAGTGACACAGTCCACGTACTGAGGATGAAGCCGTATCATGAACCCGACGCTCAAGTGGAGGTTGAAGAATCATACGGAGACGAAGATTTAGCAATGGCGACAGCCAGGCCAAGGCCGTACATTGGGCCAACAACTAGATATTCGGGACTCAGAGCAGCACGGAGCTAACAGCGAGACGCTGTTTTTACAATAGTGGAAGCCATGCCAGACTTGAAAACCTGCAGTGGTGGCTGAGGTGTATCGAGCTGGACTGCAGCTATGTGGACTGGGGTTCGAGCCCCACTAGATGCAACCAATTCTTCTCACTTTGTGTAAGCCTCATGGGCAACTGACATTTTTATAGAACGAAGTCATTGCTGGCAGTCTATTAATCAGGGGTCATTACAATATATTGTAATATCCTCTTCGTGGGATAGGTTTAAAATTACTTAAAGTACAAATTTTAAGTGGTTTGACAATTTTATATTTATCAATTTTATATTTACAATGTTTACATTAAACAATATCTCAGGGGATTTTGGGTCTCTCGAGAAAAGAAGTACGCAGTTACTGAAAAATAGAAAAAAATACCATTTAAATTTATATAATAAGAAAATGAGCAAGTTTCACAGCTATATTGAACTTACCCAAAATTACTGGGCCTACAAAAATTCAACCTCATGAATGCATCCGCGTCTCTCTGTCTTTAGGTGCGCCTTGCAGCTACTTTACATACAGGAATATAGTGTGATCCAGGTCCAACTCCTCTCACATCACCGTCCCTTCTGTTTGTCTGCTCTCCACTCCGACTGATCTCGTCTGCCCTCTGATCTCCAGGTCCAACTCTTCTCACATCACCGTCCCTTCTGTTTCATCTGCATCGTCTCATCTCCTTTTTAACTTCTCGCCCCGGGAGATCCCCACCACCGGTTTTTTCCCACAAAATCCCGGAGGTTCCCCTCGGAATTTCACACACGCCCGCGGGAGTTTCCCGCAGGATTTTCCCTGCGGGGCTTCACCCACATTAATCCAATTTAAATCTTCATTATTGTTGGCCTTTATTGTAGTTGCACAAAACTTTCTTCATTATAGGCCCAACTGCACTTCACAATGAGAACAATTTCCGAGAATTGCTCCCGGATCTCCTTCAGATTACAACATTAAATTATTCATCCATATACCATTTGCACCTTAAAACTAAACTATGTAACCAAAATCAGCAGGCACCTGCGTTTTTACATTACAATATATATATATATATATATATATATATATATATATAGAGAGAGAGAGAGAGAGAGAGAGAGAGAGAGAGATTAATTATTCATTTGTCAAAAGTATAAAAGTATAACTCTTTTCTCATGTATGTTTATGTGAGAAAATAATTTTTCATTACTTTGTTAAATTTACAACTAAGAAATATACTTACAGTAATATTGCATATTAAATCCACTGTACTTTATTTCCAGTTCCACTAGAAGCATCTGTATTCATGAGGGAACATCTCAATAATTGGTACTGTCTAATTTCATACTACTTTGCGAAACTTCTCTCAGATATTCCTTTGCAGGTATGAATTATACAGTGTACATAGCACAGTTACATTTTTTAAATTTACATTTAAACTGAAGTTAACTTTTATTTAAAATATATATTTTATGGGATGTTACATCTAAACATGCACAATTATGTGGCCTGGTGCACTCAGGAGAAACATGTTTCAAGAAACCGACATAATTTTATACCTGTAGTTAATAATTCGCCCGTGATTCATACATTAAAGGCATAACTTTTAAACAAAACTGTGATTTCCCATACATGACCTGGGAATCTGTCTTAAAACATAAATTTCACAATAAAATTTATTTCATCCACATGTATAACTTAGTAAAAAATTGTAGTAATTCAGATTTTATTTTTTCAATTACCATTCTCAGCTGGCTAGATAAAAGTATAGGAATTTATTGCTTTGAGGGAGTGTCATTTGTGTTTCGTGAGACATACATGTTGAGACGAAATATGTTTCTCCAGTGTGCATCCTGCCACTGTAGGTTGGTGACATTATTAAGCGACAAACATATTGAAACACGCTGAAGTGAGAACTGCTGATGATTGTCTTATAAACGAGGGACATTCAATAATATAAAAGACAAATTTATGTAGAAAAAAGATCTTTTCGTAGGAGGTGTTTGGTACTTTTATATACGTTGACATCACTGGGATGAGCTGAGAACACCAAATGAATAAAAAATGGTTTTGTTTATAACCTCATAATTGCACGTAACAGTGGAATGCCCATTTGAAGTCAACACATTAGTTGAACAATATTCAGTGATCCAGTTTTGCTTTCTTAAGGTGAAAACCAAATTAAATCTTTTCTGAAGTGAGTATAAGGAATGGTGAAAGTTCTATAAAGTGCGGAATTTTTTATAACTGGAAGTACATATTAAAAGTGTTGGAACGTCAGTGATTGATGTAAAATATCGATTTCAGGAGCCAAATTTTGTTTGTCTGCTATGTATGTAGGTTTGCAACACCATGGATCATGAAAACAGTTTGCACTAAAAGTTTGTGTGTGTTTGTGTAGGTTTTCTATCCGCAGTGTTAGTTAGTTGTTGGAGCTCTCTGGCGGCGTACACAGAGACTAGACAGTAGGGAGACAGGCAGTGTACTATTAAATGGTTACTAAGGGATAATGGCACAGCAAGATGATGCGGCGGCATCGTCCTACAACTTCGCAGCGCCGGATCCGTTAGACGGCGACTGGCCTAAATGGAGAAGGAGGTTTGAGCGGTTTCGACTTGCTTCTAAGTTAAACGCTTTGTCAGAAGAGGAACAGGTGAATACATTCATATATCTAATGGCAGAAAAAGCTGACGAAATGATGCTCACTTTTGGGTTAACGGAAGCTGATGAAAGACGAATCAAATCGTGATTACTAAATTTGACAATCACTTCGCGCCTAAAACTAATATAATTTATGAAAGGGTACGTTTTCATACCCCAGCTCAAAATCCTGGGGAATCAGCTAGTGATTGCAAGTATGGCAATTTGAAAGGCGAATTTATTCGAGGCAGGATTGTCGCAGGTGTTTCAGACAAGAAGTTGAGCGAGCGTATGCAGTATGCAGCTCACGCTTGAAGCCTTCAAGATGATTACGCAATCTGAAGAGGTCGGGAAACAAGTCGAACAACCGAGCATAAATAGAGTCGGGGGGTATCTATGAAAAACGACGATGGTCCTAAATTCTCGTTACGGAAGAAACAGGATAAACAATCAAATTCGCGTTCTAAACAGTGGAACAACTGGCAATGGTGCGGCCGCGATAAACACGAACGCAACAATGGCCTGCAAACACTGCCATCTGTCACAATTGTTATAAGAAAGGACATGTTTCGAAAAGTTAGATCTAATGTGTTCAGTTACCGAGGGCAAGCTAGACGCCGACGGGTTATTTCACATCGACACGGTCGAGAGAAAAAGCGGCGACAATACAGACTGGACGGCAACAATCCAAGTCAACGGGAAGGACGTTCGATTTAAAATCGATACGGAGGGCGACGCCACAATATATGCAGGCAACAGAGAAGTGTCAAGGTCAGTGAAACGATTAACAGGTCCTGACTCGACGGCACTGAACGTCTACGGAGTCGAGCAAGCTACACTATCCTACAAGGACAGACGTATTCATCAAACAATTCATTATATCTGAACCTTCAACAGCCTTTATTGGGGAGATCGGATGCAGTGAAATTAGGCCCGGTGAAAAGACTCGACGGTATTTTCAATTCGAAGGCTATATCGTTGGATGATGTTAAGTCCAAATATCCAGAATTATTCCAGGGAATTGGGAAAATTCCTGGAAAGTGTAAAATAGCTGTCAAACCGAATGCAATACCGGTTGCCGTGACATCTCCAAGGCGAATTGCGATACCCCTGCTAGACAAAGTGAAAAAGGCAATAGAGAAGATGGTAGAAGAAAGGATAATTTCGCCGGTCAATATATATACGGACTGGTGTTCTCCTATGGTTGTCACGTTCAAGAAAGACGGCAGCCCGAGGATTTGTGTGGACCTGAGAGAGCTGAATAAAGCCGTTCAACGAGAGTACCTGATGTTCACTATACTCTTAACTTAATAAAAGATGCCAGATATTTTTCCAAACTAGATGCGGCTTCAGGATTTTACCAAATAGTCCTAGACGAAGGATCACGTCTACTCACCACATTCATCACACCCTTTGGGAGATTCTGCTTTAATCGTTTACCATTTGGAATCACTTGTGCTCCTGAACGTTTTCAGAAAAAAGTGCAAGAAATATTGGTAGGCTGTGACGGCATCGTATGTTTGATGGACGACATTCTAGTATACGGAGCTACTCAAGAGGAACATAACAGTAGACTAGAGATGGTTTTAACAAAACTGCGCGAATCTAAAATCACGCTCAACGAGAAGAATTTGGTTATCAGCAGCCGATCAATTGAATTCCTGGGACACATCATCGACGAGTCGGGTACTCGTAGACATCCGGAGAAGGTAGAAGCCATCGTCGATATGGAAGCTCCAAATGACAAGAAGGGACTAAAAAGGCTGATGGGTATGGTTAACTTCTTAGCGAAGGCCATACCAGACAAAGCAACCATCTTGCTCCACTTCAAGCCTTGCCAAAGGAGGATTCGGCATTTGTATGGGGACCAAGTCAAGAAGCAGCTTTTGCCAGAGTGAAGGAAATGTTGACTTCGGCTCCGGTATTAGCCCGTCTCGATCCTAGGAAGGAAACGATCGTAACGGCAGACGCGCCATCTTTCGAGATTGGAAACAGGACTGAGAACTAGCAGCTGTTAGAGTCTACATCTGCAGCGGATGCCCAAGACAAGAATCTCTACCCACCTATTTGAAGCCGTTCCGGGAGAAATGGTGGGACATTACCTGTCTGGATGAATTGCTGATGTACGGATCGAGAATCATCATCCCAAAGAAACTGCAAGCAGAAGATCCACGGGGGACACCTCGGCTTTACGAAATGTGGAGCTCGAGCCAATCAAACTGTTTGGTTGTCTGGTATGTCTACGCAGATACGTCAAAAGGTAGACAACTGCGACATCTGCGTACAACACCGGACGAATAGACATGAACCGTGGCAGAAAGCTGGCGTGGATCTATTTAAAGTAAACAACAAATGGAAACTAATAATTTTAGATAGATATTCCCGATACCCGGAAGTGACGAAAATTCCTAACTTGAGAATGGAAACTATCATTGAAAAAATGTCTGAGATATTTGCAAGACAAGGCATCCCGGAAGAGATCTTCACAGACAACGGGACTCAGTTCAACCCATTTCGGGAATCCCAAAGGTTCAAGGAATTCCAGGAAGCATATGGCTTTAAATTAGTTACAATAAGCCTTGGCTACCCACAGAGGAATGGACTCGCCGAAGCGGGAGTCAAAACTGTGAAGAGAATTTTTGCGAAGGAAAAAGACCCCTACAAAGGCCTGCTGGCCTACCGCAACACCCCTTGGAAAACGGACACTCACCAGCGGAACTATCGATGAGTCGTAGACTGGAAGATTTCTTACCTCATATTCCAGTCAACATGGAACCGAGGGTGGTGAATAGAGGAAAAGTAAAGGAAAAAGAAGACCATCGAAGAGCAAGGATCGAGAGAAACTATAACTCGGCAAAAGGGGCAAGAAGACTACCTGAGTTGGCTTCAGGGACCCGAGTCTTTGTCAAAGATAAAAGAAGTTCGGCGCGTCATTAAAAAGGCAGACCAACCGAGGTCGTATGTCGTCCGTATCGAAAATAATGACATATCGCAACAGACAGATAAGAGCACCCCAGCGACTAGACCTTCGGCTTTGAGAGGGAGATGTTGTAGGAGTAGTGTTAGTTAATTGTTGGAGCTCTCTGGCGGCGTACACAGAGACTAGACAGTAGCGAGACAGGCAGTGTACCCGACGGACTAATAGCATACAATCTGTACTTGTAAAACATAAGTATATTTAATAAAGTGTATTCATTAACACAACACAGCGTGTCCCAATTTTCCTCCATTTTTTTTGTAAATAAGTATGCCAAAAACTGTAATGCGCCTTAATTTTCTTTCTCCACTGAAAACTAAATGTTCTAGTGTACACTGTTTCAATGTTTTAAGAATTAAGAAAAAGCATCGATTCCATGGATGAATATAACAAAAATGTCTGTCACATGCATATCTATAACGGTATGGGCTTTTTCTTGGTTGATTCTAAGACTTCCTCCTCCAAGTTTTCCATATAAAAATTAGCCACTACTTGTAATGAGTGTATATGGCAATCGCCACATTATTTCGTAACTGGAAGGCAACTTCCCCATATTGGAGACACTTAGTACAAGACGCAAGGGAGGTAACACATCGGGTTTCAAGAACGTGACAGATCGACTGTTTGGCGACTTAAAAATCTGATACATGAGTCCAGTTCTTTCACCCCGCGAATTTTGGAAGGCCAGAAATTAGGAAGAGAAACCACGGGCCAGGCTGAATTTTAATTGGAGGCTGAGGGTCAGGTGATCCGCCATGCATCTCGTGGTGGGGTGAATGAAGGAGATGACCTGCGAGGATGGTGGAGAGAATTTCGGCAGTCGAGTATGGAGATTTGAAGAAGGAAGAAGTCAAGAGGGTGCGTGCTGTTTGATCCACGGCACTGCAGTTGGGCATAGAGAATTGAACAAGGAGGATCTCAGGAGAGTGCGTGATAGTTGAGCCGCGACACTCAGGAACGAGCTTTGAAGTAATAAGACGGAAAGAAAACGAGGAATCTTGCTGTCGTAATAGAAAGAAAGATGTCCCTACAACAGGGCAGGTGGAGTCCTGTACAAGTAATTTTCCAGAGCTGAGGAACAAGCTCCAAAGGCGAATTCGTGGAAGACGGACCTCAAGATACCGGCGTGGGCAAAGGACGAAGATGTTTACGGCCCACAATAAATCTTGGAGCTCTCTGGCGTTTTGTGCCAATATCGAAAATTGCGAGATGGCGATTTAGATGCTGCACGATATTACTAAATAAAATTGAGCTAGCCGTGGCCAATTTTTTAATTGTTTTTTTCTGTAAATAAAATTAACATATTAAATTTATCTAACGCTCTAATTTATTTTGATTTAAATTAAAATGCAACCCACAAGTTCATTATTTACCGACGAAAGAAGTGTACCCATGGCGCATCCATCAGCCTGTTCAAAGGATTACCCTTGATATTAGAAGTATGTGGAGATAAGCACATGTTCATACATTAATGTGATATCTGAAAGGAAGATATTGTCCAGCAATCGGTACCTTCGTGAACAGCGAAGCAAAATTGGAACTGACAAGTATATCCACCGCCCCAAATTCTAACTTCTTTAAACTTTTATATACGAATTCCGTGGAACTTTTTCTATGATGTTCGTATTATCCAACTTGTGAACCTAGTTTATTAGCCAAAACCCTGGTCATATGGTAAGGCAGAGAACCAATTGCACTTAAAATCAAACGTAGATGAACACCGTCCTGAACTTTCGGAAACTTAGATTCTACGCGATGCCTGTACGTTCTGTCGTAATCCTCCTATACACTTCAATGTACTACTAGCTAGAAGCCAGAAAATGTCCGAAATATTGACAGAAAACTTCTCTTGATTGTTCAGTATTAAACTCCAAAATAATAAAAATGTCCGATTAAAGGCTTAAATATAAAAACGCGAGAGATGAAAATGGTAAGGATCAGAAGAGCGCTTGAAGAATGAGATAGATAGGAAGTGCAAATCAGGCAAAGAGAAATGCAAAGTGGTTGAAGATTTCATGCTGAAAGAGAAAATAGATGCATCTTATAGGAAAATCAAAGAAATATTCAGAGAGAAGAACATCATGAGGACCGATGGAAACCCAATTCTGGATAACGAAGAAAAGACTGAAAGATTAAAGGAATATATAGAAAAGCTATTTCACGGTGGAAATCTAAATCAGAAGAAGAAGGGGAGGTGGAGGTTCAAGAGTTGGGGGACAAAATTTCATGGCCGGAGTTTGACAGGCCGCTGATACAGCTCAGTAATTGTAAACCGCCAGGAATTGATATAAACTACTTGAATCGAACTATGGATTATGTTGTTGTAGTATTCAGTTCTAAGACTTGTCTAATGCAACCCTTAATGCTAACCCATATTGCGCAAGCCTGTTCATTTCTCTTAATTAGCACAACCCACAGCCTCCATAATCTGCTTAGTGTATTCCATCCTTGGCCTCCCTATACTGTTCTTACCCCACACACTTCCCTCTAATGCTAATTTTACAAGACTCTCGTGCCCTAAAACGTGACCTATTAATCTATCCCTTCTCTTGGTCAACATCCTCCATATTATTCTGTTTAGAACTTCCTCGTTAGTGATTCTATCCACCCATCTGAATTTCAGCATTCGCCTATAGCACCACATTTCAAAAGCTTCTATTCTTTTCCTTCCCTCAACTCCTATCGTCCACTCATATAACACCACGCTCCATAAGAACATTTTTAGCAACGATTTCCTAATATTCACACTTATATTACCCGTAAGTAAATTCAAATTCATGAAAATAATTGGAATCATTGGAAGTCTCAAACCAAGAATAACAGATTAAAAAATAATAATTGTGTATTCATTTTTTATCTTAAAGATTATTAATTTTCAGAATAAATGTATATAGTTGGTAAATGATTTATTTGAAGTGAACTAGCGAATGATCTGAAACTTTTATTAATGTTCTGTTTTCTGATTTTTCGCAGCTGCTCTGTCCATCATCGTTTGTGCTTATCGCCTATTTTATGACGGGTCAACCCTGTGAAGGAGATCGTTTCCTTAAGTTCCTCCTTGTATGCTTGCTAATTACTATGATAGCTCAGACTTTTGGATTGGCAACAGGTGCTGCTTTTGACATGCAGGTCGGTATCTAAATTTCATATCTTACAAAAGTGTTTACTGGCCGTGTAATTCCGCGTCGTCGTCGGTTGCCTCCCCTTGAGCGTCGGGTTCATCCACAGTATGTGGACGGTGTCAGTCTCTTTGATCGCCTCGAATGGGGATTGTATTCATTGACTTCATAGGTGATGTCTGATAAACGTCGTAGGACACGCAACTGGCCTAAGTACTGTTTCAGCAGCTTTCCCGAGAGTCCGACTTTGCGAATAGGATAAAAGACCATCTGGCTGGCACAAAACTGGTCAATATCTTGCGTCGTATCGTTTTCGGTCATTTTCTTGGGCATGGAGAGTTCATATACGGGCCAGTTGTTGGCCCTCATCACTAATTGACCAATGTAAGGGTCATTCACATCGTCGAGATTAAAAGGTAATATTGTGTCCATTGTCGTTTCTGTCTCGCCACCGTGGATCAGGAAAAATGGCGTGAATCCCGTTGTTTATTGTTTAGCAAACGTCACAAATGGAAGTACGGCATCCCAGTTTTGATCGAAGTCGGTGTACATAGTCGGTCAATGTTTTGTTTAACCTCTCGGTAAGCCCCTTTCTTTGAGGATGTGCAGTCTATTTATCTCTAGTGTTAGTGTGGACAATGAAATACGGTCCTCCGGTCTGTGATTACGGTTCTTGAGCATTATTTTTTCAACGAAGAAGGTGGCGATCTCGGATGCTTCCGCCGATGTTACAGCTTTTGTAACGGCATACTGAGTTACATAATAGGTTCCCCAGGGATGTTATTGGAAATCTTCCGAGTAGATCAATTCCGATACGTTGAAACGCTGCGTCAGCTCAGCTGGTCGTTGGGGAATCGTATTTCTTATCTGACACTCTCTGCAGTGGTTTACATAGTGTCTAACGTCTTTAATTTTTCGCGGACTGTAAAATTGCCCACGGTTTCTATCGTACGTCTTGTCGATTCCTAGGTGCCTAGTGGGGGGTTGGGGGGGGGGGGGTGACATGAAAGTAATTATCTCAAAGTCTCCTTTTCCATCTTGTGAAGTGTTCAAAGCTCGTTTGATCTGATTTAGCTTCGAGTCTGTCACCAAATTATTTGATGCCTCCCTATTCAACCTCACTGGAATTTGGCAATTTTCTCAAAATGAGAGCAAGGACACTTTTCATCTGATGAATTGAGAGTATTTTTTCAAATTCACTTGTTATGTTTCACCAAGCATTTTGTCAAATGTGAATGTGGAACTTGGGCATGTTTTATAAGCACTAACCAACGTGTAAATCATTTACTTAATGTTGATACTATTTAAAGTTGACAAAAGATCAATGTTTTTGCTCTCCATTCTTTTAATGTGACAACATTAATACAATTTATATAAGCCAAAAATTACTTTAATAATAAAGCTAACTTCAGACTGATAATAAGCACTCTGTCATCACCAAACATATATAGGATTTTTTCAATAAGAGCAGGTCAATGTTGAAATAGATATGAAATGCCCATGTATGACCCTTAAAATAAAAGAAGAACTTTGATAATACCTCACACACAGTTTGTTTGTTTTGTTCCATTGCAACATTGGTTCGCCCTTATTGAAAAACCTTATACTTTCCAAAAATCACTGGTTTGATTTGGATGCTATTAGAATCCTGCTCATTGAGTAAATTTCCAAAATAATACAAGAAAAATTGAATACTAATTCTATCAATATATAGAGTGATACATACTGTATAGTATTTTACATTTCAGGCATTTTTGTGATGTTTGAACTTCTTTAATGGATTGATTGCTGTTAGTTTATAAGTTTTAGTACACATGAAATGTTTTACAAAATGAAATAAAATTTTTGTTGCTTTAATTCTTATTTCCTCTGTCTATACATGACAATTCAACAGAAATAAAAATATTACTAAAATGTCTGTGTTAAATGTATAGTAATGAGATAAAAATGCACCAAATTAATGATAAATACCAAAAAAGTTTCTGCAAACTTGTTACTTTAGTCAGGGGACACAAAATGTCTAAAACAATAAGTATTTCAGACACATTGTGTTGTATTTAATTTGTAATTTAATTTTGTCTGGTCATTGGATGTTTCTTTGTTTAATTATACAAGTTTTGCTTTAGTATTTCCGAGGAATGTTTTAATTTTTCATAAAAATATCAAATATATTTAAAACTATTCTTCTTCCACAGCTTGGCACATTCATAGTTGCTGCTGCTACAATACCAATGTTCCTGTTCTCAGGATTCTTTTTACGGCTGAAAGACATTCCTGTGTACCTTTACCCAATATCTTACTTAAGCATATTTAGGTTTAGCTTTGAAGCAATGATGCTAAGCATTTATTCAGAAAGATCTGTTCTTCAGTGCAATGAAATTTACTGCCACTTCAGGTATCCAGAAAAATTACTGAAGAATATGGATGTAGCAGACGCATCTTATTGGTGTGACATTGGGATTATGGTTGGGTATCTTTTAATATTCCAAGTGGTATTATATCTAGTTCTTACATTCAAATTACGAAATGCTCTTTGAGAAAAATCAATTCTACAAAGTATCTGCTTTGTTTCATTTTTGATCACTTATGGCAGTGAGAACGTTTTGGTGGTGACATTGCAGTTCATAGGCTTTGTCTTGTCAGGCTTTAGCTCAACTGAAGATTCGGAATGTAATGGCAGATAAAATATACAATATATCAAATCATAACCTTGTGTCAGCTGACTGCTTGTGAGAAGAAGACATTTATCTCCAAATATCTAAAAATTTACTGCACCTTTTTTTTCTGCCAACTCTTGCCCAATCATATTTTACAAGGACTTATGATCCTTTACTCAGGACAGTAGGAAAATACATCAAGCTGGCTGGGCACAATATCAAATTTAAACACTGGATATCTGTTATACTGCAGCATTTGACTGTTGGTTGTCGGTATCTAATAACTAGTATGCTAGGGTTTGAATTTGACACTGTATCATCATGATGTTCAGCCTTACTGTCCTGAGAAGGTTTAGACCCTTAAAAATTTGAGATGTTTTTGTTTCCCTGTCTGGCAACAACTACTATCAAATTACATTAACCTTTCTTCATCCATCTGTTCTGATGAGTTATATACTGTGTAATTTTGAATCTCCAAGCCAATTAATGCTGACACTTAATCAAAATTAATTAGGTAAATTAATACTTTTACAATATTGTTTTATATTATTCAAAGGTATTGTATTTTACAAAATATGTCTGTAATATATGTATATGAAAATCAATACTTTATGTAACACTATTCATTTATTGTTAATTTTTTTGCTATTAAATTCATATAACTTCTCAATGATTTAGTGTTATGTTTTTAAATGTATTAATGAAATAGTTGTTCCTGTAATATTATACTTTGTTCATATACTATTTACACATATTGCAAAACTGTTCATTATAAAAAAAGTTATGAAAGAAAATTTAACTTTTGTTAATTTAGTAAAATAAAAAACCTAATAATGCTTCCCTAGAATTGTACATTTTATATATTACTTTCATACATACATAAACACAAATATCTACTAAATAAAGTAAGTCATTCCGTCCCTTTTCTCCTACTACATTGACCAGATTATTAGCAGAATATACCTCTTCCTGAATGGACTTTCAAATTGTCTAAAGCCCAATTCCTAATAGCTTCTCATGCCCAAAGTCACTAGACAAGACCAACAATTTGTATCAATGCTTCACATTGATCTTTCTAAAGGCATTACCCCTGATTCAACATGTATTGTGAGACAGGAGTTACAGTATAACACAATGAATTATGATCTTGAGACTACCGCCTGTTGGACACCTATATAGGGTTGTTGAATCCCTGTACAAGGGTTAACAGAACTCAAGGGGGGAGGGCGGGGGGGGGGGTCAGAGGAGCAGTCACTCTTGTTACACCTTCCTCCTTTTATCGAAGAACAGTATGTATAGCATACATAAGTTGTAAGGCAATTTATACTACAAAATAATTTGATATCAAAACAATTGTCTTACAATTATGATCATCTAACATATTTACAAATAATTTTCCATTCATACTAATTACACATCTTTCTCTCCGATGATTCTTCAATATCGTCTTCCGACAAAACATTTCTCATAGATATTGTTTTCTAAAACAAGATGGACATCTTCTATATACATTAAGCCTTATTCAATTCATACATTGTATACTCATACTGAAAAACTGTTCACTACCAAAAAAGTTATGAAAGAAAAGAAACACAAATTTATTGTATCCATGTATAAAAATAAATATTTATGTAAAAGATATAAAAATATTTAATACTTAACATGAATATTTGTCAAAGTTTCTAGAAAGATTTCTACGAAAAGAACGCAAAGAGAAGCAGAAAAATAGGGACGTGAGTGGGCGCAGTTGGCCCCCAGACCTATGCTGTTTCTTTTTCAATCTCTTGTCATTTTCCTAGAAACTACAGTCTCTTCTGGAACGTGACTTCAGCAGACCATGGTAAACACAGCCTTCTGGGATGTCTTGAAAGTTTATCCCAGTATCCGACCTGGCTTTCCAAATATAATATAAATAAAACAGCATAGGTCCGCAGGGACTGACGTGCCAACCGATGGTTAAAGATGGGGAAAAAAATCTAAGCTCACTAGACTTAAAAGCAGGCCAAAGGAGTATTCACGGATCCAGACTCCTCGTCTTAATATTTCTGTGGCAATACTAGTATGTTGATAATGAATGGAACGGTAATGGTTTAGCCTCACTTTTGTGAAATAAGAAGAGAGTATATCTGTGTATTATTTTTTCTTTTATTTATGTATTTTTATTTATTTTTTCCAGACTCCAAGAAAATAATTTTTGACTTTTTCAAATTGTTGTAATTGTACATTAGTTTAAATGATGTAGACTATATGTATTGTTGTTAAAGACCCAGCAGTCGATACGAGATTAAACTTTAGATAGTAATAAAATGTAACTTGCTATTCGTATTGTTTACATTAGGAAGAAAACACTAAATCAGACAAACAAAAATGTAAGACCATTGCAACTCATTTTAATCATTCCACTATCTCTCAGAAACAACTACAAATTGTTGAGGACTTACTGAATCAATCGCATCTCAAAATCTTCCAAGATTGTATAATGCAATGGAACAGTACATTTTACTTGTTTGAGTGTTTTTTTTTAAGGAAAAGGATGCCTTAAGTCTTTATATCAATGACAGTGATATTGACCCTATTTTGCCAGAAGGGTGGACAATAACTGAATGTTATACAGAGTTAGTGAAACCTTTCAAGGAACTACATGGGAGCAAAACAACTCTCATGTCCTTATTTCGTCTGTAATTCCAATAATTAAAATACTTAGAAAAAAACTTGACAACCATTTAACAAGTTAATGCAATTTTTATCCAATTCGACTGATCATCACGACTCTGAAAGCTGAAATTTCAGCAAAATATCTACTTTGTTGGAAGAGAACAATTAAAATTTCATTGCCACCAAATTAGACCATCACTATACGGACACTTTTTTACACCAGTCTTCTTCTTGATAAGCATTACAGCCCTTTGTGAGCCTGAGCCTTCTTAATGATAGCCTTCCATCTATTTCTATTTTGTGCTTCCATCCACCATGCTTTCACTTTCAGGGTTTGTAGGTCCTTCAAAACACCATCTATCCATCTTAGCTCGGGCCTTCCTTTTATTCTACTTCCGTCTGGCTAAGTGAAGGTTAGTTTTTTACATGGGTTGCTATCCTCCATCCTTTTTATGTGCCCTAGCCAATTATGTCTACATATTTTCAAGGTATGGATTATGTTAGGTTTTCTTGTATAGGTTGTATAGCTCATGATTGTATTTTATTCTCCATATTCCATTAACACAGCTTGAGCCATAGATCATGATAGTCCTTTAGTATATTATTAATTTTTCTTAATTATTTTTTGTGAGTGTCCAAGTCTTATATCCATATAAGACTACAGACCTTATTAAGATTTTATACATTTTTATTTTTGTCTGTCTTTTTATCATTTTTGATATCATTAACTTTTTTAGGCTGCAGTAACTTTTGTATCATTGGCTTATTCTGTGGTTAATTTGTATGCATTTGTTGTTGTCACATGTGAGTATTGCTCCTAAGTACTTGAATCTATTAACTTTTTGTATGTTAATATCATTCAAGGAAATATTACTATTATTTAAGGTTTCCATGTGTTTTGCTTTATTATAGTTAATTTTAACCCTAATTTAAATGCTTTATATACACATTCCTTATTGATTTCTCCTGTCCTCCTATTAGCACCACAACATCAGCAATTTATATTGAATAGTTTCTCTAATCTCCAGTTCTGCATCTCTTATAACTTTTTCTAGGGCTATTTGCCTTTTTGTATGTAAACGGTCTGCGGTAGACTTCCCAGGTCGGAATCTGCACTGATAGTGTCCAGCCACCTTTTCTACATAAAATTGAAACCTTTTAAAGAGTACATTTAAAAAGATCTTACATATAACATTTAGCAAAGTAATTCCACGATAATTTTCACATAGGAGGCGATCACTTTTCTTGTAGATAGGGCATATAAATCCTCCTCCCGCCTACATATTTGTTCCATTAGTTTCCATGCTCTTTACTGTCAACTTTATACAACTCTGCATTCAGTCCATCAGGGCCCGTTGTCTTATTATTCTGTGGTATGCGATGGGAGGTCGTGCAGTTATAACACCGATCGATCCTATTGTAATATGAGCACATGAAGTAACAATTCTCATGCATGTTCTCGTGCTGAGATTGAAGTCTGAGTCAGTCCTTTTCCACACGTGTCGGTACGTTGACCTAAGTATCCCTTACTCGACAGTCCCTGACTTGCGTTTCCCACCTCTCCCATTTAAGGAGTTTGTTGTAAATAATACTAACTTCTCCCTCCACTCCTGAGCTTAAACTCCGCCCTAATACATTTATAACATAGATCCGTTCCCTTCCAGGCCTGAGTAATGAATGAATTTGATTGGCCATCCCTTCTCGTAACAGTTTCAGCGTTCTGACAGCATATTGGTTCAACCAATATTGATTTTGTGAATTAAGGACAAGTTCTGTGTAACCTTCTGACTCCGTCTCTATGACACTCTGGGCTCTGATTCTCTCAAGTATTTGTCTTTGTCCATGCTGTAGTTTTAAAGAATAAATCTCTTTTAATTCTTATTGAACTTATGTCTTATTCTTTCACTCACCACACTAGTTGATGCTATTCTAGAGTACGACCTAGCTTGTTCTCCGAACCCTTCCCAAGATTCTTATATTAATCTATTCTTTGTGAAATATTTCGATACTTAAAATATTTCTGGTGGCAGCGATAAAAAAAAACCTACCGAACAACGGGAAAAGAAAATTTAATATTTCACTATAAATACACTCCTTTATCGAGGAACGTACAAAGTACCAGCTCTCGCCACGTACGCGGTACTGCAGGCCACGATTCAGCGTCGCCACAGAGAGGCTCCGCGGAGTCACGGAGTGCCTATAACAGCAGCTCAAAATAATAATAAAAAGAGAAAGAAGCTAAAACAGTAGAAAAGGTAATGTCATTGCCTTGGTTTATATTCGACGCGTTTATAGCACTTCCCTTCACTTCACTGAGTCCGACGGGCGTGTGCGTCGCTGGTGGGGTGGCGAACAATCTCGGCTGGTACGCTGATCGTGGCGCGAACCCGGGCGGGAGTGGCTGCCGCTTCCGTGTGACCGTGGGGCGCCTTTCACCCTGTCTCGCGATGTTTTTGCATCCCACGCGACGACTTTGTACGGACCTGTGTAGGTTAGGCGTAGCGTGTTGCGTACCATGTCGTCGCTTGCGTGGTGCGTGAAAACCGCCCGTGAGAATGGCGACTGGCAGGCGTCGGGCGCGGCGTAGGCGGTCGACGAAAGACCCAACGTGAGAGTTGGGTGTGGCGACGGCGTCTGGCGCGAGGAACTCTCCTGGGAGCCGGAGCGGTTCCCCGTACACGAGTTCGGCTGCAGAGGCGTGAATATCATCCCTTTGGAGGCTGCGGATGCCGAGTAAAACGATCGGCAGCGCGTCGAACCAGCTGGCGTCGGGATGGCACATCAGAGCTGCCTTCAGCTGCCACCATGCCGTGGTGCGGTGCCTCTGGGTCCCCGCATACACTCCGAGAACCCGGAAGAGGCTCGACTCGAATTGTCGTCCATGGTCGGTAGTCACGATTTCGGGGCAGCCGAAGGATGTGTTGGCCACCGAGTCCGCAGTGATGTCCGGCCACCTCTCATGAGGCAGTAGCGATGTCCCTCTGGCGATATCGTGGTGGACGTGCCGGAAACGCGCCGACGGTACTGCGAGTTCCGCTACCGGGATGGTGGCATGACGTGTGACTTTCGCTCTCTTGCAGGCCAGGCACGTTCCCTACTGCCGCGCCAAACACCCGACGTCGAAGGCTTTGCGGCACGAAGGGGCGATGCGGCGATGGGCGACGTCGCAATAGATAATGCTAACGCTCTTCTCCACATTGATCACGATGCTATGGTCGGCGAGGCGTTGGAACATGGCTTACAGGTGTTTGTGGAGTTCCTCCGGAGTCTGGCTGAAAACACGGATGTCGTCAATATACCCGAAACATAAATCCAGGCCCTGGAGTACCTCGTCGATAAACCGTTGAAAAGTTTGTCCCTCATTCCGTAAACCGAATGTCATGAATGGGAACTCAAACAGTCCAATCGGTAGTGATGGCACTCTTCGGGATATCGGGCGGGTGGATAGGGATCTGCGTGTATGCCTTAACCAGGTCGATAACACTGAATATTTGGCTGCCGCGCAGCTGGGCGATAAAGTCTTGCATGTGACGCACCGGGTATCGATCCGGTATTGTTCGGGCATTAAGCGCACGGAAATCACAACAGGGTCGCCATTCGTTTTGGAGTCTTTTTGGGTACCATATGTAGCGGCGATGGCCATGGGCTCTCTAAACGGCGGGCAACACCACTGTGGACCATGGCGTCGAACTCGGCTTTCGCTATTTTCAGCCGTTCTGGAGCTAGTCGTCTTGGACGGCTGAAAACGGGTGGTCCCGGCGTCGACCGTATGTGTTGTACGGTGGTGTGCCGTACTGTTGATGGGTGACCGGCGGGTCTGGTGACGGTGACGCTGGAGTGAGGACCTTCACGCTGGATTGAAGAACACCGGCGTGTGACCCGGCGTCTGACTGGCCCGTCCGACCGTCTACGAGGAGTCCCCGTCTGCAATCAGACAGCTGTCCGTAGTGCGCGAGGAAGTCGGCCCCGATGATCGGTAAGGCTACGTCCGCAATAACGAAACGCCACACGAACATCCGGGGGAGGGCAAGGTCGTGTATCCACAAGTGTGTATGGTGGCGTTGTTGGCGGCGCTCAGGTTAAAGTCGATGGCGGTGCGACTCCCTGCCATCATTTTCCTCGGAAAACACGACAGATCCAAGCCTGTGTTCTCCAGAAACCCGGTGTTAGAAGTCCGATCGCAGATTACGAGGTGACTACTCTTACGTTGGGACCCGGTAGCCGCTACTGCGAGTCGCCCCTGTCGTTTCCCGGTCTGTAGGCGCGCGGTGGCTGGCGTGCGATGCGGGCTGTCAGCCCCCGCGGCCGTGGCGTGG
Organism: Eucriotettix oculatus; assembly: GCA_034510155.1. Classification (NCBI taxonomy): domain Eukaryota; kingdom Metazoa; phylum Arthropoda; class Insecta; order Orthoptera; family Tetrigidae; genus Eucriotettix; species Eucriotettix oculatus. The sequence goes on from CM067378.1 coordinate 2,625,907, forward strand.
CGGCCACGCCCCTTGCTGCTTTGCGTGCGTGTGGGCTCGGCGCTCGCTGCCACCGGTGGTTACATCTCCCTGCGGCGCGCCGAATATCACTGGTCGCACAAAGTGTTGGCGGTGCACTTGCTGGAGCTATTTGGTTCAGGCGGTCCACTTTTTGTGCGAGTTCGTCCGGTGGCAAGGTCGTCGGGAGCGGCCGTGATACCTACGTAAGCCTTCATGTGGCGCAGGAGTTGCAACGGCGTCGTATCGGTGGAGCCATCGTCGCGGGAAAACCGTCGCCACTGCTGCTCCCGCGATGACGTTAGGCGGCGTATCGACCCGACTCCCGAGGTTGCAAGAGTATGTCTTGCACTGTGGCTGCCCATCTATGTCCGAGTTGTCCGCGCAGGTGCTGCAATCCGGAAGAAGCGGGAAGCTTCGAGTGCTAGTCGTAGCGTGGTTATTGGGAAAAAAGACTACGCTTGACTAGAAGTGTCAGCGCTACCGTTAAGGTTGAACCCGGCCAACTGCAGGGGGGTACTCGCCCCCACCGGGGTTTCGCAGGCGCCCTTGTCGGGGAAAGAGGCCCTCCGGGCTGGCTCAAAGCGCGACACGGGGCTGACCTGAACCTTCAGCGAAAAATACAGGTAGACAGGGTTGAGCTTTAGCCTAGCTGTCGCTCTACCGGGCGGCAGACCTGCTCACAATTGGGTTGGACTCTGTCGGGCAGGTAGGTAGTTGTGAATTACAGGAAGACTGGATAGGACCAGCACCTTACCCCGTGTATACCAAACTGGCTTTACGGGGCGAACACGCGTAAATTGGAGTACATAGCCCCAAAGGGCTCCTCACCGAAGGTGCTCATGTGACTGTTGAAATCCGGCCGAGTGGAGATAGCCAAGGATTGCTCCGAGACACTTCTCCACCCGACCGGCTCGCGAGTTGCCGAATTTATTGCTCAAGATGCGTACGGCTCTCACACCCGAGTTTTTGACCTGTTGGAAATGCACTCCGCCCGCAACGACGAGAGTGACGCTGCCTTACCCAAGGGCTGGTGGCTTCAATTGCCGGGCCTGGTCCGCCCCCCACTCTTGGGTTACACATACCCAGGACACTGACTTGTTAGCACCGCCACCGTGGGTTTGCCCGACAGAGTGGGGGCGGAGTGAATTTCCAACAGGTCAAAAACTTGAGCAACAAATTCCGCAACTCGCGAGTCAGTCGGGTGGAGAAGTGTCTAGGAGCAATCCTTGGCTAACTCCCTCGGCCAGATTTCAACAGTCGCGTGAACACCTTCGGTGAGGAGCCCCTCTGGGTTCTGTAAAGCCAGTTTGGCATACACGGGGTCAGGTGCTGGTCCCATCCGGTCTTCCTGATATCAAACTACCACTTGACCGCTTGCGAGAGAGGGACAGCAAGAGTGAAAAACTAGGAGACGGGTGCGTAGCGAGTGTGGAAGGAGAAATAGCGAGGCTCGTGCGTGGTTGTTTCATCTCCACGCTACTGAGAAGGACGCCTTGCTGTGGCTCAGCATCCAGCCCCGGCAACGAGCTTATATCATATTGATACCGAAAGTGTTAAGTGGGTTTTACTGCGTCAAGATCAGTTTCTGGTATTTCACCCCGCCCACTTGAATCCCTGATGAAAAAGAACTCTTATCTACCCTGAGCTAAGCTCATTTCAATTTTCAAAGAGGAATAATAAAAATTAAATTGTAAACATTAATTGTGGTGTAAATTCTTTTTTACTACTTTTTAATAAATTCGTTATTGTTATTAGTTTTTCCTTATTGTAATTTATTGTAACACCCCAAGTTATTATTAAAATATATATTGTAATGATAACTGGTGGTTGCATAGCGACGTGCTACTATTGATTTTGTTCAAAGAGAGTTTAATTGTGTTAGTAAATATTGTAAAGTATCAAGTGTTGAGTTGTTGCATGACAAGGAGACGAGGACACCTGTGCCCGTGATGTTCCAGTCACAACCTGCCGGAGCCCCAGAGAGGTCGTAACAACGATAATACTCTGAGGATTCTGTTGCAAAGGTGCTTCGACACAATTATTTTATACCAGTTTCATTCAAGTATATATTTATCTCCTATTTTAAATCCCTGAAGAAAGAGAGTCCATGCAAATCTATTCGAACAACTGTGTTCATAAAAATATTAAATATTTATTGAGTTTTTAACTTCCTCTTCAATATTTTGTGTGTAAACTTAAAGAATTTGTTAATAAATTGTATTTAGTTATTGTTATGTCGATATTATTTTAATCAGCCTGACTGTTATTTTCCTCCCGGCGTAATTTATCGTGTGGGTGACTGTACCCTGCACCCACAATTTGTAAAAAAATATCAAATTCAAATCAAGCGTTTCTATTTATATATACATTTCCGTATCGATCTCTCATTACACCGTTCGTCCCTACGCAACAATTGCCCTTTCTGCGTTCTACACTAGTCTGTCTAAAACTAACGGCCTAACAAAATTAATTTATTAAAGAGCGAAGGCTTTCCCGGTGAATTTGATTCAAATACAATCTCGGGTTTTGTATTTGAATAAAATTAATTTATTACATTAAATGTTCTGTTAATATTGTTACCTCCTCTTCTTACAATCACATATTTCACCACCTGTGAAACTGCGGAAGTGACTATCCTTATATTCCGTTACCAGCCTCGATTGGTGTAGCAAAATAAATAGGGATATTGCCCATGCTAATTCGTCGGTTCGTGTGTGTATACAGTAAAGTTCAAAGTGATGAAAAATTAAACAAAAACAATAAATTAAATATATTTTCTGTGGTAATTTCTAATATTGATGATAATTGACGTTACCGGTAGGGCGCCACCACTTCGATGAATGGAATAAAATTCACGCAACCAAAAAATAAACTATTAAAAAGTGAACGGGAAGAAACATAAATAAAAGAAATTACAAAAATGTAACAAAAAAGAGAAACACAAACATAATTTAATCTTTCGATAAGGTCTTTGGCCGCAACTAATGTGTCGACAAACGGAAAGTTTTCATTTATCAATATTTCGATCACAAATGAAGATAAGATTTTTTTAATGTTACAATGGCTGTCCACTGGCCAATCTGCTGGATGATCTAGGAACCGTTTCGTCTCCTCCGTTCATGCCGTAGTCGTCACCCGGAGCCAGCTGTGATGCGACGCCAATATCGTTCAGGATATTGTTCAAAGAAAAACACTCAAGTGCGAATTAATATTCGTTCCTCAACGTTTTGGACACAACCAGCTGTAATCCTTCCAACTCAAATTATATGGTCGTTTGTTTTACTTCCTTCCACGCTCTCTCTCTGTTCAATAATGAAAGATCTTATCTATCCTCAAACCGTTCTTCAATTTTTCTCAAACCATAAAAGAAAACTCCTGCGATTAATATTCTTTGAAATAAAAAAACAAAAGATTTAATATTCTTTAAACTAATTTTATGGAATAAATACCTTTTAGATATCATAAAATAATATTTTTGTGATAAGGAACAAATATGAATGATTTTTTTTTGGGGGGGGGGGGGAAACAGGCTACATGAGGGTGATCCTGAAACAGGCAACTCCCCTTTAATAGCATAGGAAGGGAATTGAAAAGGGGGGATGCGGAAGGTAGAGCAAGGTAGCCAAGGGTAAACTAGGGCCCCCGGGCTATGGTTTAAGGATCCTACCCGGTGTTTCACCTAAAGAGATGCAGGGAAAACCCTAGAAAATCTGCATCAGGTAGGTTGGGCATTGGGTACTATTCTCACGCCCTTCCGAATGACGGGAGACGAGTTTGCTGTGGGGACGCAGCATTCCCTTCTCCGTGTCTCCACCAATTTCAGGAGGCAATTGGCCGACTGATCCAATGGGATCAGCGGACAACTCTTGCCATATGCCCAAGGTCTATGACCCCAGTACATATACCTCCTAAAATAGGTGAAGGTGTCTCGGCATATGAGAACTTTGATAAAAAGTACCCAGAGAGAGTGCGAGGCATCCCCGACATGATCAGGTGAGCCCCGCAGTCTCTCTGGGCTGAAGCGCCTGCGAGAAAACTCCCGCAGCGCCCTTCCTCAGCTTTAATATGAATGAAACACGTATTATCATTTTTATTTATCTTAACTCGGATTTTTTTCGCGAGTAATAAACTGATAACACAGCTCATCTTACGTAACGTAAGATGTCAATGAAGTATGTACAGGCTGCGAGAAAAATTACAATAAAATTACAAGAAACAAAATGCGTGTAGTAAAGTAACGGGCCGTTGCAATATTAAAGAAATTATTATTACTCTTAAATATTAAAAGGTTTTTTATTATACTATTTCGAGCATTTGATATATGGATATCACCTACGTAACGCATATACTTCCTTATATTTACTTTTGAAGACTATAAAACAAATGTGATATAATACTTACTAACGTGTGTCACAGTACTGCCTCTAACATCCTATAAAATTACTACTTTTTCGAATAAAAAGTTCAATGGAGGTTGCATGCATCGTACTAGACGGAAAGACGTACATAAATTACAGGTGCATTAGTCGCAGGTAAAGAGACAGTCTATTTACACATTCATATACATTCGACATAAAATGCAGAAATACTAAAAAAAAATCAAGAAATTTATACCATATCATATTGTGGAACCAAAGGGCGCAACCCACGCAAATCATTGTGGCGTACTCTCTATTTTGTTGGGCGTCAGAGTGGATGTCCTTGTCGTCATTTTGTACGTATATATTAAGGGAGGGGAGTTAAATGATTAAATAATATAAAGATTTATTTTAAAAGCAAATTTTAGCGGATCGATCCTACTCAATACATTTTATTCTGCCACTGGCTACTCAGCTATGAAATCTTAAAATCTCGGGTTGACCGTGGGATACATTAGGTCTGGAAAAATGCCGGGTTTACGATGTTTGCGGAACTACGATAATGATGGCGACTGCTCCTGTAGTGTCATCGACCCTCGTCTTCCAAGTTTTGCCAGCGACTCTCCGTCATCTCCGCTCTCACGCCCTTTTAAACAATTTTGGGGCAGTCGTGCTTCTTCCACAACTTTCCATCGGCAGAGCATCTCTTTAGTTCTCCATCAGGGGTGTGTGTCACGTTATTCACATTGGTCACCCTCGTGGGTCTGAAGATTCTGAAGAGGCCCGGCAGGCGCCATAGGAGGTCCGCTTCTTTACCCTTGCATTCACTTCCTCCAGATGTTCAAACCCGGGGTCTAGACATGGTAGTACTCGACAACTCATGATTACGCGATTCACTGTCTAAATCTCAGTTTGAATTAATTGCGCCTATACTTAAAAACGCGCTACATCATATACGATGTAGTCTCACCACTGGAGAACACAGAAGAAAAAAATGTATTATGGAACAAAATCTTCTAGAAGACGAGAATAGAGAAATCAAAGCAATGTTTAAAACCGGAGAAAATGGAAAATTTAAGTTGATTCGAAATATGGAAAAGAATTCTTAAAGTAGGGAAAGTGTATTTGTAATTATGAGCACTACAGGTAAAACACTTCATAAATGTAACAATATGTTATAAATTCAAGGACGTAGGTCATATCTGAAATTACAGCACAGGAAAATAAAACTGACACTGTGGGCAAGACAATCAACTGTACAAGGAATGTCCCAAAGCAGTCTGCATTCCGTGTAAGAAAAGGAACATAAACTACCAAAAAGAAAGCAAAACGGATTGCCCAACCTACAAACTAATGTGGTCCCAAATTATTAAAAACACCAATAAAGGATAAGAAAAAACCATTTCTCACAACAGGACAAATAAACGCAGCAAGGAGCAAAACTGCAATGTCTGAGATGAGAGACGTAATAAGAAAATACAATCCGGACATGATATGTGTACAGGAGCCACATTTCCACAATGGTAAATCGATGGCAATGCCTAAAATGTATAAACGATTACGGTTTTTATTTAAGTTATTTAATAAAATTACGTACGCTTTAAGATATAATAATTTTATTTATAAATAAAACAATTACTTTAAAGGGTCCTGCGAGTTATTACAAACATATAAATTAATTAAAGGGTATAATTTTTAAATATCAGAGGGTTAAATACTTATTGGGATAACCACGTGCAGCAGAGACGAACCTGTTTTATCTTCCTTCGTCTCTCGATGCAGCTACTAGGTGACCGGAACTCCTTCGTGTTGGATCACTCTCCAGCTTTCCACTTCCTTCGGGTTGAATGGTAAATTTGCCCTTCGTCAGCGGAAAGTGCGTTGGACCTAGTACTGCCGGTGATTGAGGAAATCCCAGTTTTCCTTCTTCTTCACTCCGGCCTTCCTCTTTCTCGCTTACTTCTCACGAACGAACAACAATTCTCATCCCCTTTCAACGTCCGTTCCAGTCGGTTCCTCCCTTCCACGTCCTAATTAATTCTCCTCCTCTACCTCCTCAGCACTTCACCATCCTTTATGTATTATCACTAGCCACTAGTTGTTTTCTTCGACTTGTTCACAGTCAAAAAGTACTTACACTCACACGCAAAATGTCAGCTATTTGTGTTGCGTTGAAGACGCTTCACTTCTCAACATAACGGATTTTATAGGCATTATTCTCCAGATTGTGGGATGTTTCATATGACCCTGCATAATTTGGTAGCCATTTACAATTTATTTTCCACTCGGCGTCAGAAATTCGCAAGTTGCGCAATAGTAGCCACTCTCCAACCTCGAACTTGTGATCGCGTACTTTTTGGTGCTTTGCCCTAGATTCGGCACCTTTCTTCATGCGGGTAATCGCGAGTTTTGATATGGCTGCGGTGGGTAGGCTATTGCCTTTTCAAGGGGAAACCTTTCTCTCTTTTCCCTTTGTAATTCGTCTGGGATAACTCCCGTGGCTTATTTCGGCAAAAGCTTGTGTACAACACCCCCTAATCATTTACACTTATGAAGTACTGAAATTCTAGGAATTTGGCGAGCAGCGCCCTAGTGAATTCTTAAAACAGGTTGAGACATATTTCCGCCTCAAAATAATTTTCCCAGAATTTCGCGTTTTAGTGTTCAAAAGTTTCCTAGACGACAGGAAGGCTGAATTGATGGACGCAACGTTTGAAACCGAAACGAATGACGAAGTAAAATCCGCGTTCCTGAATAGGTTTTGGAGTAACGAGAAAGAAAGTGACGTGATCAGAGAAATCTACCACGGAAAATACTGCAAAGGAAATCCGTTAGTAAATCCCTCGATCACCCGTTTGCTGAGGAAGCCTTGATACGGATATTTAGAGCTCATCTCGAGGAAGGACCTGTTTGAAGAATTAAAAGAAAGAGATTTCATAATTGCCGAGCTAACTGTTGCAAATTCGCGTGTGGTTGGAGCGATAGGGAAACGGTGTGAGCGTATAGCAAAGTAAATTCAGTTACGGATCCCTTCCCAAAATGTCTCGTGTGAGGAATATTTGTTGTAAACTCATAATAGGACTGGAAGGTCTAACGACATTAGAGGAGATAGAGGAACAGAGACGCGGTTCAAGCGGAAGATCATTAGCGAAGAGAGAAAGCATGTAGAGGCAGGTTCTGTGCATATCCAATACACCGTGGACGCACATGAGGGGCTGACAGAGCCGTAGCAGACGTTATTGAGAAGGGAAAGGCGCAGATGGAAGAGCGACAAATTGTGGAGATATCGGAACAAATCAGTGTTAACCCTGACGAGCGAGAAATCTTCCAGAAAATGTTAATGGAAAATAACAACGTTTTCAGTAGCCAACCAGGATAGTTGATGGGCTATCACCACAGAATTCAAGTATTACCGCACCAACCTTTCCGGATAAAAACTTATTCTACATTTTGCATACCACCATCACGATCACGTCAGAATTCGTGAAGTACAGAATAACTGAGACGTCTATTAGCCAGTACAGTTGTCCTATGACGGTCGTTGCCCGACGTCTCAACACGAACGGCCCATGCTTATTGAGGAAGCGGCGGCTGACGTCAACCGTTCTGACAAAAGGGTTTCATCAGATCAAGTTGGAAGCTTTCACTGTCGAGGGGCAGGCCTACCAATATGGCCGTCATTTGTCAAGTTTTCGTACAGCGTCTTGATATGGCGTTGACTGCTGAGATTAAGGAATTTGTTACGTATTACGTCGATGACTTTCTCGTACCTAGTGAGGCTTTTAGACAGCATGTAAAACATTTAGATATGTTATTTAAGTGCCTAATGGCGATGTGATTGCTAGCTGTAAATTTTGAAAAGACGAAATTTTCCCAACACCGAATCGAGTTCTTATTTTATGTTTTTTATGAAAAGTTTATATTCAGATTTACGAACCTGATCGCCCACCTTAACGAGCGGCCTTCAAACGACATCCTATGCCAGGTAAAGAGCATTTTGTGAGAACCGGAGTGAGAATTGCAGCTATTCTAAGTCAAATAGAAGACGAGGCCCACGGAAGAAGCCTGTATGACAATAATTACAGTACCACTGAGTTAGAGTTGTTGGCAATTGTGTTTGCTATGCAAAAATTGCGGACATATCTGATAGGAAATTCTGTGACATTAAAAACAGACCACCAGGCTCTTACTTTCCTCCGAAGGTGCGATCTTCGGGAACGCCTACGGCCTGCGAACTGGCAGCGTTCATGACGCATCGAGTTATTGAACAAAATAACTTGTCCCCACGGACAAGATACACTTTACATATCACGCAGTTTACCGCTCCGACAGACAAGACAGTCGTAGAGGCGGCGGAACTGCAATCATTATCAGACAGGACATCGCCCATTCGCTTGTCCCACTCCCACGACTAAACAAGCATGAAGCCACAGCTGTTAGAATCCAACTAATCGGATCCGTCTATAATAAACCTGGCAGGCCCCCTATTGATGTGAGAGATATAGGGAAGGTTATAGTAGCTGGGGACCTAAACAGTTAACATCCATTATGGAACAGTAGGCGTACCAACCCCAACACACACTTACATCGTGCCCAGGAGATATATGTCCTGGACATAGCCCTCGTCAAGGTCTTCAGACTAATTTGCAATACAGGCGCTACACAGTACAGTTCATGTTCAAATATCGAAAGGGAAAACTTAGAAACATAGCAACACAGACGTCAACGGCGCGTTCGTTCCCTCACCGCTGCCATACAGGACGCGATATCCGAAACAATACCAACTGTAACTCCTCATCAACACAAGACGGTGCTCCCTGAGAGAATAAAGTAGTCGATAACCCTGACAAATAGACTTAGAAGGTATTACAGCGAACTAGATTGTCAATATCTAAAACACATACGAACAAACTTCGAAATATCATTTGAGAAGAAATCAAGTCACACCGAAGCAAGGAATATGACACGCTCCACGTGGCAGATGCCGAGGCACTTCACACGGGAGGCAGACCAAGTACCAACACTGCAAGGTCCGGAGAAGGCTCAACTGCTGGCTGACACATTAAAGGCGATCCATCAGATCCAACACGAAATACGATTGTACAGCAAATCACAAATCTCACATGACACTATCATAAAGCATCTGGGACACTGAACACAAACGCCCCAAGCACCTCCTCCTCCAAACCGACACCCATGATTGTATAGGCAAATTTTACAGACCTCGCTTGTTAACGGATTTTTACAGGACATGCTCTGCGATCTGAGAAGAGGAGGATCCACGTGCAAGATACCCAAGTCCAACTACTAACAATATCCAATCGCATGTTACTGTCGCACAAGAGCAGTATTCTAGCTTATTGTGCCCTTCAACCGATCTTACTATCGCTGAGGTTTTATCCCAGGACGAATTGTCGGTACTTTTTTCCTTCAGCCGTATTCTTATTCTCTTCATTGTCTCTCTCAATCTATCTCCGTGAACGACCGTATTAAATGGTATTATACCCTCAATCACAAGTTCCCGTTCGTGTTGCAGTTATTTTACTAACAGCACGTGTAGGAAGTGGTAGACCCCATGCTGGTGGTTGCGAGCTTTCTCGGGGACACCGCCCTTGGGAAAATTTGGCCCCATTAAAAAAACAGACCAGACACTTCACTTAAAGATGTCGACGAAACATCGTGTATGATAAACGCCACCCGATTGGAAACTCGAGAACTTTTCCAACAGATACTTCACCGGCAAAACCTACGAAAGTTAATCTGCCGAACATATTTTGATTATTTTCTTGTTATTGATGTGATGGCCTTCACCTCCTCCAATTAAAATTTTCCAGGCCATCCACTCCCAAATTCAGGGGCTGAACAACAATTTAAATTGCATGATGAACGGCAGATATATACTCGAGTTTTGTACGACACTGAATTCGACTACAATGCCAGTCATGTTACAGGATTTTTTATGAAACAAGCTCCTGCACTACCATTTTTGGCATGTTATTTCAATATTTCCTATAAAAGCAGTTATTAACCACTTAAAATATATTTGTGGCTCAAATATCAGTAGTTTATGCATATTTAAAAATTTCGGCCCTCCATTGGGGCTTCTTTACCTCCGTCTCTACTGGTAGTCACTATTTATCATCGAAGTTGGTTTTCTTCGTCACTAAGAAAATATGAACAAAATTTGCCCTTCCTTAATTATAGTATGCAGAACTTCATTTTATCCTCTTCCATCTTCCTGTAAGGGCGTGAAACTACTATTTAAACCACATAGTGTCAGAATTTAACTCAGCAACTCATATTACACTGGCTTTGACACACAACTGTTTCTTATTTTCATGTGATGCCCCTTCGCATGCATGCTGAAAGGGGTCGAGATTGAACAGAAATTGAGTATTAAAAAACAGCATAAAGTAACTGACCTTAAAAAATATATATATTCAACGCTATTATCAGATGTTTAAAAATATCCACCCCTGCTATGTAGGAGACTTGGCAAGTATAATATAGAATACATACAAAGTAAATTGGAAATAAAATTTACTTTATATCTATTCTATTTCAAACAGATTCAAAATGACGTTGATAATGGATTAAAATGATAGAAACTTATGTAATTGGATTCTTCTTAACTTATTAAAAAAGCCTTATTGTCAAGTATAAAAACAGCATTTAAAAACTGTATAACAGTAAAGTAAAAATATGTATTTACAGTTTCATTCATCTAGCCACTGTTAGTTCTCAACTGTATAAATGAACACAGCTCCTACAAAACATAACTTTCCACTCCTTTGATGTCCCAAATTATGTCAGCACATGCCATTTCATTTATATCAAGTGTATCAGATGTCAATGTAAGAAATATATTAATTATTCATACAAAAATGGTCAACAGTGGAATTATCATCCAAATAAGTTTATAGGAGAAGGAACTAAGTTTATTTTTCATCAAGTCCTTAACATACTTTGCTGATTAATAGTTAATCTTTACTGTATTACCTTAAAAATTGGTGCCTTATAATATTTGATTGCAAGGAATATTTTATACAGTGGCAAACAGACCTGTTCCTAGTTATTTTATAAGTATCAACTTGTGTTACAAACTAAAATATAAAGGATAATGGTAATAAAAATTTTAATCACCTTATGTAGGATAGTTGTGGTATATTTAATTTTCAGGTAAAGTATGGTATTTAAATTTGTTTACTACAACTACAAAATTCAACAATTTTTCACGGAAAAAGTTCATTCACAATTAGATGCTTTTTTTTGTTGGTTCCTTTTGTGAATCAATATAAGTTACTATTTTAACAGAACATTTGTTCAATAATATGATTATATTCAATTTATAACAATAAATCTTGCATACTATATGTATTGTACTGAACAAGAAAAATAATTGATAAAACCATTATTTTACATTTTTGTGCCGATTTACAATTTAAGTAACATCAATATGAAACAAAGAAATTTTTTTGATATCTTATTGAAGAACAAATATTAAACTATCCATCAATCAATCATCATAGGATTTATTTACTTCACTTGTCCCTAAGCATAAAGATATTATATTGATTTCAAATTGTTTAGTTAATACCTGAATAACACAGACTTGGAAAAGAATAAAATGCTATGCAAAAAATAACAATTTCCTTAGAATTTGATGTGTATTTTATGGGGGGGGGGGGAGAAGATCACAAATGAGATCCATTCCAAGTTTCTCACGAAAACAGCAAAAGTTTAAATTTTTTGAAATTGAGTAATCTGTTTGATGGAATCTTATCAATCTATCATTTGCACATGTACCCAGTAGTTTACGATATATACATCATATAAAAATTACCTTGTGATGATGTACAAAAATAGCATGAGATATAAATTCTTGTTACAGTATTTAAAACTTTGGCATTAGATGTTATAAACATAAATAACACGGTACAGTCAACTGCTAGAATATGACTTTAGCGATAACTTCAGTCTTTCGAAATAACAGGAATTATAAGGTATAAATTCTTCTTTCATCCTCTCCAATAATAATATAAACACTTTCAGAGAATCATTAATAATCCCTTCATGGAAGAGAATAAATTATGTTAAAACACTTTAACATACTGAAAATTTAACAAACTGGAACTAATGGCACAAATTGGCACTCAAAACATAAAGGCATGTCACTGGAACAATCAACCTTAAGACATGTCCATGAATTTCTAATATCACAGCGCCAGCTTCACTGCTTACAGCTATGATTGCCACAAAAACTAGAAATCCCATTTTTCAGGTTCCATCACCAGCCTCCCAAAAGATTCAGTAGTAAGAAGCAAGGTAGAATCATCTGTAAAGAAGTCTTTGAACGTGAGCTTTTGCTTAATTCAGTGAAGTTAATTCTAAATAGATAAGTAAAATTGATTATGCTCATAAAAATTGAACTGAGCATAAAGAAAAAAAATTAAAATCACGTTCCTTACAGTAGTGGTGTCTGAATCCAACAATGTTATTATAAATTATTCTGTGTAATTTTAATTTCAAGAGCAAACATAGATTTTTCACAATTAGTAAATTTAGTTTTCATTGGATATAATCCAGTTGAGTTAGCAGTTGCAGAATTCAGCTCACCATCACACTTACCATGGCTGGCAGTCCTATTGTCAGTGATGGGCACAAGAGGATTCAACAATTCGGGCAGTGGTGTAGTAGACCTCCGGCACTGCTTGAAAAAAGGATGCAACATTAACTGAGTTGCTGTAGGCCGTCCGTTGGGATCTCTAATCAGGCACAACTGTGTCAACTCGTGAAAGTTCTCCGACAATGTCCGTTCCAGCATCGTCTTTCGAAGTTCCCGTCTCTTGTTCTCAGGTGTGTCTCCTGAGCAAATTGCATCTATTGACACTGGAAAATGAAACATTAAAGTATCCTTGTGCAGACTTCTACAGAATCATTTTCTATACATTAATGGATAAATTAAAATATTTTATAATTGCTCAACATCACAATTAATTTCTACTAAAATCATTGATACATTTTACAGAAAGTTTTGGCAGAATAATCTGGAAAATTATAAATTTGTCATACAAAATAGGCCCTAGTATCACAACTTGTCTTTTTTTAAAATTTCTGAATAAAAATAAAGTTCTAGAAGCAAACTATATTACTATCCCTCCTAATACACACTTTAAAATTCTCTTTAAAAGACAATTTTATAAAAATGGGAAATTAATTTTTTTGTAGATACAGTATTAAGCAAATTCTTTTCTTTCAAAAAATATTAATTTCTATTTCCTTTTATTAATCATTAATTGTTAAGCATATAAAAAATGAGTTCATTATACAAATTTCTGTTTTGTTACTGATAATATTTAATTATTTTCATGTCTTCAGACAGGTTTCCCTTTTTCTATTTAGTGTGTCATAAATGCTGAATTACCTCCCCAACAGTTTTTCAAATACAGAATAGGGATCCTTATCTGAAATCTGGAAATACATAGTGATCATTTACATATTTCAATCCTAGGAAAGAGTCCTGAACTTGTGAATACATATTAAAGTAATTTCTATTGTCCATAAAACTACAGAGCTCTAAATTTAACTCTTGTAAATTCAGGGCTTTGTGGTCTTCACTTCACAACTCCATCAAAAGAAATTAATGGTTTATAGTCTAGCTAAAGCTATCAAATTTTGTTATGAAAATTACCACACGAACAACAATAATCCTTCTACATAATGGATACCCCACCAAATTTATCAACAAACAAATCAAGGTTAGATTAGATAATATTAAGTACAACAATAAAAACACATAATGTAGGATTGTCAAAAAAAATCATAATGCCCGACAAATCTTATTATTTTCAAAAGTAACAATAATTTGAACTAGGTAAAAAAACCTACGACAATTTTAATTTAACAAAGTGGATCACAGAAATTTTCCATTTTGTCTACATACTATAATGAACAACCACAGTACTGATTTGAACCATGTGGAATTTTAGATGAGAAACAAAATTATCTACAATTCCTTACTTTTAATGCCTGAAACTTTCTTTTTTCATCTCTTAACTTTGTAATGGGACTTCAAAGTGACCCTCAGCCTATTTACAGTAGTTTCGAGCATTTCAGCTGAAGGAGGCATTGAGTGAAGAGCGTGAATTGCTAAATATGTAAGTTTTAAACAATGTTTTACATATAAAATGTAATACACAAATGTAATATATTGCAATTTCATGTTTTTAATATATCTTATAAAGTCTCAAAAGGAAGCCAAAAGTGATATTTCATAACTTTGAAATCAAACCACTGACAACAAAGGGCTGACAATTAATTTAGTTACTTAAGTTTCAGACTAAAACATTAATTATATCAATTACCTTCTCACCATAAATATTAAACCAGCTCAAACTACAATTAATTAAGTTTTCTTCTACACTATTCAGATACTAATCTGGCAAATAAAAGTAACTAATTACTCTTATCATATATTGTGTGTTGTGATTGGTAAAAAAACTTCATATCAATATAAATCATTACATCAAAAAATAAAAGTTGTATAAGATGCTGGCACTTGTACCAGTGATCTAAAATACTAATAACTACAACTTTCATCTTTACCAACACTGTGCTGACAAAAGCAACAAAAACTTAACATTTAAATTGAAGGGATTAAGGGAAGAGTTAAATTATTAAATTCTTCACCATTTCTGCACAGGAAAGGGTTAAGATCTTCCACTTTTATTATATACAATGGGCAAGCAATAAAACTATTTAAGTTGTTGATCATCATTAATAATTCTTGAGAAATAATTTTCTTCTTTGAGAACTTCAACATGGTTCCAATCTATTTGGTGGTTTTCCATAAATGCGTGTTCAGTCTGTTATTGTCTAAACACATCAATGAATAACCACCAAATTGATTGGAACCTTGTTGAAGTCCTAGATGAAGAACAAAATTATTTATCACAGATTATTAGTGAGATGCTAATCATTAGAAAGACATTTAATTGTTTTAACACAAAAAGTGATAACTTAAATAGTATATATGATTCTTTACTGTTGTCATCTATTGTTGGTTTAAGTTTGTAGCGGAACTTCACTCCGACCCTCCTAAGCCAGATTTGCAATACTTTCCAGCATTTCAGCCAAAGGAGTTGTGGAGTGATGTCCATGAACAGCTAGATTGTGTAAGTTTAAAACCATGTATTGTATTTTTATTAATTGTTACATACTACCTAATGCAATCCATTGATTTTCATTTTAGTATACCTGAATAAGTCTCAAATGAGATGAAACATAGCATAGATAATATTTAAATAAAATAAAAATTGACAAAGATGCTGTATAACTCATTTAATATTTATTCAACTAATTTAACTTAAAACTATTATAACAAACTCAATACCTCCTATATCATTCTCTTCCTCATTTTGAGCATTTTCTGGTGATAGCAATTCACCAGGCTGTGGAGCAAATCCATATTCCTTAAAGTACGTAACGGGGGGGGGGGGGGGGGGGGGGGGGGGGGGGGGGGGGGGGGGGGGGGGGGGGGGGGGGGGGGGGGGGGGGGGGTGGGGGGGGGGGGGGGGGGGGGGTGGGGGGGGGGGGGGGGGGGGGGGGGGGGGGGGGGGGGGGGGGGGTGGGGGGGGGGGGGGGGGGGGTGGGGGGGGGGGGGGGGGGGGGGGGGGGGGGGGGGGGGGGGGGGGGGGGGGGGGGGGGGGGTGGGGGGGGGGGGGGGGGTGGGGGGGGGGGGGGGGGGGGGGGGGGGGGGGGGGGGGGGGGGGGGGGTGGGGGGGGGGGGGGGGGGGGGGTGGGGGGGGGGGGGGGGGGGGGGGGGGGGGGGGGGGGGGGGGGGGTGGGGGGGGGGGTGGGGGGGGGGGGGGGGGGGGGGGGGGGGGGGGTGGGGGGGGGGGGGGGTGGGGGGGGGGGGGGGGTGGGGGGGGGGGGGGAGAGATTTACATCAAGTAATTGAGGTACAGAACCTCTAACTTTTTCCATTAGCATAAGTGTAGTTGGCATATCTGTAAAAGGTTCTATTCCATTGGCCAACTCACACAGTGTTATTCCAACGCTATAAATGTCGGAACTTTCATTATACCCTTTCATATTCTGAAACACATATTTTATAATTTTTAATGGCACAGAATACTAATGATATATTTTAAATTCACAAAAATTACTTAAATTACCTGTTCAAGCACCTCAGGACTAAGCCAATTTAAATTTCTTGCCGTGCTTTTTGGAAAAGAGTGAACAGTTGACTTATGTTTGCCATTTTGAAAGAGGTTGTAAGAGTAACGAAGACCAGTTAAACAAGCTCTGCCATTGGCAGATAAAAGTATGTGACTAGCTTTAATTGCCCTGAAATTTGAAAAGTTTGAACATTAAAGCAAAGCAAATAAATGATATATTGAAATAATAAAAGCCTGGAGATAAATTATTATTTGTTAATAATATTCTATTTCTAAATATATAATCAATATCAATTTTGGTAAAACAAGAAACAATAAAAAAGATGAAGAAAAATATTATTTGAAGGCAGTGTGATAATTTTGGGGCAAGTTAATTAAATCTGTAAGCAACTTATGTGTTGAAAGCTGGTATTAAATAATAAATTAATAGCAAACCTGTGTATGAACCCCTTCTTATGAATATAGTCAAGGCCTAACAACACATCTCTTAGAATAAATGCAATAGCAAGTTCTGGCAGTCCACCAGCAAAGTGGTTTCGTATTAGATCCTGACATGACCCATATGCCATAAGTGGTGCAACCATCAACAGTTCTGATCCAGTCATAAAGGCAATATGATACAATATGACATTTGGGTGCAAGAGCTGTCGTGTTGTATGTAATTCATTCTGCAAACGATACAAATAAAATGAAATTAATATAATTTAAATGTTTATTTTCCACATGAAATTAAACAAAAGTGTAAGATACAATTTCATTAAGACAACAATGAGCTTAAAGGATTATATAAAAATATTTTGCAGAATTAGAGAGAATCAAAATTTGTAGGAACCTTGTTTTGAATTAAGCACAAAGTAATCCAGTAACAAAACTTCGATGTCAAATTAGAAAATACATTCTTCAAATTAAAGAAGATTCTACCATTTTATAATATATACTCTATATATTTCCATTTCTTTAATTTTCCACAGCTAATCATTAATAAAGTTAATATATTCAAATATATATTATAAAACAACTTCTGAGTTTATTATCCAACAAGAAACTCTTATAATTAATATAAAAGTTCATGTCAAAAATTGTATACTAATAATATGCCACACTCTATATACCCCATATAGAAGCTGAACTAAAGATAATGTGGACGAGTTAGGGTGTACATTTTTCCAAATAAGCACCATGTGTTAATTATTGGCAATAAATTTATTTTTACTGATAATATGCTGCAACAAACTATTTAGTCACATAATAATATATTACAAAATAAGGTACAACGAGGATTGTGATTAATAGCAATTGCGGACTATTAACATTAAAACTTGTAGATCCTTGATTCGTATATAGTCTGTAACTGAATAGGAGTGGCTCATGAGAAATGAAGATAGTTTAACTTCAATTTTTTGTGCAGAAGTGGTCATTCACGAGTTTTTTCAATCTAGAATACATTACTTATAGTTAAAACCTTATCCTTTTTTAACTTTGATAGAATATATAAAAAATCAGCAACCAACAAAGCAACCTGTAATTAAATTAGTAGAGCTCAGTTATACATTATGTAAACCCAAATATCCATTCTCCTCAAACTATATGGTACAACAGTAGAAAGCCTATTTTCCAAGTGGATTTTATGGCTAATTAAAGTTATAGAACGAAAACAAAAGCATGAATTTACTATACTATTAGTTTTTAAACGTAAAATCTACTCTATATGCTGCTAAGAATAATTTATTACATGTACTATAATAAAAAGTTCATGAACCAAACATTTCTATAAATCTACATTAGACAAACTGGAATACAAAGAATAAAATTTTTAGCCTAAATAAAGTGTTTTGTAATACTCTAACCTGCAGTAGTTCTAATTCTTCACTAAATTCTCGTGTATTAAATCTGTCAAGATTTAACCTTTTCACAGCAACCAAAGCATCCGAAGGGTAATATTTCATCAGTTCAACGGTTCCAGTTTGGTTACAGCATTGTCCTATAATTCGGCAAGATTGAAAATGGGTTCGATTCGGTTCTAACATTGTTTTACTAGAATTGTTTCGGCTAGAAATTAAGGCGAAGATCAAGATTAATAAAATCATATCACTAAAGGGGAATGAATGTATTCATTCAAACTAATAATCCATGTTAAAAATCAAGACCCATGTTATAACTACTAACTTTATACTCCTACAATCGAAATACATAACCGCATTTCGACGTCTTTAATGGGTTGATATTTTCCTCCATTGCTAATCAATTACTATTTCCACCTACAATAACATTTGCTTAGTAGCCTAGAAAAAGATTCGCAAATGTCATGGATTCCGTGCATGATACGTTGTATTAATCATTCGTTAAGGTATGATGCTAAATTTTCTTTGATCGCGGTCATAAACAATTGCTGAGGCTCTATATTAATACTCTGTGGAAACTCAATGAGGAGAGAACTAAACATGTTATACGTTGCTTCTTTCAAAGCAAAAAATTTCATACCCTTAATCACTTTGACAAACTATAAAATTAAGGCCCAGTGTTTAACTGCTTTCCCATCTCACAGAATCTGTTTCTACATAATTTCATTATATCTTTTTTTTTAGAAAAGTAGAGTTGTTCATCAAATACGGAATTTCAGTACAATTCTATGGAGCTTTTGTAAGAGTGAAAAGTTTAATACAAATAATTTGTTAATTAAAATTGGTAAACAAAAGAACCAAGAAACTAATCAATACTTTCTTAGATGCAATACTTGATTGTACCGAAATGTTGTGTTTTTCCTCTTTGGAAATTGTTATAAATAAAATATAAAGTCTGAAGTTGGTCGTAAATTTTTACCAAATTAACAATGTTATTTATCATGTGGAATTTGAAAAAATCATATAATTCACTGTTAAGACTAATAATACTCAATGTTGAAATAGAAAAAGTAAATGAGACTGAGGAATTCCTGTGAACTCTAGAAGTAAAATATTTGGATAGAAAATAAATAGAGAACAGCAATTACTTACCTTAAATTGATAGCAGGGTACGCCTCGACTGTCAGGATGTACGAAAAATTAAATTTTCGACAGTTTATGTTTCCTACTCAGACAGAATATGCAACGAACAATGATGACAAACATTTGAAGAATTTGCAAGGTGGATAATAATAAGAACAAATTATAAAAATGGTGATAAACAATCGAAGTAGACTACATTCCAAAAGCGGGGAAGAAGTGGAACGATAGATGATCCACCAAAATAATTAAATTATTCAACGAGACATTGTAGAATTGTATAATTACAGATTGCGTACATGGCGAGGTAATTTTGGAACAGATGTCTTTTGTTTGTGTACGACCACATTGATTATTTACTTGAATAACAAAAAAACAGATAAGGCCAGACGTAAGTCACTAGTATCTATGTAGTAAACGCTGACAAGTAATAGAAATCCCGAAAGTATTTTGCTTGTGCTCATTTTCCCGTCGACACTATCTCATTAGGGATGAGTTGTTTCCCAATAGGATATCTTTCCCGGATGGGGTTCAACGGTTTATTTTTTTTACGAAATAATGCATCAGTTTATAAAAAATATTTAACACAAATTAAGTTATGAATGCGTGGAGAAATTTCAAACAAACATATGGTACAAAAAAGATTGGGAGAGGTTGGGGAGGAATCGCTTTACAATCACAAGAAAATGAGAATATAGCTCAAATTGGCGTGCATAAATATTTTTCGGAGTCGCTGAGTTTAATATTCTTTCACCCTTCACAATCCCTATGCAGTTAAAGCATAACCCATTCAAAATGGGATGGGGATGGGAAATGGACCCTTATAAATAATTGCATCAGCAATGAGGATTTATTCTGATTACATAAATTTTAATTTGTTTACAATAAGGTGGATGGGGACAACATTATAAGGTCTGAGTTCAACAGGGCCATGGCTGACAGATCTCAGCAACTGTAAAGCGCCAGTAATTGATAACATTCCAGCAGAGCTGATAAGATCATCGGCCGAAGAAGCAATACCATGGCTGTTCAGGATAATTTGTGAAATTTATGAAACACGAAGAATCTCAGAAGATTTTAGTAAAAACATGATATACCCATACCGAAGAAAAGCAAAGTTTAGTATCCCATGCATACAAAATATTAACTAAAATAGTATATAGGAGAATGGAACGTCAAATAGAATGGAGTTAGGAGACGATCAATTTGGTTTTAGGAATAATGTAGGGACAAGAGAAGCAATATTAACTTTGCGACAAATTTTAGAAGCCAGGATAAGAAAACACCAGCCTATGTTATGGCATTTATGGATTTAGAAAAGCGTTTGATAATTTGAACTGGAACACACTATTAAGGATTTTGAAGAGCACTGGTATAAAATATCGAGAAAGGAGGCTTATATATAACCTCCACAGAAGACGGGCAGCAGTAATTAGAATAGAAGACTGTAGAGTGGACAGCACCATCTAGTGGGAAATCTATAAATCTAATCAGTCATTCGGGTGAACTTGGACTATGCGGTTGTGTGTAGCCATGTGATTAAAACTAAGTTACCTTCGAATCCCCAACAATTGGTAGCAGAGACTGGTTCGACTATACGGACAATTACAAACAAGGGAAGTGAAATTTTACAAAAAAAACGCGAGTGATAATAAAATGGAGCTGTCAACACAAAGAGTCGAGATTTTGCGCGGGGACAATTACCTGACGTGGTCGTTAAAAATGGGTGCCATTTTGAGAAAAAAGAAACTTTACAAAACAATTATCGAGAAACCTGAGCCAGTATGGAGAAATGAAGACGAAGCAGAAAAAGAAGAATGGGAATACTAAAATGATGAAGCGTTTTCGGAAATTGTGACAACATTATCGCCCGAACAAGCTGGACCGTTTGTTGGATGGACTAGTGCTAGAAAATTATGGATGAAGCTGAAAGAAAATTTCGAAGGTAACGCGCATGACAAATTAATAGACGCTATGATGGAACTGAGACAAATTAAGATGGGAGAGAAAGAGACAGTTGAAAATTACATTACAAGAGCCCGAACAATGGAAGCGAAATGTGCTACTTATGGACAATCAATTAGCGAACGAGAACTGGTATTTCACGTAGTGCGTGGTATAAATGAAAAATTTGAAACAATAGCTGCGACGCTCCGAATACAGAGGTCGGCAACAATGGACGACATCAAACAAGCCTTGAAAGAAGAGGAGGCAAGAATGGGAAACAAAACTACACAAAACAAGAGCGATGCGGTTTACCAGGCAAGAAACCATACAATAAAAGAAACTAGAACTTGTTACAATTGCAACAAAGTCGGTCATCTTGGAAGAGATTGCTGGCATAGGAAGAAAGGAGGAAATACAAGACAAAATGAAAATAATTCAACCGCTAGAGGGCAATCTTGGAGAGGTCGAGGAAGAGGTCAAGGCCATGGAGGTGGAGCAAGCAACAATCGAGCGAGGAATCAACACCCAGCGAGCGTAGTAACAGAGAGGGGTGACAATCAAAACTTCCACGTAACAATTAAATTAACGGCCGTGGCTAATGCAGTATCAGAGGACACAGATAGCGAATACATTTGGGGAATCGATTCCGGATGTAGTATTCACATGTCACCGCATTATCAAAATATGACGAATACAAGGCCTTACAATGGAACAGTGGTATTGGCAGAAGAGGCGAGAGAAATCGACGCAACAGCCATAGGTGATGTAGAAGTCATAACCCGAGTGGAACAAAAAGTGTACAACACTACAATTAGAGATGTACTATACGTACCGAGATTAAGAATGAACTTATCAGTGCGAAGCCTAGTGAAAAATGGGAACTCGGTCATATTCGACCAAAACGGTGCATCAATAGTGAACAAGAAAGACGTAGTAGTAGCGACATCAGAAGACGTGGAGAAGATGTACGTCATCAGAACTGAGCCAAACAAATACATTGACAGGGATGTTTTACATAACGATGATTCCAACATGACGGCGGTAGAGAAACAGACGTGGCACAGACGGATGGGTCACATTGGAGAGAAGTACTTAAACAAGATGAAGAAAGACAAAATGGTCAACGAAAACGAGTACAAGGATATTAAATTAGATATATGCACGGATTGCATTATCAGCAAGGCAACACAAGCGCCACATAAAACAGTGACGAACGAAAGTGCAAAGTACGTGTTAGACTTGATACATATGGACCTTTGCGGGCCCATGCCGGTTGCATCAATGGGAGGTGCGAAATACATTTTCACAATAGTCGACGGATACAGTCGAAAAGTTTTCGTATATTTCTTAAAAACGAAGGATGAAACTTACAACAACTTAAAGGACTACGTGGAACGCAAAGATAATGAAACAGGGAACAGAGTCAATCGAGTACGCAGCGACAATGGAACTGAATTTACAAATGGACAGATGAAAGAGCTAATGCCACACAAAGGCATAAAACACGAATTGACGGTACCCGGAAAACCAGCGAGTAATGGCATAGCCGAACGGATGAATCGGACAATATTAGAGAAGACAAGAGCACTATTACAAGATTCGAAGTTAACACAGAAGTTTTGGGGTGAAGCGGCATCAACAGCCGCATACCTGCTGAACTGTTCGCCAAATGCAACGGAGACCAGACGCCAATTGACAAGTGGACTGGAAGAAAACCAAATCTCGGACATCTGAGAGTTTTTGGTTGCGTGGGATATTACACAACGACGACTACATGCAGAGGGAAATTCGACCCAAGAGCGGAGAGAGGAATTTTTGTGGGATATTCCAAGTCAAGACTTGCATACAGAATGTACAATCCAGAGAAGCAAAAGTTATTTGAGTCGAGATCTGTCATTTTTGAAGAAAACAAGAAGGGAGGAGACTGAGCCCCCGATAGCTGAAATGAGAACGAATAAAAGAGGGAGAAAACTGGGTGAAACGAACATACAGATTCAAGAAAGACATCGGATGGAGCGAGAAAGAAATGAACAACTATTGAGAGGAAGTGGAGTAAGAAGATCACAACGAATTGAGGAAAAACATGTTGCAAATATAGCGTTTGAAATTCCTAAAACTGCGGAAGAAGCCAGGAACAATCGAGCAGCAAAGGAATGGACGAGAGATTTATTGGAAGAGCTGGAGTTAGAAGAATTCATTAGTGAGACGACAACGATCGAGAGTGACAGCCAAGCAGCCATACAATGGATCCAAAATTGCGGAGTGAGGAGTCGGACGAAACATATTAACCGTTTATACTATTTTTGCAGAGACTCGTATACTAACGGCGAAATACAACTAAAGCATATATCGTCAGAAGAATTGGAGGCGGACCTCCTAACTAAACCAATCAGTGAAAGAAAACTTCGAGCAGCTATTGAGATGTTGAAGCTCGGATGGTCTGCCCAGAGGGGGGAATTGTAGAGTGGACAGCACCATCTAGTGGGAAATCTATAAATCTAATCAGTCATTCGGGTGAACTTGGACAGTGCGGTTGTGTGTAGCCATGTGATTAAAACTAAGTTACCTTCGAATCCCCAACAAAGACCAAGAAAAGAAAGCCGTAATCAAGAAAGAAGTAAGACAAGGATGCAGTCTGTCTGTCGCATATGCGGTTTAACTTATATATAGAACGGGCGATGAAAAATGTTAAACCGGAATATGGAAAAGGAATCAAACTGCAAGGAGAAGAAAAAAAACCTTACGCTTTTCCGACAATATGTAGTATTAGGGCAAAAAGAAGAAGACTTGGAAACCATAATAAATGTCATGGTGGTGGTCCCGGAGAAAGAGTTCAATATGAGGATTAATACAGACAAAACCACTGTAGTATTGGAAACAGTCGAATAACAAATGGTGTTAGATTGGGAAGGGATATTTTGACGAAAGTTAAGGAATTATGCTACTATTGAGGCGTAATAACTAGGGATGGTAGAAGTATAGTAGACATAAAGAGTAGGATAGCACATGCAAGGAAGGCTTTCGCAAAAAATAGGAATTTACTTACTGTAATATAAGTGTGAATATTACGAAATCATTGCTATAATGTTCGTATAGAGCCTGGCGTTATATGGGTGTGAAACGTAGACGATAGGAGTTGAGGAAATGAAAATAATAGAAGCCTTTGAAATGTGGTGCTATGGGCGAATGCTGAAAATCAGATGGGTGGATAGAGTAACTAACGAAGTTCTAAACAGAATAGGGGAAAATCGAACAATATGGAGGACGTTGACCAAGAGAAGGAATAGATTAATAGGGTACCTTTTAAGACATGAGGGTCTTGTAAAATTAGCATTAAAGGGAAGTAAAATCTGGTTTTCTGTGTGAGCAAAGGTGTAAACAACTTTAGGAACTATTTTTAAAGAAAATATAAATAATATAAAACGACTAAATTTATTAAATAAACGGGACATTTCTTTTCGTTGAATTTAAATAGTAGTAGCAAAAAATTCATTTAATTATACACGATTTCTGTCTCACTTGACAGAAAATGTTGCACAGGTTTTTAAATTTAAAACCGTGGTGTGCTATGAGAATAAAAAAACAGTAGCAAGAACCCGAGTTAAATGTTGTGACAGCTCTCTAATTTTTCAATGAGATTTCGTAAGGATCAAATAAATAAGTACTATATTTAATTTCCTTAAAAACAAATTATGAGGCAATAAAATTTAAAGAACAAAGCAATGTGCAAGGTGCTTAAAAACGTAAGTGATTATATAATACTTTTGTAATGGTAAAAGTGAAATTCAACAATAACGTATAAAAGTAAACCCAGAGGAATAAATGCTTTATGAGGTCCACAGACGGTCAACTTAGTTGACTACAAGGTCGACGACCAAGTTGAAGAGGACTTTCAACATGGTTAACGACACTGTCACCGACTTCAATTTTGTGTACAGATTCAGCAGGTGTTTATTGGTTTGTACGTGTACGAACACATTTTGGGCGAAGAATTGCAATTGATAAATTATTTGAAGAAGAGAACGTACGCAAAGTAAAAGAAGAAAAATATGATAACGGATTGGTATCAAAACCGAACTCTATTTTCTCATTCCATTTTAATGAACGTACTACGAACCAATTCATCTCGCGGTTTTTATTTTTTTTAAGAATTGGTAGTGATACGTATGATAGAGAAGGTTGATCAGGAAAGCACGAAACCGTTATGCGAGATGAAAACCTCTCAGTGCCGCAAGTGTTTGAGTGGCCAGAGTTTTTAAGACTGCCATATCATCTGAAAGTCTGGGATTAATAATAATGAAGCCTACAAGTTGGTACCTATATTTATCTTCCGCGCCAGCTCCATGCCATAGCCTATCTTCACATATCCTTAATTCTCATCCCATGAGCGGACTCTACTGGGGAACGGGATTTTTTCCGCTTGTTAGAAGTCTGCATCATTCAGCATGCATAACAATACCAAAGTAGGTAGGTTCTGAAAAAATTCCAATACTGTTTCTTTCTTTACATCGTAATACTCTGGATTGCGTATAAAGCGTTGTCTTTCAAAGTTCGTTTGAAGGGGTGCAGCTGTCCATCTGCCCTGGTCTAGAGGTTGAAACACGACTGACGTATTTGACGGTAAAAAAATATTATAACGTTCAAAAATTCAATTTTGAGATGAGAGGCAGCGTTGTTTTCTACCCTGTCGCAAAATTTTAGTATTAAAAGGTTTGAGCCAATCAGTCATTATATCTCTCATCATCCATGTACATAACATAATTGTCAACCTTTCTTTCGATGTTTTACTTCCTTCGCATGTTTCGCCTTTTAGTGCCATCGTTTTGTTTGAGCGATCTCTAACAAATAGGGCAGTCGAGTAGCTTTCACAAGGATCCGCCAATTTCGTTGTCCACTCTGCCTCAACATTCCACAGTCACCGCTTCACCACTTTACGCCTTACACGTAATGCCGTGTATCAATCCTTTAAATCCGCATTGCCTAATTCTTTGTGACTCGTATATAGGTTTGTTATTAGCTAGGCCAGATGTTTTCAAAAATAATTTCTTCGATTCGATGTTCCCGTTTTCTATCTACTTTTTAAAAAAGTTTTTATTTACTTTTAAAGTTTCATCGATTTGGGTTTTCCCGATTTTGAATCTTAAAGCAAGAGTTCGGACACTGATTTTCTCTTTTCCATACTGTGGTGATTCATGACCCTTACATTCATCGGGTAAAGCAAAAATAATTTAGTTTTTGTTATTAGCGTACACAGGACATAAACGAGAATGGTTTGGTGGGGCCGAGTAGGCGGGAAACGTCACCGTTGTTGATTGCCTGGAGTGCATTGTAGATTCAACAGTTGGTTCGGGGAGCTCTCCTGAGAAGGTCGGGGCGAGAGATAGTGGAGGAAACAATATGCAGAAAAGTTAATTTCGCCATTGTTCGAGAAAGAAGAATTTGTTTTGTAGTACGGAAGACGAAAAGAGGACATTTTGATAGAGATTTAAGCTGAAGAAGAGGCGCTAGAGGAGACGTGTTCAGCGTAGGAACATCCTGCACTGCAAACCAGGAACGACGTCACCAGTCACCAGTTACATCTGGTAAGGGCATTTTAACCCGGTTTTCCACTTAAACCATTCTCGTCGATTCGCGATTTTTAATACAGTTATATCGTTCGTCACCCGCGTTCCCGGGAGCAGCCATTTAGAAGCTGCGTAGATTATTATTTTTGCTTTACCGACTGAGCCAATTTGATTAAATTTTACTCGTAAATTTATATTTTCACTAAAATTTAATTTGAGTTAGATTTCTTCTGGAAATTTGATAACGTAATATTATAATTAAATGGAATATTCAAATTAAATACATTTTTCTTATTATTATTTAACAATTTGATTGTACAAAAATATTTTTGTTGGTGTAAGCAAACGAACACCACAATACACTTTTATTAACTACGCCGTTTCTTTAATAGAAAGAATATTTTTTTCGCACTCAACTCACTGCAATTCAAAATACGGCTGTCTGAGAACTGAGAATATTTCTTGAAAGTGCTTTGGAATTCGTAAATTCCGGGATGATCTACATGAAAGTAAACAAGCAGGGTTACAGCCATCTGTATTCCTGAATTGTTTTCGACTTGCTGTCCGGTTATTATCGAAAATTCTGAAGAAAAAAAAGTGACCATTTCCGTTTATTAGTACTTTTCTAAGTAAAGTATATGGAATAATGCCGGGGGAAATAAAATTTTCAGTGTACTAGAGGTGTCCGGTTATTAGAAGTGTACGTTTCGGGAAGTTCGACTGTATAAAACTTATAGTGTTTACTCTTTTTCTTTCGTGTGTGTATCTTTTGATGATTGACCGGCAATTTGACCCAAGGATTCCTTTCCTTTCCATGAATGGTGCGGATTTCACTTTCCTCGATTATGGGATGATACTGTAGCACTCAAAAATAATTATTTGAAAGGCCCTTATTAATAAAAGAGAATTTCATTAATACCTCACGCACAGTTTGTTTAATTCCATTTCAACATCGACCCTCCCTTATTGAAAAACTCTATAAAAAAAGTCTCTAACACGACTTCGTAGATAAAGTTACGACTCGCAGCTTGATTCGTAGAGTGAGTGAGTTACTGGAGTCGTAAACAAAATGCGTTCAGTCGTCGGTCGAGTATTCAGAAAAACCGCTTGCCTCAGTCGGCTCGCGAGCGATTCGACTCAGGTTGTGGATCGAAAAAGTTATTACCGGCACTCACCATGAATTAATAAACAATAACAGTCGTAACAAATCTAGAAGTGATAAGCACAGCTCCTTTAACAGTAAATATAGTAAAGTATTAATTACTGCTAAAATAATCATGACAGAAACTTAATTCTGATTTATTCTTACAACTTCTTTACATCCATAAAAAACATATTATTACTATAGTTTGTGTCCTCTCTATGTACATAGTTTTGCTCCATCTCTTGAATAATATTTTTAAGTAGTCAAATCACCTCCTCGTTCCCATATAAACATTAACAACTTTAATTGACAAGATTATCTACAATGAATATGCAGAATAAATTTTATCTGGATTTATAGGTTGCAGTGTAGCAAATTATTCCAGGCATTACTTGTGTAGAATCTTTAGTTTCGAATAAATTGTAGAAGGTTGGCTAGGACGAATGGATTGCCATGATTAACCCTTGTTCCCAGAGACGATTAGTAAGGAAATGAAAGATAGATAGAAATTTGGTGACTTACCTTAGGTTCACAGAGGTAGTTCTTTAAATTTTCGGAGGCACCGCCCTCTTCATCAGAAAGTTATATTGTGATAAAAAAACCGGATACCCTATTTTATCTGATTAAACAAGGCTACTTAAATCATAGTTTAATTTTATTGTTTTCATGCAACCGCGCTTGAAAGCAAGTTTTCACGCAACCAGACCTAGTCCGCTCTTTCCTGTCGCACCGGAAGACGTCCCAAAGACCGCAGTTATAGCACCATTCGGCCTCTTCGTATTCACTTTGACGCCATTTGGATTCTGCAACGTGGCACAAACTTTCCAGCGATTCATAGGCGGATTTTCGAGCCTCCCCTACGTCCAACTGCACATAGACAATTGCGAGTTCGGTAAGACTGAGTTAAAGAAACATCGGTTACGCAATCAATGCCGATGGTGCACGACCGGTACAAGATAAAAACGAAGCTATTCGCAATTTTCTGTTGCCCGCGACATTTAAAAACATTCGCTAATTTAACGGAATGGTAAATTTCTACCGCCGTTTCGTCCCAAACATCGCCATTTTTTCAATACCCTTGGCAAGAACACACAAGGACGATTTGACTCAATACGCATTTACGTTTGTGAAGGAGACCCCTCCCATGCACCCCGAAGCTACCACTGTAATTGCCAGTGGCCAGGCATGGATCGTTATATTCGAAGATGGGTACAACGATGCCACGCTTGTTCCGTGTCGAAAGTCCACGGATACACGAAGTCATTACTGCAAGAATTCCTGCCTCCCGATCGTCGTTTCGACACCGTACACATAGACATTGTCCGACCTCTTCCCCCATCTTGTCATAACTCGTCCATTCTGACAATGGTAGATCGTTTCAGCAGATCGGCCGAGGCAACCACAATGTCGGGCGTGTCTGCGGAAACAGTAGCCAAAGCTTTCGTCTCTACTTGGATACAGCGACAATCATCTCCGATCGGGACGTCAAGTAGAATCGTGCCTACTGCAGGAGATCTCCCGCACAGTTACGTCAGCCCTCTCCTCATCACAATCAGTGTAACGGAATGGTAGAACACGTGCACCGACAGATTAAAGCCGCAATCATGGACCATGCAGACAGTGAATTGGCTCGAAGCAAAGCCGATCGTGGTGCTGGAAATTCGAAACGCATGGAAAGACGATCTAAGGGCAACATCGGCCCAACTGGTTTACCGCCTTCCTGGTCGATCTTTCGCCGCCGCCACGACTACGGACTACGTGGATCCTGCTTCTTGTGCAGCTCGACTCCGTGACCTGATGAAGTAGATACGACGCACATCTCCGCGAAAACAGGGGACTCCTTTCTACGTCCCGAACGCACTGTGGACAGCAACACAGTATTCTTTCACGTAGATTCTGTAAGGAAGTCACTCGTTCCATCATATGAAGATCCTTTCGAAGTAATTGGGAGAACAGATATGTAGTATAGCAAAGTTGCGTTTGACATAAATTTAAGGTCACCCGGTTTTTTGTTGCCTTATACGTGCCCTTGAATCGTATCATAAACCATCCGTTTTGCCTTTTATCCCTGTGCTTGTCTTTTCTCTCAGGGGAAGGAGAGGGAACCGACGTAAAGAGAAGGAGGGAGGGGCTGGCGCGCGAAATTCAATACCGCGATGACATTATACCTTTCAGCCGATTACACTGTTACAAAATATCATCGGGATCGGTTTCCTGTGGAAATAAAGCGAATTAATAAACATATGAAACAACAGACATTCAGATTATGGCGGTCTCACATCCCCTGGTGCACGAAACGTTGTGCTCAGCAGTGTATAAACCAAGGTACGATTTTATTTATGTAGATTGGGGCTGGTTGTGCTGTTGTTTCATATGTTTATGAATTCGTTTTCTTTTCACAGAAAACCGATTCCGATGATACTTTGTAATTTTCCGTAGTATTTTTTAAAGGTGACTACCGTGAAATCTCCTGTAAGGTATAGTGTCATCGCGGTATTGAATTGCGTGCACCCCCCCTTTTTTTGACGTCAGTGCCCTCTCCGTACCCCACCCCATGGTTTTTGCCCCCCCCTCTTGAAGTCGGTATCCACTCCTTCATATTCACATTCGACACTCAACTGCGCGGATGGCAGATAGAACGATGACATTATGGATTTTACTTTAAGGTACTAGTCTCTTGTTCTGACCGTAATATCAGCAAAATCTATCAGTAATTTCTGAAGATAGTTCTGAGCAATGCTGTGCAAAAAGTCTAAATTGGCATTTTCAATCGGGTAAATCGGTAGGAAAGATGGCAGATAGAACGATGACATTATGGATTTTACTTTAAGGTACTAGTCTCTTGTTCTGACCGTAATATCATTCTTCCAGTCAATTTTTTTTATATTATGAGATTTTAAAACTTATTAGTACGATTTTTTAAAAATTTTCTTTATACAAAACTTGTTTTGACAGTAACGAACACAACAAAAAAGAATTATCCAATTTGGTGCAGTCATACGGTATTGTTATATTGACATTATTTCGTATTCAGTTACCGTTTCTTTCGCAAGGACAAAAATTGGTGTATTTTTTCATGTGTGTATTGTAGTGTTATTTATTGTAAGTGATAAGAAAATGTCGCCAGTGAGGCGTCAAAACTTCGGTTGGCGTACGTGTAACGCAAGTCGAGTTCATATCTTCGAGACATTGAGACTGAAGAAGGCAAACAGAATGGAAATTCCTCAAACGAGATCTAACACGGCTCCGGAAGAACCCATACCGTCAGGTGACAAAGCAGAAGGTCAAACGTGACAATTAGCTATGAACGTTTGGGCGAATAGGTTCCGAACGACTCCCCTAGAGGGAGGGGGTGGAATTTTTATATGTAATAAAGGCTCATATTTGAGTCACAAAAGAATTCTTGGGGTCAATTATTTTTATAGTGTTTTCCCCAAAAATATTGTGTATAATTCCAACCCCTTGCAGCCTTGAGCCAACATCCCATTCCCGTTAAAAACACCTTGTTAAAAATCCCAAAACCACGGATTATGACGGAAAATCGGACACGGACAAAGCGACGGAAAATGACATTGAAATTAGGAACGTGGAATGTGCAATGTGCAGGAAAATAAGTGAAATAATTACGGAACTAAAAGAACTAAAAATTGATATGGCCTAAACAAAAAGAAAAGGATCTGAAAATCTAGGTACGTACGACCACTTCTTTAGCGGAGTATCCAAAGCAACAAGAGCCAGTAAAGGAGTATCAATCGTAATACACAGAAGGTGGAGACAATACATATCCACATGGGAAGCTATAAATGAAAGACTTATAAAAATAAATATAGGTATAGTTGGATTCAAATTGACGATAATTGGAGTATATGCTATAAATGACGATGAACAGGAAAATGTAAAAGATTCCTTCTTTCAACATCTAAATGGTGAGATCCTGAAAATTGGAACATCAAGAGAGTTGATCAGACTTGGAGATTTAAATAGCTGAACAGGAAGGATAACGACAATACTATAGGTAGATACGGAGAAGATACTGTAAATAATAACTGAGAAAGACTAATAACGACATGTGATCAAAATAATATGAAATTTCTCAATGATTACTTCCAACACCGTGACATATATAAATATACATGGAGACAAGAAACTCAAGGACTGCAGTCCATTATTGATTATGTCTTAACGAAACAAAAAACCTTTGTAAAATGTCAAGAGTTTGCAGAGGACGGAACTGTGGTAGTGATCACTATTTCATCAGAATTAGTCTTTTTCCCCGGAAGAATAAGCCAACGTATAGAGATACAAAAAGAAGGTGAAAAACTACAACAAAGAAGATATAATCTACAAAGCCTAGAGGACGAGCGTACGAGAATACAATACAATAGATAAGAAATTAGAGAAAAAACCCTGCAACATAGAAGAGCAATACAACCATATAAAAGAGTGCATACATGAAGCAGCCCTTGAGGCATTAGGTATATTGGAAGGAAATAAACATAAACGTAAACCATATTAGTGGGGTGAAGAGATAGAACAGAATATCAAAGAAAAAAGGAAGAAACATCAACAGTATCTTAGTTCCAAGAGCTTACAACATAAATTAATGTACAAGAAAGCCCCAAGCAGAAGTACGGAAAAAATTAGCATGAAAAAATGGAAAATGGGAAAGGAAATGGTCAATAATTAATACATACTTGGGAGGACAAAGAAGCAGCACGGAGAGCTGGAAGATACTGAAGAACATGAGAACAGATAGGAAAAAAGAGATTAATTACATCGCCAATAACTCCTGAGGAATAGGAACAATATTTTCAAAAATTGTGAAAAAACAGAACGTAGAGAATACACAGATAATAATCAATTATGTAACATACAACTAATCGGATCATCGATAAGATTAACGTTTGAAGAAGCGGAAAAGCAATGCAAAGCTCAAAAAATGGAAAAACACCAGGAGCCGGGAATAAATATATAGAGCTCTTAAAAAATGGAAGCAAAAAGTTTTTCAAAGGAACATTCAACCATATGTAAACGCACAAGAGATACCGACGGAATGGAAAGAATCATATCTATCACCTGTATTTAAAAAAGGCGACAGGAGTATATGTGGGAATTCCAGGGGAATAGCCGTAACAATGAAAGGTAATGAAAGGTTAATTACGCTAACATTAAAAACAAAACCGCAGCCGACGACAATTATTCAAGTTTGTATGCCAACAAGGGGCGCAGAGGAAGAAGAAATTGAGAAAATCTACGAATAAATTGAAGAAATAATTAAATATGTGAAGGGAAATGAGAATTTGATAGTAATGGGTGACTGCAACGCAGTAATAGGAAAGGGAAGAGAAAGTGATGTAGTAGGGGACTATGGACTTGGGGAAAGGAATAAAAAGTGAGATAGGCTAGTAGAATTTTGCATTCAGCACAGTTTTGTCGTAACGAATACCTGGTTTAATAATCATGAAAGAAAACTATACACATGGAAGAAGCCGGGGGACACGGGCAGGTACCAATTAGATTATATTTTGGTTAGACAGAGGTATAGGAATCAGGTGCAAAACGTACCCAGGAGCAGATATAAACTCTGACCATAATATGCTGATTATGAATGCAGGCTGTAAATGAAGAAACTCAAGAAAGGAATTAGAACAAAAAGATGGATTTAAAAAACTGCAACAACAGGACGTGCTTCAGAGTTTCAAAGAAGAAATCAGGAGTAGATTAATAGGGAAAGGAGAAACAAACAACATAGAATAGAAGTGGGTACTCTTAAAGGAAGAAATGACTAGAGCAGCAGAAGAAAAAATAGGAAGAATAGCTCAGACTAATAGGAAAGCACGGATAACACAAGAAATAATAAAAACGATTGGTGAAAGGCGTAAATATAAAAACGCGAGAGATGAAATGGTAAAGAGCAGTACAGACGCTTGAAGAATAACATAGATAGGAAGTGAAAATCAGCCAAAGAGGCTTGGCTACAAGAGAAATACAAAGCAGTTGAAGATTTCATGGTGAAAGGGAAAATAGACGCAGCTTATAGGAAAATCAAAGAAACATTCGGGGAGAGGAAAAACCAAGGTAATGGAGTGTAGTGGAATAACAAAGGGAGTTAGAATGGGAAGGGATATTTTGGCGGAAGTTAAGGAATTGTGCTACTTGTGAAGCGTAATAACTAGGGATGGTAGAAGTATAGTAGACATAAAGAGTAGGATAGCATAAGCAAGGAAGGCTGTCTTGAAATAGAGGGCTTACTTATGGGTAATATAAGTGTGAATATTAAGAAATCGTTGCTAAAAATGTTCGTATGGAGCGTGGCGTTATATGGGTGGGAAACGTGGACGATAGGAGTTGGGGAAAGGGAAAGAGTAGAATATTTCGAAATATAGGCGAATGCTGAAAATCAGATGGGTGGATAGAATCACAGACGAGGAAGTTCTAAACAGAATAGGGGAAAAGCGAACAATTTGGAGGACGTTGACCAAGAGAAGGGAAAGATTAATAGGCCACGTTTTAAGACACGAGGGTCTTGTAAAATTATCATTACAGGGAAGTGTGTGGGGGTAAGAACAGACGAGGGAGGCCAAGGATAGAATGTGGGATGTAATAGTTATAAGGAAATGAAAAGGCTTGCGCAAGATAGGTTAGCATGGATGGTTGCATCAGACCAGTCTTAGGATTGACTATCACAACAACAACAACAACAAGCCGTAAGAAATACAATCAGCAGATTATACGGAAAAATAATAAAACAAAAAATAGAAAATGAATACCAACAAATGGAAGCGGAAGAGCAAGCTGGATTTAGAGCTGGTAGATTGATCATATATTCTCTATTACTTAAATTATTGAAAAGAAAACGTCCTTTGAACAAGAATTACATTTACTCTTTATTGACCTAAAGAAGGCGTATGACAGTGTAACTTTGAAAAAACTATGGGAATCCCTTGAAGCAACTAACATTAACATCGAAGTAATAAAAACAGTAAAGACCCCGAATAAACAATCAAAGACAAAAATTAAGATAGGCAACATGTTCACAGAAGGATTAAAACAAGGCTGCTGCATATCTCCCAAATTGTTCAAAATCTACCTCGAACACACACTTAAAGAATAGAAGAAAAAGTGCCGAAACTTGGGTCTACCCTTAAAAGATAACACCTTATTCACGTTATGTTTTGCGGACGACCAAATATTGATAGCCCAAGACTATGACGACCCGCAAATTAATAGAAGAATATTCAAAATGGGGATTAGTAGTAAATATGAACAAGACTGAATACATGTGTATTGGAGGAGAACAACAGGATAAGAAATTGAAAGTGGACAACAAATAAAACAATGCAATGAATAAAAGGGAATAAAAATATCACAAAAGGGCACATTGGATGAGGCGATTCAAGAAAGAAATGTACAGGACAGGAAAGCGATAGACATAGTAAATAGCATTTTATATGACAAAAGTATTACGAAACAGAACAAACAAATTATATATATCATACAATTGAAAAATATGGCGCGGAAGTCTGGCCACAAATGGCCAAAAAGTTAATAGCGACCGAAATGGATTTCTGGAGGAGGGAGGTGGGCAGATCAAAAATGGACAGGATACCAAACACAAAAATTAGAGAAATTATGGATGTGAAACACAACATAATTGATGACATAAGAGACAAACAACTGATCTGATATCGACACGTACAAAGGATGCCAGAAACAAGACAACCGATACAAATTCTACAATGGAAATCGTAAGGCAGAAGGAAACAAGGTAGACCCAGAAAGAGCTGGATTAGTGGCATCAATGAAGAAATCCGAGAAAGAGGAATAGAAGAAAGTTTATGGAAAGACAGAGAGGAGTGGCGTTTGGGAATCGAAAGACGCAGGACGTTATAAAATGATATATATTTTTTTATTTGTTTAATTTATTTACATTGTTTGCCTTTAGTTTCTAGTATTTTCTGTTTCTAGAATGTTCTGCTTCTAGAATATTCCATGTATGTATAAATAGGACTGGATTCCAAATCGGAGTCAGTCTTAAGCAGTACGAGCTTTGTACAGCACTTCGCCGTTGATTAAACGGTTATAACCTTTACGTGTGTGTGTTATTGAATCTCACGATCCCTAAGAAACGTTACAATATATATATATATATATATATATATATATATATATATATATAATATGTTGTTGATTTGAACTGTTGATAAGAAAAACTAATGCAATTTGTGTGGTTCTTTGGTGATTTTTGTCTCTACATTCTTCTAACATTTTGAAACCTTTTTAGCTCTAGCATCCATTCCTTCGTTCTCTGTGTTGATTGGTGAGATCTGCAGATCGTACAGTCAAGTACTGCAAGAATCTGGTGATACAGTTAAAAGTCTTAATTATCTTTGGTATCGTTAAATAAGATATAAAATTGTATGAAACTTGCTCAACTTGATATATATATATATAACTTGATATATATATAAAATACAAAAAATAAGAAATTATTTATATATATATATATATATATATAAAATGCATAATACTTAGAAAAAACTGTTTTCAATTTAAATAATTTCTTATTTTTTGTATTTTTCTACGATATCATCATCGATAGGATCCAGTCGCTACCTGTATATTGCGAACCTTATTATTAATAATAAATTGTGTCAACCACGTTACTTATTTTTTCTCATGTTCGATTTTTTATGTTAGTTGTTTGGTACTCTAATAAATGATATTTGTTCAATTTTTTAAACCATTTGTGTTTTCTTAGATTATTAACCATCCCAATTTTTTAGTATTAGACTTTGGCGCCAAACGTGGGGCACGTCATTTTGGTCGGGAGAATGTGTCACGTTTCGCATAAGATTGTATGTCCTCAGGGAGCCGTAAACAAGAGAAGTAGGGATGCTTTGTAGTTTTCAATGTAGCAGAGTCTGGCCTTGACTTTTCTCTCGATGCTGGTTCGGAACGTGGAAAGGAAGTGACATATAAGACTTATCTCGAGGGGGTTTAAAGATTCAAGTAACATTTAGGACGGTTTTGGTAGTGTGAGTAGGTTCACCTGAGTCTGATCAGGTAAGAATCAAATGGTTGAAGTGTTTTCCAGTTAAAATAAAGATATTTAGTCTTAGATACGTGTATGGTTAGAGTCAGTATTATAAACTGTATGAAGTAGGAAAGGAAGTTAAGGCTGTTAGGATAGACTAACAGGAAAGTCGAACTACAGTCTTCAACCTAGCTGTAAGTGATCGACTCCACTTGAAAATGTGAATTGAGAGGCTTCTAAAGACGCGAGGTACATGTCATTGGCCTAACATCTAGGTCCTTATATATCAGTATTCGTCAGCATTCTCGCGCTACTGCCGGGTTTGTCAACCTATATCGCAAGCGTCTTAAAGAAAGCGTCCATCCACAATGACCTGTGTGGTATCAACAAAAACGACGATGAAGAATAGCAATTATTTACTTTGTGATAAAATAATCTGCCTTGCAATTTAGAGATGTAATCAGTTTTTTTATTTTCCTGTGTAAATTTCCGATATATTCACTCAGACTTTCTTTAATTACACAAATTTTACACATGTTTCTTTTAAATTAATATTTTTTAGGAGCAACTCTTGAGAAGAGGTTAGAAATCCACAGGGGAAGTGTAAAGGAAACCAATAAAAACATAGTTGAGTTAAAACTAGAATTGGATAAGTCTGGTTGAATGTAGTAAAAGAGTGAGAAAAGTGTCTAAAAATGATTGATAAAAGTCTGAAACAGTTCAAGATGGAAATAATGGGTGAAGTAAATGAAAAAATTGATTGTGAAATAACTATTAAATTGATCATAGGAGGGATAATAATAATGTCAAACACCTAATCAATGAGGGCTTGGAGAATCAGAAACAGGAATTACAAGATAAGATAGAGACAGAAGAAACAGGCACGGAAAAGAAGTTTAAAACTAGGGTGAGAAAGAAAATTTAAGGAATCCGATGATAGTAATAAAGGGAAATTTAAATAATTGCAAGAAAATATCGATGACATTAGAGAAGGCAGTTAGAAAATTAGTATTGGTGGCAAGGTGGCACGTAATCAAGTTTACAATGTTGATACTCCTATCCAATGGTTTAAGGAGCATGGGAATACAAACCCAAAGGGATTTGTCATTAACTTGGAGCATTATTTTAGAATCAAGGAAATACCCAGTCAATTAAAATTAACTGTTTTGCTACAGGCCGTGGACGGTGCGACGATACATTGAATAGAGACCAATTTTAAGGTGAAGGATTATTATGAGGAAGCCAAAGGCATATTTTTAGGAAGTATTGAAATTACATGAGCCACGAAGAAGTATTAGGGTTACCTATGAGCACAAGTTGAATCAGGGATTGGCATAAACATGGGTCAACCTTTTCTCTGAATATGCAGCGGGGAATGAATTTAGAATTACCACTATCAACGAATGTGTTGGAGAGGGTATTGGGGCCCATTTTGTGTCAGATATTGCAAAAGTTTTCCTCGGCGCAGATGCAAATGAAATCAATGGGGAAATGTTTATAAAAGTAGGGAGTGACAGAGATGACGAAGAATATGGGAGGGAGAATGACGGATAAAAGGCCCAAGTTTAGAGAGAATTGGGATAGAAGTGGTGGAGACCAATCAGGAAATAGATGGAGAAGACCTAAGCAAGGGGACAGGGTAAATAGAATAAAATGGGCAAGAAGAATTAAGGGAGAAGGCGGAAGAGTATTAGATTTAAACTACAAAAAGTTGCATGTAATGTTGCGGTGAATGCAAAAATACAAGGGAGGAATATGATTGGATCAGTGATTACAGAAAATGTAGACAGAAGAGAAATATAAAGTATAATTGAAAATATATACAAATTTATCGACAAAGTATTCAAACAAAAGTCTACATATAAAACAGAAGAAAAGGATAATAGGATCCCGATTGAATTACAAAACAAAATTAATAATAAAAAACAGACTAAGAAAAATTTAGCAACAACACAGAAATCCGGCAGGCAAACGAGAACTAAATAAACTGACAAACAGCCTATGAAAAGAACTTAATTATAAAGTCACAAAATGGAATGAATTTATGGGGAAATAAACATAAAAGATAATAATGTATGAGATCTAACAAAAAACTCAAAAGTCAAAACCCTTCTTGCCACTCTTTTAATATAAGTAATGATGAATATATATTCAGCAATAGGAAAAGCCGAAACATTAGCAGACTCAATCGAACAACAATGACACACTATAGAACACGAAAACCTACAGATAGCAATAAGCATCACACACCAGCAAATTGAAGAATCAGCTATATTCCTAGAGACTGTTCCTACTCTGACATATCCCAAAATTAAAAATTAAAGAGAAATTATGAATATCATCAAAAAGTTAAAATCATACAAATCACTCAGAATCAGCAAATGAAAAACCTCCCACAATCAGCTATTAAAGAACAGACATCTGGAAACGTTCTAAACACACAAAAATGCATTTAACCATCGTATCTCCACTCCGACAACCTTCTTAGACTTCGACAAAGCATATGAACAGGTTTGGCATGAACAACTACTTAACAAATTATGCACCCACACAAGGATTCGCGATTGTTATATTAAATTCATGTATAATTGTCTGAAATGCAGAACATTCAGAGTAAAAATCGACAATTACATTTCAGCCAAGAGGAATATCTACGCAAGAGTACCTCAAGGCTCTGTGCTTATCCCACTGTTATTTAACATCTTTATTAATGGCATACCAAACGTAGATAGAGTAGAGACCTGATGTTGACGATACGGCCTTCTACAGTGCTAGGAAAACAGAAAATAGTACTATCAATACACTACAAACAAAATGGAAATTTAGTGTAAAGTCAACAAAACGAAACTAAATCCAAACAAGTATCAATCCATTGTACTAGCGAGATCTAAGCCAAAAAGACAAAGGAAAGAACTAATGATTGGAGGAACCACTATATAATGAACCAATAAAGCAAAATATCTAGGAATTACAATCGACGATAAACGAAGATACCATGAAAACATTGGCAATCTATCAAAAAGTCGCAAAAATTTTTCAATGCCAATATTAAAAAATGACCACGCTCAAATAATAATAATAATAATAGAAAAATGCCAGATCTGGACCACAACTTCCAAATACAATTTACAAAAACCACAAAGATTCCAGAATAAAGTTTTGCGAGTAATTCTGTATGTTACCAGATATACTCAAATAAACTTACTACAGAAAAACACAGGAGTCACAACGATAGAAGAGGAAATACAGAAAAGAACAAAAAGCATGTACTCCAGAGCAGAACTAGCAGCTATTCAATATCCAATTCTTAAAATTCTTAAAAGTGTGTTGCGATAGACTTGTTGTTATAGGCGTAGTCTAGAACAGTGTGAAATATATACTATGTTTATACACTTTGTTTCAGTATAAGGTGCATTCCAGCGAGGGATGGGTAGATAACTAAAATATGTGTTCAAAACTATTTTTTATTTTTTAAATCACTTATTAAGTTTCCGAGATATAGGCTCATGGAGAAAATAAATTTACAGACCCAACTTTTATAGCAGCATTCCGTACATTCGGTACCTAAAAAATTCGATTTTCCACCAATTTTCCAATTAAAATGCAAGTTAATTTTTTTATCAACTGAAATGTACAAGATGTTATACTATTGTAAGATTAAGTCAGTTTGTAAAATAATAATTTTACTTTCTAGTACCCTTTGATCCATACGAAATATGTCTGAAATTTTTTGGCTATTGCGTTTCACACTTAAATATTTTTTAAAAGGAGAAGATATTAATTCCACGATTTCTTTAATTTTCTCAAAATCC
Source organism: Eucriotettix oculatus (assembly GCA_034510155.1). Classification (NCBI taxonomy): domain Eukaryota; kingdom Metazoa; phylum Arthropoda; class Insecta; order Orthoptera; family Tetrigidae; genus Eucriotettix; species Eucriotettix oculatus. Next base: position 2,666,929 of record CM067378.1, read on the forward strand.
TGGAATCTTACCTCAAAATCTTCTTTTACTTTTTGGATTTCCGCGATCTTATAATTAATATTTCTATGTTTTTGTAGATTTTCCGCCATATTTGGAAAATGATTGAGATTATTTTGTAACAGATCTTCTATTAGCAAAATAAATTTTGTTTTATATGCGTCTATCTAGTTGATCATATCAATTGCTGTTTTATTTTCACTTGTAATTCTAAATTTAAATGACATAATATCGATAAATCCATCCCTTCTCTTGGTCAAAGTCCTCCAAATTGTTATATCTTCCCTTATTCTGATTAGAACTTCTTAGTTAGTACATCCAACCATCTGATATTCAGCATTCTCCAATAGCACCACATTTCGAAATCATTTATTCGTTTTCTGTCTGCAACTCCTATCGTTCAGGTTTCGCACCCATATAACGCCACACTCCATACAATTATTTTTAATAAAGATTTCCTAATATTCATATTTATATTAGTTGTACGTAAATTACTCTTTTCTTGCGAAAAACCTTCCTTGCCAGTGTCTTTATGTCTACTATACTTCTAACATCCCTAGTTATTATCCTTTCCAAGTAGCAGAATTCCTTAACTTCCTACAAAATATCCCTTCCCAATTTAATACCCTTTGTTATTCCATTATTTTCCATATTACAGTCCATCACCTTGGTTTTCCCTCTGTTAATTCTCACGTTGAACTCTTCCTCCAGGATCACGTTCATACAATTTATTATGGTTTCCAAGTCATCTTCTGTCTCGCCTAATACCACAATATCATCAGAAAACCTTATGGGTTTTTATTTCTTCTCCTTGCATTTTGATTACCTTTTCACAGCCATTTTTAAATTTCTTCGTCGTCTGTTCTATATATAAGTTAAAGAGCATGAGCGGCAGACTGCGTCGTTGTCTTACTCCTTTCTTGATTTCTGCTTTCCTTTCTTGTCCTTCAATTCTAATTCCTGCAGACTGCCATCTGCAGAGCGTATGGATAACTCTTCTTTCTTGATATTTTATTCCTGCCATCTTCAAAATCCTTAGTTTCCTTAGTTAATACCACTATCTGCTTACCTGCGCCAGTGAAGAAACTCTACAGGAAGTCTGAGACCAATTCCGTATACTAATACTGAAGGACAACAATCTAAATATTCTTCAGTGGCTGTACGGAGGTCCAATAACATGCTAGGTTAGAAAGCGTCAGCTATAGAAGATGCTGTTATATCTGTTGTGAACCTCGGTGGCAGGGGTCCAACTATATCCACATTATCGTGCGATAAACGTGAGTTTGTCACGTTGAATGTGTAACCAATTGTCGTTTCCCCTGCTTCGACATACGTCGTTGTCTTGGTGGATGGACGTAATCCTTAATACAATTGCAATTCAAGTTAACAACCCGGCCGTCTCGCAGGAATGCATTCGAACAAAAAGAATAGGACAATGACGTCCACACAATTCCTGTTAAATGCCCAAATCCACGCAAGTAGACGACGAAGAGTAACGTACGGCTATCGTTCGCTTTCCTGTTAGGTTTTACCCTAACAGCCTTTCCGTTCTTTCCCACTTCTTATTGAATGTACTGGTCTGGTAGTCTGTCATAGGTGTAGGTCTATCGTGGTGTTTGTTGGAAATGTTCTGAAAGGTTTTTGTGGCTGTGGACCGGTATATTCGATTCTTTGTAATGGGTCGTTGAGATTCTAGAAAGTTATTTCGTAGATACTGAACATGGTTTTTAACTAAATTTTCAATATCGGTAATGCTTTGGGGATATCGATTTCGAAACATGCTCAATATTTTTAATATTTCCATTTCAACTGATTCTTTTACCTTATATATTTAGAAATACTAATATATGGTGTAAATAAAAAAATCCACTTTAATTTGCCTTTGCTGCTTTAAGAAGGATTTTAGCGTACTCAAAAAGCGCTTTTTTTTTGGGTAACAGGCTCTTACGAGCGAGTTACACCTGCAGGGGAGAGGATGGCCGTCATGACATTGCGTCTCTATCTATTTAAGATACTCTTTGGTGGGAGCAACAGTTCACCAGTTTGCCACAGCAATCAGATTAGCAGATCAACCACCGCTACTTTAATGTCTTCAATACATTGGAATTCTCAGAAGAAGAGGAAGCTAACATGTTAATAATCGAGCAGAAATTCAAGGATTGTTTCGCGTCAAAGCTGAAGAAGTGGAACCACCAGTGAGAAGTGACCACCGCCCTTTCAAAAATCGTACCAGCCTCATCGAACAACGCTCGTATTCATGCAACATGGCGAGGCTTAATACTGCCACCTGTCCCATTACATATAATGACTATCGGCAGTCATCTGGCAGCTTGTCAACGTCATGACTTCTTTGAAAAGTAGCTAAATAGTGTTACATGTAAAGTTACAGCCGCAGAAAAAAGCAACGCAAGCCAGGGATGTAGCTTGCAAGTGGCTACTTCTTGATGAACGAGTGACGCAATACTGTCCAGGGACACATTGCTGTCGGAGAGACGTATTGTCGTTGGGCTGACTTAAGTGGAAGCGTAGAGCAGTCGGTGGTAGACGTGCTTCTTGGCTGCGAAGTTTAGCAGCCATGAGCCGTGTAAAGGCCAAGGGTAAATCACGAATAAGTGGAATCGAATCCCGCTTCATACACAGTCGTCAGTGGGTTATTGGAGAGGAAAGTCGTGTTTCGTGGTGTTAACCACGTGTATGACCACGCCCTATTTTGGATTATCAACTTCGTGCTCTGAATATGAATTAAAATCTGGAATTAATCTTTTAGTGTTTTTATGAATAAAAAATACCTGGCGCTCTTTAAAATTCCTAAAATTATATATCAACACTGAGCTGAATGGGGAAACGACTGATCTGCTACAATACACATCACCACGAAAGGTCAGATATTTGATTTCTCTTTACAAAATCGTGTAAGTTGTGTCCAATATTCAAAAACTATGTTTTGTAAATCGAAAGACCAATAAAATTAATGTGGCTCAAAAATCACTTAATTTTGCACATATTTCAGTTTTTCGCTAATAGTTAAAGAACTAAGTAAACTGTGGAAAATAATTTGTAGTAAGAAATTAAAGAACAAGAAAATGCGTTGAATGGTATATTTATTTGCTAAGTTTGGTCAAATGAAATGGTAGTAATCGGTCAGATGTAGGAAACTTTACATCTGTTTCGAAAAATTGCAGTCTGTTTACTATTGATGTCTGCAAAAATTCATGATAGAAAAAAGTTGTAGAGAATTTAATTTTTTTCCGGCGCACTATATGGTTTGAAGAATTCAGTGAGAATTGCATGCAATACGCTCATTTTTCACACAAGGTTTAACCTACGTATTGATGAGAAAACTCGAGTTGGTTTCGTCATACTGGAAAATATTAATATTGTGTTGGATGTAAAAATTAAAAGTATTTGTATCACTTATGGTATTGATACAGCCGAATAGAATGACATAACTATGTAAACATTTGTAATTAATAATATGATCCGTACGTTATCAGTTTTCCGCCATTTCGATGTTAAAGGATTGTAAGCGTTTCTGTATATGGAAGGTAGTTGGCACATTACCTGCATCATCCTTTGGTTGAATTAAAAATACACTTAGTAACACATCATGCAGTAATAACTAATTAACTATGTGTGATTTTATTAAATACTAGATGGGTGCGTGGGATATTAATGTTTAAATATAATAAACATTCTACTTAGGCTATAATACTTTTTCTTTCTTGCGAACGTCGTCGTCGCCGCCGCCACTGCACGCATACACGCAGGCTGTGTGAGAGCATAATGTATTAAACGACTGAAATATCGGTCGATTTTGCATAATTAAATATTTGTGCCCCCACTGCCACCCCTATCGGTGGTAGCCGTGTCTCACCCCGACAGTGCTGATTTCTGAGTGTCAAAGAACATGTGTGCAAAATTTCGTTGGAATTGCTCCACGGGTTTTGATTTCTATGTGGGACATACATGCACACAAACGTACGTTATTCGAGTTCCTTTTACACATAAACAATGAATTTCATTTATATTTAGCGCGAAAATAACCGACCACCTTATGCAGGTTTTCTAAGGATTTTCCTGCATCACCTTTATGTGAAACATCGGGGCCTTAGTCAAGCCTCGCTCTATCTTCCTCATCAGCACTTTTCGATTCCCCTCCTATGATATTTAAAGGGAATTGGCTGCTTCAGGATTGTAGCCCATTACGCACCAATTTTATTTTGTTTAAAATAAGACGATGTGTCGATAGAGGTAGTTATTCGTAGAAATGATTTATTGTTTCAATTGAAAGAATGGACAAGGGGTAACGCTAGCATCAGCTTTCAGTTGGATATAAGTAGGAAGAACAACGGTTTTAGCTATTGATCCTTGCACACTTTTTTTAGAGAGTGTGCATCACGAAATATTCCAGGAAATCTTGGAATCGTTTTTACGTACTAATTTGCATCCTACCCTGTCACTGTTCACGGAAGATGGAATCCAGTTCCTATATTTTTCTTCCCAAAACTTCCAGGCAGCTACTTGGTAGGCACTGCTTCTGGTTTTAAATTATTTCAAAACTATTCTCAGAAAAGTGCACAGAACACACGCGAGCTGATATTAGCGAATTATGAATATACTTAACAATAAGTATAGCAGTATATTTTACATTATTATAGTTTATATATATATATTGTAATGTCTTTTTTTGTGTATAAAACATTTATTAATTTAAAGTACAAATATGATCAATTTTAATATTTTTCATTTATTAATTTAAAGTGAAGACACGGGCTTAATCTCAGGGGATTTTGGGTCTCTCAAGAGATGGAGTATGCAGTAGCTGAAAATAGAAAGAAAAATCATTGAATATTAATTTATCCAGAGCAATGAGCAAGTTTCACAATTTTTTTTATCGCTTACCCACAATTACTGGGCCAACAAACATCCACCTCTCGAATGTTTGTGTGTCCCTCTGGCGTCTTGCAGGATTTGATCACGTCTGCTCACGTCCGTCCACTCGCCTGCCTTCTGGGGTCGAGTCACGTCCTCTCCTCTCCTTGTTTCACTTCTGCTCGGTCCACGTCCGTTCTCTGCTCCACTCGCCTGCCTTCTGCCCTCTGGTCCACTCGCCTGCCTTCTGCCCTCTAGTCGCGAGCCACCCATCGGCTTCCCTTTTAAACCTTCCGACGGGAATTCCCCTATTTCTCAACATTACAAGGTTCCCCGCCCTCATTTTTTAAACTCGTTCGGCGCCTCATAACGCCACAACCTTACAAAATCCGCCTTTTTATCACAATATATATATTGTGATAAAAAGGCGGATTTTGTAACGTTGTGGCGTTATGAGGCCAACAACAATGGCTAGTCGGCCGAAAGATGGTGGTTCCCCGCGGGGGAGGCCCGCCGAGCGTGTATAAAAAATGACGATGGTGAACCCCCGCAGGAAAAATGAGGGCGGGGAACCCCGAAATGTTGAGAAATAGGGGAATTCCCGTCGGAAGGTTTAAAAGGGAAGCCGATGGGTGGCTCGCGACCAGACCCGAGAAGACAGGCGAGTGGAGGAGAGGAGAAGGCAGGCGAGTGGACCAGACCCCAGAAGGCACGCGAGTGGAGCAGAGCGCAGAAGGCAGGCGAGTGAACCAGAGAGCAGATAACCAGAGAGCAGATATCCAGAGGGCAGAAGGCGGGCGAGTGGAGCTGAGAAAGGACGTGGACCGAGCAGAAGAGAAACAAGGAGAGGAGAGGACGTGGCTCGACCCCAGAAGGCAGGCGAGTGGACGAACGTGAGCAGACGTGATCAAATCCTGCAAGACGCCAGAGAGACGCACAAACATTCGAGAGGTGGATGTTTGTTGGCCCAGTAATTGCGGGTAAGCGATAAAAAAAATTGTGAAACTTGCTCATTGCTCTGGATAAATAACATTCAATGATTTTCTTTCTATTTTCAGCTACTGCATACTCCATCTCTGGAGAGACCCAAAATCCCCTGAGATTAAGCCCGTGTCTTCACTTAAATTAATAAACAAAAATATTAAAATTGATCATATTTGTACTTTAAATTAATAAATGTTTTATACACAAAAAAGTATATTACAATATATATATATATATGTTCTGTGCACTTTTCTGAGAATAGTTTTAAAATACCATTGCATCAAAAACTACTGAATTACACATCAAAGAATAGTAGAAATTTAAAACCAGAAGCAGTACCTGCCGAGTAGCTGCCTGGAATATATATATGTATATTGTAGCGGATTCTACATTCCTCCGTATTCGAGGATTTCTAAATTCCTTTAGGGCGCCAGGTATTTTTCATAAAAACACCAAAAATTGATTTTAATAGTTTTAATTTCAATCAGAGCATGAAGAAAAATTATATCTGCAGGGCGTGGTCATTCTCTCGTCGTCCTGCCGACACAACCTGCTGCTCCCATCACCCCATAACGACTGCCAGACCACATTGTTGGCCCGGGTTGCGTCAGTTCCCCAACAATTGCAACTCTCAAGCTGGCCTGCATTGTTCAATGTAACATATATATATACTTTCTTTACATTAATTGTCTTTTCTACGCAAGCATTGATCCATGGTCCATACAAAATAACAACTTTCGGAAACGAAAAATACTTGATGCCCGTTCCTTTAGTTTTTCTGTTACAATTTGTGCAACTAAAAACAGCGCACGACGGCATAATCCGTCTTCTTTAAATACAAGTGCACAATGTATTCTACGTAAAACAGGTTCCTTCAATAGAAAAGGAAAAAGTTTAAATTTAACGTCTATGTATATAATTAAACAATTGATGACTTGTGGGAAAGTAGTTATTAAAGTGTTACTTGCTGCTTCGGATCTCTACCGTATTGTTGTATTTTGATGTAACTTTTTGTTATTTTTTGACATCGTTGTGGGAGGAAATAACCTGAAGAAGGCAGAAAAACAATCTGAAACGTTGTTACAAGTTACAATTTCTATAATATAGGGTCATCAATTGTTTAGGTTACAAAAGGAAAAACTTCAGCTCATTCGACACAGCCCAGCCAGGACAATCCCGAGTAGCTTGAGTCAGGAGCACAAGACAACCAAATTACGATCGACATCTGTGCAGTAAGGAACCAATCTGCTTTAGGCCACAAAACCAGGATACACATAAAATAAATAATTTCTTCTTGTATTTGATGGATGTTCCTTTTGCACAAAGTTGTACTAATCTGTACTGATTATCTATACATATATAGATCCTTTTTTAAATTATTTAAAATGAGTATGATAATATTAGATAATGAACCATACAGTTTTACTAGAGTATCGTATTAACGATTTATCTATAAGTTAACGCCACGAAATATATAATAAATAACGTTGAAATAAGTTAAAAATAGATATTATGAAATACAAACATATTTACAGCAATAAGGAATCAAAACCTACTTTGATTGTTAAATTATTATCGAGATATATTGTGTCTTGCTTTGTTTCATGAACAGTTGTGCACCACAGAAAAATAAATAAACATATAAAATGTTAGATTACGCTCCTCCTCAGCTAAATTCTGTAAAACGTTCTCACTCAACAGTTTCCAGGACTTGGCTTGAAGAGTGATTAGATGCTTGGAGATACATTAAGGGGAACAAACCAAATGTATGTTCTATGTCTCGGTTGATACATCCGACGATAAATTCTTGTTACCTCATGCCTTGATAGCAATATATTTTTAAATAACGTAGTTTGGTATGCCAAGAGCTACAATAATAACTCAATGCATACAATAATGAGGCACTTCTTTTGGTAACAAATTACTAGTACGTTTCAATATTGTTTGTATTACGCTTTCTAAATCTTTAACATTTTGAAAAAAAATTAAATGAATTAATATTTTATGTAGGTTTAAATTTATCTATTTTTAATGCAGTATTAAATGAAACGTAATTATCTGATGTAGTTTAAATAATTTATATGAGGAGGGTGTATTATATGTAACAGTTTTTCTGTAAATTATGCTAATATATTATGTTATATTCGACTTATCTTTCTTTTTAACTTTACACCAAACAAGTTAATTAAGATGGTGAAAGATACCACAATTTTATGGCGGAAAGATAAAGTATATGGAGAAATCACATCAACTATTTTTTTATGTATGTGTTTCGAGTTTGTATTATGATAACATATATTTTGTGGAGTACGTCTCAGTGACAAATTTAAAACAAAAAGTTTACTATAATGGCAAACCACTACGATGTACCTAATTGGTAAGAAGTGAGGTTATGGAAGTTTTGCTACCGGTAACTATTACATAAATTTTGTATAATGGAAATATAAATTCGGATTTTGTATTAGGGCAGGCAAGCCCCCAGTCGGACTTCATCTTGATGTTTTGAAAGGCGACAAATTGATTCAGGTAAATATAGCATTTGTTAAGTAAAATAATCATATAAAGCTTCGATTTTAATATGATAACACTTTAGTTAAAGCAGAAGTATGATACTTACCGTATTAAAAGTACGGCTTGTCGTAAGGAAAGACAAACAGAGTAGTCAAAATGACTATTGTGATTCTAACTAGATAATTGATACTCGACGAAGGAAATTTTAAGAGGATGCTAATAATTATAAAGTTATATGTCTTTTAAAAAAGGAGATTTTTCCTTCATTTACAGAAATGATGTCATATGTTTACTACAATTTATAGCAAATTTGATATGGTTGAGTGCGAACCATTTGACCACTTGGGATGGAATGGCCCAACAAAATGGATGTATAAAAACAAACAAAGTTTTACTTTCATGTCAAGGTATAATTAAATCCTAATACTCTTTAATTATATTTTGACACCCTTTCAAAAACTTTAAAATTAAAAGAATCAAATGAATAGTAGAGCCTTAATTGCTTGTATTGCTGTGCAATGTTTCATCTGGGTATTATTAATTATAATCAAGTTTCTGGCAATTATGCCAATACCATTTATTTAATGTCAAATAAATTAACTCTAAATTTAAAAAGTCTTATCGATATGTCTACCAGTTAGTCTTTGTTACTTACGTGGTTTAGTTTAATATTTTCCCAATAAGTTCTTGGCTATACTGTGTAGGTATGTCTATATGCTGTTTTCCTTTAGTGATTTTCCCTTCTTCAATATGTGCTTAGCTGACTGATTGTCAGTATGCTATACATTTGGATTATTATTGTCTGCTAGTCCTTGTTTACTAATTTGACTCCAACAATTTTTGTCTATATATGAAACTGCAGCACAGTATTCCACTTCTGCCATTGAGGTGGTTAAAAGGTATAGCTTTTGCGAATATCGAACAATAGGGTCTCCTCTTATGATGAGAATTCCACTCATTGAATGTTCCGTGCTTGTCTCTCCTCCTTAGCCTTGAGTTTGTGTAGGCAGTCAAATTTGATTTTCCATCAAAGTAAATTCCATAGTTGGTGGATCCTTTCAAATACTGAAAGAAGCATTTTACAATGTTACTGTGACTTGTCAGAGGCTTCTTATTATACCTGCTCTGATTATTTACTACTAGGTGTATGTTCAGACTAAGTATTGGAGCCAAATACAAGAAACTTCTGACGGCTTATCATTGAAAAGGTTTTTTCTGTTGTTATTAATTCCTGGTTTTGTTGATGTGATTAGAGCATTTGTTGTGTTAAATTTGCATGTGGAATCTTTCAGTATATTTGGGCTGCTTTGTGTAAATTCCCTCTGAATCTATTTTAATCTCCATTCCAAGATAAGATATGTGGTCATGCAACAGATTGATGAAGATAATTTTGAATATTTTGCTCATAATTTCGAATATCTTTTTGAATTGGGCTTTTAAATCCATTGACGTGAACAGAGGACACTTGTGTTAGCTTGCTTGATTTCTTGTGACATTAGGGAGTGATTTTCCTTCACTAGTTTACTTTTTATAAACACTTAAGTGTGAAAATACATTCTTATTCAGTTGAGAGCACAATGTGTTTACATACACGGTTTTTAAATCAGAGTTGATTGGGTTAAATATGCCATCTTGCTTTAATACAACACCCAATTACAAGTGTTGTGAATAGTGTTCTGTTTTAGTTGTTCTCTCAGATTAGGTAGATTATTTATTGATCATCAGAGCTTTTGCTAGTGCCAGAGATTGAGTGTTCTGACAAATCAGAATTTACAGAAGGAATGCTTTCAATTTAAATATTTCCTGCTTGAACAGCCTTTTCTGGGAGTCTAGGTTGTAACCGACAAATATTCCTTCTTTGACATCTGCCCATTTTAGTTCGTTTATGATCTGGAATTGAAATTAACATTTGTATACAAACTATTAAGTTTGATCATGTTTATCCAGTCTCCAAACCAGAAAACAGCTGGACATGTGTTCTCAAGTTATCTTCCAAATTTTGTACATATTTTGTAGATCATGCTGCTTCCACTATACAGTTAACTGAACATGTGAAACACTCCATGAACTTGTAACAATTTTTTAGTAGTTATATTGTCTCCACATTATCTGATATCAAACATTTGACTTTGAACTGATATTAACCCATTTCCATAAAAAGTTTTCAATTTTGTATGTAGAAAGTAAGCTGTTCTGAAATGTAAAAAATCATCCTTAAATTAAATAAAGGATAAATTATTCATCTTGCATAGGTCAACATGAATCAGATGTAAAATCTCTTTGACAACTTTTATGTTTCACAGATGAGGAATATGATGTTTTCTGTAAACACATCCTTCCCAGACATTATTCCAATTTTTCAATGAATTTTATATTATTTCTTTCCACGGCGTCTCCATGTTGATCTTCTGATAAGCCTATCTTTTATACTAAGTTTTAATTGAAACAGACATTTGTTGACTCTTCCTGATGAAACATAATTTTAAATAATCTCCCAACATGTTTTTAATAGCCCTTCCTTCCTAAATTTTAACATATTGGCATTTGCAACTTGTATATAACCTCTATCTAACATCTTCATTACTGAAATATTAAAATTTGCTTCTGGAACATTTATAAAATATTTTTCAATATTATTTCATATCAGTTGTTTCTGTGAAAAGATTTCCAGTTCTCATTAATTGTGTAGCATTAGCATTCAATATATTCACAGGTTTGTCAAATTTCACTAAACTAATAATCTACTCTAACGTATGTTGTGTGTTCCACAATCTTGACATCGGAGTTTGTTGAAACATCATTTCAATCGTTACATTTTTTTGAAAGAACTCAACTTGGTAATACAAATTTACCCAAGTATATATATATGTATAATATATTACAAATATTAATAATACACACTTTTGCTAATATCAATCCTCCACGGTCCTTTATTGCAAGTACGCCTTTCTCATTAGTAATGAAGTTTTTCTCAATAGCTTCCAAACCATCATGTTTAGTTTTCTTACTATGAATTTATGTATCACTATGACTGGAATTCTTAACACAGCCTCAGTTTACCATTCATATCAATATTTTAATTAATCTTTAGGCTATTTCTACATAACTCTCTTCTTGATTATCTTCTTCCTTAGTTATGACATACAAATGAACTATTTTCCTGATGAGTATTGGACCTTCAAACTAAGGAATCATCTTAGCACAGATCTTCTTTCTGGCAACCGGTTTTCTCTCTTTTATAAGTAAATCCAAATTTCCAGTGTTAAATTTGTAATCCCGACCATTACTTTTCTTTTTTTGTGGGGGGGGCTTCCTCATCTTTGTTTCCACTTCCTTGAAAATCGTTTTCCCGTGTCAGTATTCTTCACTCTTTGGACCTTTTCCAAAGGTGTATTGATTTTGTCTTTTCTCTGCAAATTTCAGGTTTTTGACCAATTCAATTAGGTAATATCTCATTGTGATGTGTATACAAGACAATTACCTCATTCCTTCTCATATGTTTTAGTCTTAGGAGTACACCAATGGATTATCATTGTAGTTTTACATTTCACCTTTCTCAATATCCCTGGATATTTTGCTAAACTCTTCCCAGTTTTTTTTACATCACAATTTTGTTATCTGTTTCTTGCCAGATCATGCTCAGGGTCAGTCAATTTCTTCTACCTTCTCACTTTTATGAATAATCCCACTGCATTGTTTCTTGTCCTATTTCCTCTCTACTGATAACCTTTACCTCCAACAACCAACTGCTACTTTCTCCATTTTAAATTATTTCTTCGGATTGTTGGAGAGACTTACTGATTTAAATGTATCATTTCTTGCCCTCCATCTCTGTTAGCTGCTTCTAAACTTCCTCATATTAACATTGTTTAAACTGATCATCTTAGTTCATAAAGGTTCTTGCAGTATATCCTGTGTTTCTCTTGTTACAATTATTTTCCCATCATTTTGTCCAATTCATTTAGTCACACTTTTACGAGCAATTAACGGCATCGCGATTGATACTGAGCCGCCATCATGTTGAAATTGTGTATCAAATATCAAGTGCTGTGCCATAGTCCTTCCTTATGCCTATCATAACTGTGATCACATAAAAACTACACAGCAACTGATTTTGTGTTGAGGTGTTGGTTAACTTATATAAAAAGATGTTTGTAACCTCTCTATACCAATCTCCTTTAAACAGCATATCCTCAGTCCACTGCCATAATTCAGTCGCCATGTTTCTTTCCACATCTCCCTTCATTTCTCATTTTTACATAATTCACACTAACTTCTGCTCCATGACTTCCACTTTAACTTTATGTCTTTGTTGTTATTATCAAACACTTGTGCATTGTTATTCACACATTCATTGACTATCTTTTCTTAATCCTGTCTGGAACTGCTAATGTATTCTCAGCCAGTAATGTCAGTTTAAAATTAGATCTAGTTTAAAACAACAAAAAATAATTCACCATGACTATAATTTTCTGATAATATTTGCATTTGTGATTTGGAAAGATGCACAAACTTTGTTGGTCAATATAAATTGTAAGTTTTGTCAATCTTGAAAGCAGTAACATGTTAAATTTTCAAAAGCCCTTTGTCATGACAGTTCCCAAATGGCACGGAATCCATTTGTTTTATTTATATATGTATAAGGAAATATATAAGATGCTAAAGTCAAAATAATATGTGGTGTACTGAACTCTAATTTGTTGGGCTCCATAGTGGATGCCCTAAATTGCCATTTATATAAATATAACAGGGAGGGAATTAACATAATTCACGAAATGTTTTAGAGATATAGTAATTTATTTTAAACTAACTTGGCCGACCGATCCTACTCGAATATTTACACATACCTTTCTTTTTGTACCAAGGACTAGTCAGATGTGAAACTCTCAGCCTTTTCTTACATTCTCCACATGGTCGCACTTAGCATCTCATGATTACTCGCGCATTTTACACTGTCAAAATATCCATTTTATTTATTTTTGCCTATTCTTAATAATGTGCTATAAATAAATTAAATAGGAAAATGAGACAGAAAAATGTCATTGAATTAGCTTAAATTGATAGTAGGAGATAACTGACAGGTAAGTACAAAAATGTGAATTTCCAGGAGTCTTAATTTCCTTTTTCCGACAGTGTCTGCAAGACTGCAACAATTGACACCTAATAAAACCACTAACTATCTCTCTCTCGAATATTTCACAATGCAAAAGTAATAGAAAAAACATTGAAACAAAAAACAGAAGACACAAGCAGAAAAGACTGAAGGTAAAAAATAAAAACTAAAGGGAAGGAGGTTATTGAGTCCAGGAATTTGCCTGTACTGAAGGAAGTGTTGGAAAGGAATTTGCAAAGATGGATTCATGGAGGGTCAGTGTGAAGCACTGGCCAAAATTATTGCTGTTATGGATTTGGCATGAATAGATTTATAGAATTGTGTTTTTGACAGTGCTGCTGTGGTTAGTAATACATTCAGGGAGAGGTTGTTTAGTTTGTTCTATGTAGGAAGCAGGAAAGAGTTTTGAATTGATCTAGTAAACAATGTGGGAGGACAGGCAGTTGAATGATATCTTTAATATTACAGGTGGCTGTATGGGGGAATATTTTTTGAGGATTGTGATAGGTTGAAGGATAGAACGTACATGGCACCTGTTCCCATTGCAGGGTGGGTAACTTGGTCTATGTCTGGGAATGTGAGGTTAAGGACCTACAGGGGAGGGTGCCTGAAGGCGACCCTTGGGCATGTGGCAATATTTTGGGAAGAAAGTTTTAATATTGCAGTTTTATTGCAGTTCGTTTTGTAGTCCAGGAAAGTAGGTTGTAGTCATTTTTCCCTGCTAGTTGATGCCAACTATCAATTTAAGGTAAGTAAATACTATTTTCTCACTCTCTTTCCTATTCAATTTATTATTATTTTGACTTTGTCATGCTTCTTCTTACGTTTTAACATTTGGTTGATCCAGTTTCTTCAATCCCACTTTTGTATTTATTCCGAAATTTCCTTCTTTCACTGTTTTCTCCCACAATATTAAACTTTTCTATCTATGTTCAAGTTACAGTCCCACGTTGTGTTCCTCAACGCCAGTTCGAATTTCAGCCTGCCTCTAAATGGGTTGGCTGTAAAAATTCCTTTTCCCAATTGTGATCTCCACATTTGTCCAAAACTACAAATAGACTCATTCCACCAATCTCGCCAGTTCACTAAATATATTATGAATATGATCTCTTGGTACATGTGTATACCAAAAACATTTTCTTAATTTATAAAACTTCTATCCTGTTTCCCCCTTTTTAGACCTAAAAATAGTCACAATCCTCCATCACACAACTAATATTCAGCACGTCTCTGATAAAGACCACTTACACAAGTTTCATAACCTTATTAATCATAGTGTGAGGGTTGCCATGCATGTTCCTATCAAAATCTGGTTTCCTGAAACACCTTCCCTCATCTCACAAGCACCCCCCCCCCCCCCCTTTACACACACACACAACAACAAAAACTGACCTGGCCATGCTTCCAAATTTCCTGCAAATACAATTACTAACCTATCTTTCAAAACCTGGTACAATAATGAAATTTCGTTGTTGGATAAGGATCTCACCTTCACCCACACACTGGATCCTTTTATGAGTATCTGTGATACCCTTAAGTTCCGCTAATCTGTCCAGTGAAAGCTTCATTATAGTAAGAATCTCCCTATCAACTCTGAACCTTTTAATACCTCTACTTCGTATTTGTCTAAATATAAAGAACCCTCTAATATATCAACTTCTAAACTCCCATCTAACTTCTTATTTCAAACCTTTACCAACATTCTCCCTTCACGAACAGCCTATCTTAACCTGTTATGAACACACAGCCCTTTGCAACCTAAAAAATAATATTGATATTGCCCTTCTCCTGCTGACAAGAACTCCATGACAATAGTTGTGACTGAGCTGCTTCCCTACTGATCCCAATCCCTCTGTTACTTCTGAAATTGAAAAGTTTATTAGAACTCTTGGCCCTCTTTAAAATTTAATGCCAAATTCTATCTTAAAAATCCTTGAACATCCACTTTCTAACCTTCTCCCTAAAATCCACAAATCTTGGACCGCATGTTCTCCAATTGTTGCATGCTACAACTCCCCCACTAAAAGGATTTCTGCATTGTTGATGATTCTTTCCAATCAGTAGTAGGAGACCTTCCTTCCTTCATTTGTGACACCAACCATTTACTCCTCCATCTCGATGAACTTCCAAAAACTGCTTCCACCTGACACTACTTGCTACTGTAGATGTTGTCTCTCTCTTTCTACACATCATTGGCTTGTCTCTCACAAAATTCCTTCCCATCCACTAACTTTCTGATTGCCCTTATCTTATCAAAATTACTTGTCCTTCCAAAACCATATTTATCGCCAAGTAAGTGGCCAACCTGTTTGTGGCTCAACTTGAATGGCGACATTTGAATCCCCCTATATTGAAACTCTTAAGGGGATATTACGCCTACTGAGTGCTGGGTCGAATCAATCTACCGCCGAATACGTGACAGAACAATATTTTAGCAAGTGGAGATTACATGCACATGGACAGTGGATGAGTCAGTACATTTTCAGATCAGTTCAGATACTAATTAGTTTGGCATAAAACGTGGTTTCATTGTGAAGTAAAATAAAAGAAATGAAGACAGTTTTTATACAGCATTGTAACATGACCTTGCCTGCCTTATTATAGGAAATAGAACATGAAATAAGCAGTAATAGAAAATGATTATAGACAAGATTGTGGCTGTTGAGAAGGGATGTAATGGGAGGAATTGCAACATTGTTAAGGTAAATTGAAACTGAAGATGGTATTGAATATACATATTTTATGAGATTAGGATTGGAGCAGTTTGTTGCTTTATTTTTAGTTGTAACTCCTAAAATTCCAGATCCTTTTGCCATTTTATATTTTTACATGAGATTCATAAATTTTTACTTTTTCTTCTTTTCTTTATTATGTGTTGAACTTTGATTTGAATTAAATTCTGGCACACCAAAGTCCACTAGACCGAGTAGAGCGCGCAGGTAAAGAGGAATTGGTTTGGAAACAGGTAGAAACTGTCTGGCAGGTGGAGGGGTTGTTACTTGGCTAAGTGGATAGAACATTCTTCTATCCACTGTCTCTGCCTTTACTGGGCCCAGTAACGGGTGTCCATGTTACATTATTCAAGTAATTGTCGAACTCACTCTTGGCTCAGCATTCAGCAGGTGTAATACAGCCTTTAACTTAGTTCCAGTTTTTAGATGATATTTTCATTCTATGGACTCATTTACCAGATCACCTTTCTGATTTTCTATAGAATTTAAACACCTTAAGTTCATTTGGAACAATACAATCACTTTACCAGTTAGAATTCTTAATACATGAAACACCCCTTTCCATAAAGTATAGGGCTTGCATTAGCTCCATTTCTACATAGATCATATTCTCAATGCATTACTGGTCTGTAAATTCCCCACAGACCTCTTCCACTAACCAAATATGCAAACTCACCAACAGAAAATACATAGTCTACCCTTAACTAAAAAAAAATCCTGTACTACAAGTCAATTCCTTTCTCTGCCTGGCCTACACTGAATGGAAATCCAAACCTGATACTAAAAGCATCCTTCCCAAAATACTCCCCACTATCCCAAGGGTTGTTCACCCCTGTAGGGACCAACCTCACACTGTCAGACTTAGGCTGAGTTGCCAACCCTGTGGTAAGAACAGGTGCCATGTACTCCCTATTCTTCAACTTAAATCATCTTGTAAATTCTACGCAACTTTCAGTATGGACCAAACTAAACAACCTTCCCTGAACATATAGGTAACCTTTCCCCCTTCCACTGACAACCCATAGTAGCATATGTACAGGGATTGGACAAAATAATATGAACACCATGGAATAGGGTACGGCTTGTTGTAGGTTGGCACCACTGTGTATGTGTAAATTCTGTGATGCGGCTGCAGTGTCTAGTTGATGTGCCACGTTTTGAGGTTATCTTGCTGTATATTATATGCTTTGTTCTGCGATGGTTAACACCAGTTATCAATGAAACGTGTGATCTGTTAGACTTGAAAGAGGACAAATCATTGGTGTGCAGTTAGTGGGAGCATCTGTGATGAAAAAGGCTCACAAGCGAAAGTATCCGCAGTAATAACAGCATTCACAAAACATGGTAAAACATTGTCAGTGAAGGTAATAGTGGGTGAAAGCTGAAGTTAACTGATGTAGACAGACGAACATTAAAAAGGATTAGTGTTTATATTATTTTGTCCAACCCCTGTACATGTGAATCTGTTTAAGTGTGTGTATGTATTTACCTGAGGATATATGTTTGTTTGTTAATTTGGAAATGTGAGTGTATGTGGGGATATGTAAATTTATTTATGTATGTATGCCTGCATAGGTGTGTGTGCTTAAGATTGCACACTTCTGCATGTATAAGTGTGCCAAGTTGACTTGTGTGGGTGTCTCCAGTTCCCAACAAATCCTTGCCTCAGCCCTGATCTTCCGTGAGCGTGAAAGTTGGTGGCCTGGTGCAGTCTATTTTTTACTAAGAACAGCCCACTATGTGGCAATTTATACTGCACAGTCCTTACCTGACTATCACTCGGAATGTATTTCCTACTCTCCTGATGAGAGGAGTGGTCACCTCCAAAAATTTGAAAACTTCCATCTCATGATGGTGACTGAGCTTAAACTTCTCTCTTTTCTGTCCTTTTCAAATGTTAACAATTCTAACAATGTCACATACTTACTTGCGTTTATATATATGTACAGAGTGAGGCAATTTATAGTGTCACGGCCATTTTGCTCCGAAACGATGGGTAAATTCGAAATTTTTTTCATACAAAATTTGCAGTATTCATAAGGGGACATAAGATAGTGACATTAACTAGTCCTTAAAAACCATTTTTACTTTTTTACATTTTTTAATGGATGGTGTATTTTTTCTATGGAAATGGAAATAATAATAATTATCATATTCCGTAGATCCTGTAAAGAAGCTAAGCTTCAAGGATGTGGAATGGGTCAGGGCGTACATTTATTACATTATTTTATTGTATAAAAGATAAATATACTTATAACAAATTTTTGTATTATAAACTAATTAATTAATTACTCTTCTCCGATTCTTCTATAAATTCCTTTATTGAATAGAAGGAGTGGCTAAGCAAAACTGAGCGTAATTCAGTGTTAAATTTACCTTGATTATCGGACAACTGTTTAATTCTGTGCGGCAGTCTGTTGAAGATGGATATCCCTGCATAATGCACACCTTTCTGTGCAATTGACAATGTTTTACATTTTTTATACAGATTATTTTTGTTCCTTGTATTGAAGGGATGAATATCAGTATTATTCAAAAATAAGTGCCTATTTGTGATTACAAATAACATCAATGAATAAATGTATTGGCACGTTAAAGTGAAAATGCCTAACTTTTTGAACAGAGTTCTGCAAGAAGTTCGTGAGGAAACCTGACATATTGAATCTTATCGATGCCTATTGAGTTGCCCCAAAATATAATACCATGTGATAAAATAGAATGAAAATATGCAAAGTATACTAGTTTTCTTGTTTTTAAATCACTGAAGGTGGACATTGCTCTGACAGCATATGTAGCTGAGCTGAGTTTCTTAAGTAATTGATTAATCTGATCAGTCCAATTTAATTTATTATTTACTAAGAGACCTAAGAATTTAACAGAGGAAGTTTCATTTACATTTTTGCTGTCGTATTTAAGTGTTATAGATTGTAAAGTTGTGTTGAGTGTGTGAAATTGCATGAAATGTATTTTGTCACAGTTATTTGTTAGTCCGTTCGCATTAAACCATGTTAGCAGGTTAGTTAAATTATTGTTACTTGCCTCTTCTAGTGTGTCTTTGTTACTTTTTACTGTTACACTAGTATCATCTGCAAATAGGATAGCTTTAGAAGTTGAATCTATGGTATTAGGAAGATCATTTATATATATAAGGAATAATAATGGCCCTAATACTGATCCCTGTGGGACCCCAGTTTTAATAATTCCCCAATCTGATTTATGTATTTCACCTGTGCACGAATCTTTTAATACTACTCTTTGCATTCTATTTTGTAAGTATGAATTAAAAGGAGATCAACAAACCAGCTTATGTAAACAAATGAATTTCCCTAATTGAATAAGTTAAAATTAAAAGAGAGGTCAGTCTGCCTTATTTGTCCAATATCACATCAACTATCACCCCTAGCGGAAAAATGTACTAAACCGTTAATACTCAAAATTGAATGCTCTTTCCATTTCCATAGAAAAAAAATTCACCATCCCTTTTTAAAAAAGTAATTTGACCTTGAAATAACACGAGAAAAGCATTTTAAGGACTAGTTAATGTCACTATCTTATGTCCCCTTATGAATACTGCAAATTTTGTATGAAAAAAATTTCAAATTTTCCCATCATTTCGGAGCAAAATGGCAGCGACGCTATAAATAAATATATATATTTATTTATAGCGTCGCGGCCATATATATATATATATGCACACACAATTAATAAGGACAGGAAAGAGAGATAGAAAGTAGGTGACTTACCTAAGGTTCACAGATGGCAGGTACCTTGTAATGTTCGGAGTCCTTTAAATTCTTAGAGGCACAACCCCCTTCCTCAGAAAGTAAGCAAGACATTTCCAGTGATCGGCTGCCAACTGACGACTGTTTATGCTATCTTTGTAATACTCATCTGCACAGTTTATACAAAATTCAAATTGCAGAAGAAATTTTCAATATGAGTAGACAATTTCAGTTTGAATACATGATTTGAAAAAGTGTGTGCTTAATGTTACATATCTTTGTAATTCTATCTTTTAAATTAAAAAATATTATCATCTTGTTTTTCAAAAGTAAATCTTTTTATGTTGTTTAAAATTCTTCAATGCCCTTAGGAAAAGAATCTCGTGTAGCAAAATTTAAATTTATATCAAAGGTTACAGTGTATATGTAAACATAAGGAAAAATAAAATGATAAATTCAAAATGATGATAAATTAAATAGGAAAGGGGGCAGAAGAAACTATTGATATACCTTAAGTTGGTATTAGGTGTAGATTGGCAGGTATGTACAAAATATGAATCTTAAGGCAATGTGTGAATGGTGAGAGACCCAGGGTGTCGGTCTTATTTGAATAACAGTGTTTATGTTGGAATAAATTATGTAAATGTTTGGGGTTATTTCCTGTCTGGATTAGAAGAGAAAAGAGAATATGTTCGCACCTATATTGTGCATAGTTTTTTGACCTCTGCAGGAATGAACCATTATGCAGCCTCAAATAGAACAAAGATAATGTCTTCCAACAAAGGAAGAAAGGAAAAGACAATTTTGTAAGCATACAAACATATACATCAACATATGCACAATTGTTATTAATTACACTTTGATACAAGCTAATGAAGAAAGGAATTATTCACAAACACATTCCCTATTAAATAATCAAAATTATGGAACAAACAAACAAAACCAAATCCTTGCTTTTAAAACACTTTATCTAATTTAAGCAAGATTCTTACTTTTGTTCTTTTTTCAGAAATTAATGATAGATGAGAAGAAATGCTATCTTTTTGGTAGAAATCCTCAGATGAATGACTTTTGCATTGACCATGCATCTTGTTCTAGAGTCCATGCTGCTTTGGTATACCATAAACATCTAAACAGGGCCTTTCTAGTAGACTTGGGTAGTAGTAAGTATATCAATATTAAAATATTGTGTTGGTTAATAAGATTTATAACATATTCTTTTTTATATTAGTTTACCAGACTGTAGGAACGTAAAATGAAACAGTTATCAAATAATTAAGTCTCCATTAAAGTAGTAAACAAAGTTAATTTTTATTTATGTCTTATTTCAGGAAAATATTTCTCGAGATATCTGTTCATGTATGTACATGTGTATTTATATTGTGTGAAATACGGTTGGGAAAGGGAGGTATACATCATGACTTATCTGTTTGTGAAAGATATAGTCAGAGAAATTTTCCTAACTGCTATACTCAACAGGGTGCAGTTTGTTAGTCAGTTCCATTTGATAGCATAATATTCAAAATATGGCCGTCAGCATCTGAATTATCTTCTGTTGAGGTAGCTAGAGTTGGGCTTCCTTGTTTACTTCCTTAAGGTCATTAATTTTATTCTAGTTATAGACCATATTTTCACCCTACTGACAAACTTAAATGACCTTAACTCGCAAAAAATCTAGCTGCTGAAACTATCCCCTGATTGTTATTACCTTTCTAGAACTTTGCATGTTAAATTATGTAGTAGCCCCCTTCCCACTTTGTACACATCAAAGCATTTCATGTTCTCATCTGTTCCATATTAAATTATATACCTGTACACATTTATTCCTTCCTCTCTGCATCCGTTTAGCTAAAATATGAACTCATGGTTCGCTATGAGCCGAGGGCCACATATCCCTAATCTAATGTTTTGTAAAAAAATGTGTCGAGATGAACATCTACGAAAAAGTCAACAATTATTGCATTCAAATGGAAAATTGGTGTCCCAACAAATAATTACTGCGCTCTACATAATAATTTTTAGATTATACTAAATCTATATTATAACATGTAATTTTAGGAAATATTGTTAGTATTAAATAATTTTTCTGGCAATTAAATATATAATAAATGATTTTATCAAATTCTCTGTCTGTATTTTTATAATTTAAATGTCTAATATTATAATGTTTCATCTCTCATTTGAGACTTCGTCAGGTACTAAAATATTTACAAATTGATTGCTGTGGTAATATGTTAGAAAAATTTAAAAAATAGAATACATTGTTTTACGCTTACAAAATTTAGCTGTACATGGAATTTCACTCCATGAATCCTTTGGCCGAAATGCGAGCAAGTGCCGCAAATCAAGCCTAAAAGTGAAGTTCCATTACAAATTCAAACCAACAATGGACTATGACAGTAAAGAATCATTAATACAATTTAAGTTATTGGTACCACTTTTAACATTTTTACAATGAACGTTTTTCCTAATGTAGATCATTTTGTTTACTATCCTCGAGAAATAATTTTGTTCTTCATTCAGAATTTCGACATGGTTTCAATCAATTTGGTGGTTATTTACAGTTCCATGTACATCCATATAATTAAGACTGCTTCCTCAACTTCCATTGCTGAAATGAGGGAAAACAATGCCATTCAAACAGATCACAAGACTTATGTAGTAACTGATTTTTTATATATAAATGTTTGGTTCTGTTATTTTTTCATTTTTGTGGCCTTTCTTTTTTTGAGAGAGAGAGAGAGTACTCGACTTTGTTGGGTATTGATAGTTGCTGTTTAATGCTTGGTGAGCCTAGCTTTAAATTTGACATTGAGCAACTGGCTGCCTTGCTGTTCAGACACACTTCCTTGAAAAAGGGGCTAAGTACCTCAAAATTCATGCTACTGCTTCACAGCTAAATCAACTGTGTCTGCAACATACTTGTCCAATCCTTTAAAACCCAATGCTTGCAGAACTTGTGGTACAAGTAGGTGCCATGTTTGCCCTATCCACTACAACCCTCAAGGAGAAAACAAATTACCATATAATTGACTAAATTAACTGCAGGGACTGCCCTGAATTCTGTTGGCCAGATCAAAAGGACACACACCATCAAACTTTCAGATACACAGTTACCAATTTCTGCTTGTGTCCAGAGCCAAAATACAAACCACCAATGCTTCACCCTAATCTTTTTGATTCTTCAGAAGCTGAACTCCATCATTGGTAACTCTCTTTCCAATAAATCCTACAGTCTAGGCAAAGTCCAAGACTCAACATTTGCACTTACTGGCAACCCCTATTTAAGTATTCCTGTATGCTAATGTGTGGATGTATGTGTTTGTTTATATGTGAAAATATGTATGTGCATACTCATATAACTGAATTTACATTGCCTCTGATGTGTTGCAATACCATGTGATGGGGAAAGAGCAAAGGTAACTAATTTCAAACTCGTAAGCAACAATGAGAAACTGTGTGTGCTGTTCACTCTACGAGTAATAACTAATGAAGTCTTACAAGAATCCCAATACAATTTACATATGGTATGTCAGAATGCTCAGTTGTGGGATCTAACAAACAAGTTAGGCCACTACTGGGACAATACAATGGGAAGCTTGTTAGATGGCTATGAACAATAGACAGTACAGACAGTGAGTATTAAATTTCACTCAGGGTACAAAACGGAAACATTTTGTGTCAAAGAATGTTTTTCTGTTTCACTTCTGTTGCTTTTCTATTTGTTGGGTGTCAATTATTGGCATCTAACTGCTGGCGCACCATGATTTGTATTGTCACCGAGCAGCTAGCCTCTCGTAGTTCAGACACCTTGTCTGAAGACGGGAATTAAGACACTTGAAAATTTACATTTTTGTACTTACCTTTCTTCGTCAAAAAAAAAAAGTGGCCTAACAACCCAAAACAAGTAATATTATATTCATATAAATATGGCCATGAAAACAATCAGTTGCTTTATACTATTCCTATTCTTCTGACGAAGGGGGTGGTTACAATGTTTTGGAATTTATTTATACCTTCTTCAGGTTATTTTCCTGTGGAGAAACATTAATAAACCAAGTGTTAACAAGAAAACCCAAACATTTTACATATTTTTTTAGTAGTAATATATAACTAAACAAAAAAAGGTACGCAACAAGAGAACACTCACCTAATTATCAATACATCAAGTGTCAATTTATATACAGAATATTTATAAAAACAACCACAAAATTTACAATATATTTCCCATAGCTACATGACGGATATATCACTTGCTCAGTTGTGGTAAAACTGAGAGGAGCGGGACCAATAGGTACTAACTTGTCCCTTTGAAGGGATTTACAGTGTGTCTCTGCTGTGACCTTGGAATGTAATTGAAAAACAAGTGTTGGAGCCTTGGTGACTATTTAAATATAGATGAAAAGGCGTAATTCCGCTATTCATTTGCTTATTACAAATCAGACAATAAAATACCACCGTTCTATATTTCTTTGAGTTGCCTTTAAGTTGCTTATTATTGAATAAATTTGCAAAATTTATTTTTAATGACCAAATTTATTAACTCAGGAATCTTATTGCAAATGACAGGATAGTATTCCATGAAAGATCATATTTTGATTAATGGATACTACTCTATATTTATTTAGAAATTAAATAAGACATCATATTTTACAGTATAAAATATTAATTTACCAAATTTATTTTAGGTTAATTTGCCAGTTCCACCAAGTCTCTTCATAAGGCCTCTTAAACAGTTGCTGATTTTTATATTATTACTGTAATTAAAACTTAAAACATAGTTTAATTTCATTAACATTGATGAAGAAATATTACTAGGTTTATAAATTATATAACAAATTCTACATGCCTTAAGAAGTATCTGTTTAAAGTTTTAAATTCAGTTCCAGACCCACAGTTCTGATTTAAATACATCTGATTTCTCCTTATATATTAAGCACAACACTTTCAATTTAAAGATAGGCTAATTAATTAATTTTCACCACACATAAAGGGTGTGCTTACTAATCCTTTCAAGTACAAATTTTACTTGCACCTTCTCATCACCAATAAAAATTAAGTGTATAGAGGTCCCGACAGCAATACCAGAATGTTGAGAGGATAATGTTGTAAATTATCATTATTCAACCTCTAGGCTGACTTTATTCCATGGTCTTTCACTGCCTACTTTTCTCCTGTGGTCTCTCACTGCCTACTTTTCTCCTGTGGTCTCTCACTGCCTACTTTTCTCCTGTGGTCTCTCACTGTGGGACTGCCTCTAAACCTCAGACAATTTCCTTAATTTCGCTTCCCTTTTTCCTTCAAAATCACACCAATGGGTTCCTGTGAGAAAATAGCGTGCCATGCCAGCGAAATGGCTTAAGGTGGTGGCTTACCTGAAGTATAAGTCTGGCAGACACCATTATGATTATGGGATTTTCTTCTAATTTTTGGAGGCAACTGGTCACTTTCTCAGGAGAGAATCTTCACTTCAGGCGATGGCCAGCTGTGGAGTGTGCCGGTACATGAACCTGGAACCTCCACTGTAGCCACGGTCCATGTTTACCCATTCTACCAATGTGTTGATGTATGGGATGGATAGAGGAGAGGGAAAGAAGAGTCTGGAATATAAGTTAAATTACAACTGAATAAAATTTGAATTTATTAAGTCACACGGCAAGTGCAATGGAAGTCAGCTTGCACCTCTCCTATTGGCAAGTTTACAGGTCGCAGAAAGAATCCATTTATGAACCCTTGTTTATTGGACTTGTTTTGGTGGTTACTACACATACTGATTTGGATAATCTTTAAGTATCAGAATTCACTTCAACTGTCTTTGGCAGATGGGAAAGAACATGTCAAATTTTTAGGCCAGAGGACTGCAGTTCTTGTCAGTTAATAAAAAATGTAAAAAATATTTCATAAAACTACAAATAATTTTGAAATTGCATTGTTAGGGTAAGAGTTATGTATGTAGAAAATGAAATCTGAAATGGCTATGGGCAGGAATCATTGCAATAAGATAAGATTATGGTTGTACAAGTAATAGAATTGCAAAGTATGAGATTATAAACTAGATTTTAAAACTATGCCATCATATAAGACCACCTTGGTGTCCTGTTAAAATTATCAGACCCTATTGGATATTGACACTATTTTGGTATTTGGTGGAAAGTTATCTCTACTACTACCCTATCTACAGAAAAACTATGAAATGGCTAAAGATTTGTTATACTATTCAAGTGTGCTTTTTCAATTTATTCATAGTATTTTAACTCTAGGTGTCAAGAGCAAAATGTCTGCACTACATATATTGAATAATTCAATTATCTGACATCATAAATTTTTAAATACACAATTCTGCCAATATCTCAACAAAACCGTTATATATTTAGATTTTTATTATGTTTCAGCCAGAGTTTTTGATATATCTAATTTCACTGCTATAACCACCATTGGACATGTTCCAGGAAGCAAAATTTTATTTATTCCTGTGTATTTTAACCATTCAAAAGTTAACTTCAGCTGGAATTTAATTACATATGTGTACCTGGTCTGAACAAAACATCATAAAGAAACCTAAATAAATAATAAATCAATTAACGTCACTTATTCAAATAATTAAATTAAATAATGACCATTTTTACAGACAGTTTTTTTTATTTAGCTTAAACAATGTTTTACAATAATTATTCTTAATCTAAATATTTTGTCAAAATTTTTTTATATCACTTGAAGTCTCAAATTTGTTGACTAAGTTTCATTTAATCTTGCTTTAATAAAATTTATATAACTTTCGCAGATATGTTGGAAAAATTCTCAAGTTTCCAACCAGGTGGTGTTTAACATACATGACATTTTGTTGACAATCACTGGTAATAGTTGACAAAACATGGTGAATGTTAAACACCACTTGATTGGAAACTAGAATTTTTTCAACAAAATTTATGTATTTACATTTTGTTTATATAATTTTATTGGTATCATTTAAATGTATTATTTAAACTATTTTTTTAAGTAATCTTTGAATTATACGTATTTAACATTTGATCACACTAGGCTAATATCAAAAAATATATTAAATACTCAGATATGAACCCTTAGGAAAACCAGATAATACATTGCATATAACACATCAAATTTGTGTTTCTTTTATTAATGAATCTATGTTGCCTTATTTATAAATTTGGAATAATGAACTTTTTTATAATATTAGTTAAGATAAGATTCAAATAATTTAAGAATGCTGAATATAGAAATGGGTCTATAGCTACAAATAGAACACCACTGCCTCTTTGAATTATTATTGCTATTCCTATCTAATTTATAAATCTTAAATTGTTCCAATTTGATTTCTGAATTCTTGATATCATTGTTTACCCATGTCTCTGTAATTATAGTTACATTAACAAATAATGATGTGGTATTCAGTCCTAAGACTGGTTTGATGCAACCCTCCATGCTAACCTTTCTTGCGCAAACCTTTTCATTCCTTAAAACTAGCACATCCCACATACTCTCTATCTGCTTAGCATATTCCATCCTTGTCCTCCCTCTTCTGTTCCCACACACTTCCCTCTAATGCTAATTTTACAAGACCCTCGTACCTTAAAACGTTGCCTATTAATCTATCCCTTCTATTAGTCAATGTCCTCCATATTGTTTGCTTTTCCCCTATTCTGTTTAGAACTTCCTCGTTAGTGATTCTATCTACCCAACTGATTTTCAGCATTCGCCTATAGCACCACATTTCAAAGACTTCTATTCTTTTCCTTTCCCCAACTCCTATCATCCATGTTTTTCACCCATATAACGCCACACTCCATACCAACATTTTTAGCAACGATTTCCTAATTTTCACACTTAAATTAAAGTAATCCCTCTATTTCAAGACAGCCTTCCTTGCCTATGCTATCCTACTCTTTATGTCTACTATACTTCTACCATCCCCAGTTATTACGCTTTCCAAAAAGCAGAATTCAAGCCTGATACATTTACATATATGTATATTTTTTATAATCAAGTTTTTTGATGAAGGAATTCAACTTTGACTTCACTCTTCTGTTCTTACCTCACATACTTCCCTCTAATGCTAATTTTATAAGTCCTTCCTATATTAAAATGTGGCCTAGTAATTTATCCCTTCTTTTGGTCTATATTGTTCATTATTCCCATATTCCGTTTCAGTATTCCTCGTTAGTAATCCCATCTGATTTTCAACATTCCGCTTTAGCACCATTTTTGAAAGGATTCTATTCTTCTCTTTTCTGTAACTCTTATCTTCCATGTTTCTCACCCATACAACCTGTGCTATCCTATTCTTCGTCTGCCATACTTCTACCATCCCTAGTTTTCATGCTTCCCAAGTAGCAAAATTTCTTGACTACCGTCAAAATATCCCTTCCCAATCTAACACTCTTTGTCATTCCTCTGTTTCCCATACTACACTCCCTTACCTTCGTTTTCCCTCTATTAATCATCATATTGAACTCTTTTCTCCAGTACTACGTTCATGCCATTTATTATGGTTCTTCTGATTCTCCTAATACTACAATATCATCGGCAAAGCGTAAGGTTTTTATTTCTTCTCTTTGTAGTATGATTCCTTTTCTATATTCCGCTTTCACTTTCTTCATCGCCTGTTCTATATATAAGTTAAACAGCATGGGCGATAGACTGTATCCTTGTCTTACTCCTTTCTTGATTACGGCTTTCCTTCCTTGATCTTCTATTCTAATTACTGCTGCCTGTCTTCTGTAGAAGTTATGTATAAGCCTCCTTTCTCTATATCTTATTCCAGTGCTCTTTAAAAATACTTAATAGTTTGTTCCAGTTCACATTATCGAACGCTTTTTCTAAATCACAAATGCCATAAATGTAGGCCGGTTTTTTCTTATCTGTCTTCTAAAATTAGTTGAAAGTTAATATTGATTCTCTTGTCCCTACATTATTCCTAAAACCAAATTGATCGTCTCCTAACTCGCATTCTATTTGACTTTCCATTCTCCTATATAGTATTTTAATTAACATTTTGCATGCATGGGATACTAAACTAATAGTCCTGTGCTTTTCGCTTCTATCAGCCCCAGTTTTCTTCAGTATGGGTATAGTTATGTTTTTACTAAAATCTTATGGGGTTCTTCGTGTTTTGTAGATTTTGTAAACTATCCTGAATTGCCGTGATATTGCTTCTTCGCCCGATCTTATGAGCTCTACTGGAATGTTATCAACTCCTGGCACTTTACAGTTGCTCAGGTCTGTTAACATCCTGTCAAACCCTGACCTTATAATTTTGTCCCCCAACTCTTCATCATCCACCTCCTCTTCTTCTTCTATTACTGAGTGATCTAGATTTCCACCATGATACAGCTGTTCTAGATATTCTATGATTTTTTTCTTTATCCATAATCGCTTCCCATCCGCTCTCCACATGTTCTTGCTAATATTTTTCCTCTCGCCAAATGATTCTTTGATTTTCC
Source organism: Eucriotettix oculatus (assembly GCA_034510155.1). Lineage (NCBI taxonomy): Eukaryota > Metazoa > Arthropoda > Insecta > Orthoptera > Tetrigidae > Eucriotettix > Eucriotettix oculatus. The sequence goes on from CM067378.1 coordinate 2,696,318, forward strand.
TATGTCTATTTATCCTGTGTCTATTTTCCCTTTCACCATGAAATCTTCAACCGTTCTGTATTTCTCTTGTAGCTAAGCCTCTTTGGCTGATTTGCACTTCCTATCATTCTTCAAGTGTCTGTATTGTTCTTTATCATTTTCATGTCTCGTGTTTTTATATTTACGCCTTTTGTCAATCATTTGTATTATTTCTTGTGTTATCCACGCTTTCCTATTGGCTTAAGTTAATCTTCCTATTTTTTCTTCTGTTGCACTAGTCATTTCTTCCTTTAAGAGTGCCCACTTCTCTTCTATATTGTTTCTTTCTCTATTAATCTACTCCTGAAGCACATCCTGTTGTTGCAGTTTTTCTATTACCCATCTTTTTGTTCTGATGTAAGGAATTCGATGTCTAACAAACGATATCAATATATCGAATGCTCGAAAAGTAACTTAGGATATTTAAGAATAATAATAATTTGAATAATAGTAAAATGTTTTAATATAATAAATAAATTGATTAGATCATAAGAATAAAAATATTTGTAGTGAAGTTAATGAGGAAAGAAGATTTGTGCGTCCGTATGACCGGTGTTTGGCATCAGTTAGGATTGTTGTGAGAAGGATGTAGGGGTAGATGGATATGTATGTGTATGTGAATATGTTGGTATGTATGTTAGAATAACTATGTGGGGATTCTAGTCCTCCATCGCACGTCTCCCCAGGTTGCGCAGCCGGGACCGCAACTCAGGTATGAGTAGTACCAATTTTTCGGGGCGGACAAACTAGCATGGTGAGGGGCAACAGGCCTCACTATTACCGACTTGAGGCATGAGGATAGTGATCCGGGAATGGCTCAACGTTGGACAAATACAAGCGTGGCTGGACAGAGAGATAGAAAGAAGATGACTTACCTGAGGTTCATAGATGGTAGATACCTTGTGAGGTTTAGAGAACTTGAATTTTCGGAGGCAACGTCCCCTTCATCAGAAAGTTAGGAAGACATTTCCAGTGATCGGCTAGCCGACGACTGAGCAGCCAAAATTTGCTGCTCTACTAACTTAGGTCGTAAACAATTGACCCCACCAGGTCACCAACTTTCTCTCTCAATAAGGGTCTGGGAAGAGGCAAGGACTTGATGGGGGTTGGGGAGATGCATACTAACACCCTCATCTTGACACACATTCATTCAAACACATCCACCCTTAGGGGTGTCAATATTTAAATATTGATACACACTCTCATACATACATACAACCACCATTCAAACAAAAGGCAAGGTATACACACACACACAGTATGTACACAGAAGGTTTTATTGTATATACAATTCCAATGGACTCGTGCTTTGCGGGGGGGGGGGTTGGAGATAAAGAGTTATAGGATGTTGAGTCCAGGGCTTTGTCTGGACTGTAGGACATGCTGAAATGAAAGTTCCCACAGATGGAGTTCAGCTTCTGATGAGTCGGGAGGTAGGGCTTTGAGGGGGTCAGTGTGAAGCACTGGTTGAAGTTGTTGGTGTTGTGGCTATGGGCATGGGCGGCTATGGGGAATGGGGTTTTGAGGAGTTTTACTGTGCTGCGGTGGTTGACAATCCGTTCGGGGAAGGGTCTCTTTGTCTGACCGATGTAAAAGGCTGGGCAGAGTGTGCAGTTTATTTTGTAGATAGTGTGGGAGGACAGACAGGTTATGTTTTCCTTAATTTTGTAGGTAGTGCTGTTGGTGGGGCTCTGGAAGGACGTGGTAGGTGGGAGTATTGGGCAGACATGCCATCTGTTTCTGCCACACGGTCTGCCACCAATTGTGGGTTGGGGTGTGGGGTTTGTAGGGTCTGACCAGGATATTACGGAGGTTGGGTGGGCGCCTAAAGGCAACCCTTGGACAGGTGGGTAGTATGGTCGGGAGGATGTTCTTCATGTCCGGGTTGGATTGTAGTCCAGTGTAGGCAAGGCGAAGGAAAGAGTTCAGTTTACGTAGTCCGGGGAAGTAGGTAGTGGTTAGGGGAAGACTACGTTCTGTATGATGGTTGGTGGTGGGACTGGCTATTTGGGAGGTGCTTTTGGAGGAGGTCTGAGGGGTAATTTCTGTTCCAGAAGGCATTGAATATTCAGTCGGTGTAGGACGCTAGGCTGTCCAAAGTAGAGCATATGCGGGCTCCCCTAAGGGCAAGACTGTAGGGGAGGGATCGTTTGGTATGTTGCAAGGTCTTGTTACACCTGTATAAAACATCTGAACACACGCAGGCTTAAAATTTAAAGATTGATAGCAAAATTGTTGACCGAAGGTTTTCCTGGCTTAGATACTTGATGTATTTCTCTCGGGTTTCCAGCCGCGTGAGATTGTCGAAACATGAGACATTTCTATAGATTTTCAATTATCCATGTCAATGGTGTGGGAAATTGGTATAGATAGTCAAAAATGGCTGGCAAACCATTTTCATCTTCTGGCAAAGATGGTAACGTCATATGTTACCAAACCTGATAGAATTTCATTCAAATGTATCGATATCAGCCTTCGGCAATTACCATAGTGTATGAATAATTTTAAGCCAACTTTTGATCGAAGTACTAATCTTTTAATCACTAATTATTTTAATAGGTGTTAATAATTCAGCACGTGAATGAAGTTTGTAATTTCCAAACTGAATAATTATTATTATTATATATCTACAATTTATTGCTGATATACATTATTTCATTTTTATTACTTTAGCTCATGGAACTTTTATTGGATCATTACGCCTGGAAGCACATAAACCAACTCAGCTTCCCATTGACAGCACATTTCATTTTGGAGCTTCCACTAGGTATTACATTATACGTGAACGACCGCAAACTGGTTCTCGACCTATTATTGAGGAACTTGAGAAAACATCTGAAGAAGCTGAAGGAGGACTTTTGGGTTTACCAGAGACAGAAACAGAACTGGATGTAAGAAATTATTATGTTATATTTTTAAATGTTTGCAGTAGACAAATATTTCTAAACAAGGTAATATAATTTTGATGTTTGTATTTCTTCATTATTTTCCTTATCTATGCTCATATCACATAAAAGGCTACAGCTGCTGTCCTAAAGAAGAAAGCTTTGTCACTTGCATCTCCAGGGATGCATGGCGGGCGGGAAAAAGGGATGTTGTTGTCAAGTCATTCATTCACATGCTGGAGTATTTAAAGCAGTATGAAAGGGAGCATTTGGTATTTTCTGGATGACAACTGGTAAGGTGTTTGCAAGTTTAATGTGATTAGGCCTGCAATAAGAGTGGTGTAGGCTTTCCCGGTGTAAGTAATTTACAAGGCAGGCTTCTAACCAGGAGAAAACACAGTAATTCCATGACGTTTCGGCTGAAGATGGTAGTAATGACAGCTGCCAAAACGTCATGGAATTACTGTGTTTTCACTCACCCAGTTAGAAGCCTGAGAAAATCTTGTAAATAGAGTGATGTTGGTTCTTCTAGACAGTGTGTGTCGAAAGTATGGCAGCCAGTTGCTGAGTTTATGAAGATTAGGCAGTCACCTGGGCATACTAAAATGAACCTATACAAATATGAAACAAGCTTTTTCAACTATCTTTAATTTTCATGGCCATTTTCATATTTCAGAACCTGACAGAATTCAACACTGCCCACAATCGCAGGATCTCAATGCTAGGAATCCCGGATGAAGAAATTCGACCTACAACACGCAAGCGTAAGAAGAAATTGCTCACTTTTAATGAAGAAGAAGAGGTAATAAACCCTGAAGATGTTGATCCATCAGTTGGCAGATTCAGAAACATGATACATACTACAGTGATACCTACAAAGGTATGCTTCAATTTTAATATCTCTCATTTTTGTGTATAATAGATTTTATGTTTAAAGTGAACAAGATTGTTTTTTATAAAATTAAACAATACTTGTGAAACGCTGATAAAACAATATTTCAGTATTGTAGCTAAGAATTACTAGATGCTTTTGGAAAATGAGTGTGGTAATATTTGGAAACTACTTTTCAGTCCCACTAATGTTCAACCTTATTAGTGTTCTGAGAGGCAGAAATGAAATACACATTAGAACTTGATTACAATGTCAGTAAATTATTAATTATTATACTCATTTATATTTTAATTTTAGACTGTGGTCATAAAATTTAATCAACTTCCTTTTGTGTTGGGTAATTTTTAGCGTAATAGGATGGATGGACTAGGACCTACAAGTGGGTTGACAAACACAAGTGATGATCGTTTGAACCTCATGAAACACTTACATCCTACAGCAATAATTCCTCATTTGTATCACGATCTTCCACCTGAAGGAACAAGCCAAAATCAGACTGGCAATTCAACTTCTCCAATAGGTATATAAAAACTTGTACTTTATGTTAATTTTTTATTATGAATTGGGAGTCACCTCAATCTAAATCATTTTTTGAACTCTTTCAGAGGGTTGGGGGAGAACAGGTTTATATATTGAAGGTTACTGTGTCATTATTTATGGCTCTTGGTGTACACAGGTATTGAAAATTGTGATTTTTACATTTTGACTGTGCTGAGGTGGTTAACAAAGTATTTAGTAAAAGATCTTACAGTTTGATTGACATAAATAGAACAGAGTGCAAAGTTCGCAATTTATCTGGTGTGTGGTAGGTTAGGCAGGTAATGTTTTCTTTGATTTTGTTGGTATCTATTTGTGAAGGATTTTGGAGGGTTGTAGTACAGGGAGCCCATAAAAGAATTTCTCATTTATAAAGGTTTTAATTGTAAAGTGTTTTAGGTGTGGACAGTGGGGTTACTTGGGGTGTATATTTATCCCATATCAGTTTTGTAAGATTAAAAGACTGATGGAATGTGTGTAGATAGAAAATTCAACCTCCAAACTGCACTTGAAGATTGCAACCTGGGATTGTAATTTCATGATTCTTGTGGTTTAACACATTTTAACAACGTTAAGAGGGGGTAGAATCTCGTTCATCATTGGAGAGAGTAAGGAGAAATAAGATGGGGAGAAGAACTGAAAGAAGTCTGAAGACAATTGTATATAAGAGCTAAACAGATGTGTGGTAAATTGTTTCAAGTTTTTGGGTTATATCATTTGTAAAATAAAATGTTTCAATAGCTATCTACGCTATTGTCTTCAGGTAAGACCATGTCTGCCCCATTTATATTTTGGCCCTCGCTTCCCTCCAAATGACTTCGTGGCATATCTGCGGGGTCCTGATTGGTCGTGCCTCCGTTTGGTCTTCCTGTCAATTTCTGCAAGAATATGGTCCCAGGCTTTGCTAAGCTGAAACCCACTGTCGAAATTCACTAAGTTTTCACAGGTTCTTATTCTTACAGCCTCTGTGATGCTGTTCCCAACCTCTGGTTTGGTCCAGAATCGTTGTCTTGGTGAAATCAATTTTGTGCCCTGTCATGAGAGAGTGTTCCACCACGGCTGACTTGTTTTGAAGCGGATGATCCAGATGTGCGTACCGATCCTGTGTGTGTGAATACTGACTGCCCAGATGCCAGAAGTGTGGGGTTGGAGCTATGAGTCAGGAATGCAGACTGGAACCTACACTGGCATATTCACATACACACACACACTCTCTCAAATCTAACGCTCCAGATCTCAGACACCTGTTGACCTTACTTCTCTTTATTATTGTCTTTTGTTACTATTTCTTAACAACGTTACAATCTGTGGAATCAGTCCAACCTTGAAGCACTTATAGAATTGTATAAAAACTTGCCGTTCCCGTGATAATTAAAAAAGCGATGAGTATAAAATTAAAAATCTTATCAATTCCTCCCCTCGAAAAGCGGCACGAATTCTGCTTGCAACATGTAGAACCGGGAGCAAAGGAAGAATTTGTTTAAAAAAAAAGAACAAGGCATTCATGGTGCTTTCTGGAATTAATTAAAAACATTCTTCGTTGCGGTATAAATACACCAACATGTTTCTTGAATGATATAACACAAATCAGGTGTTGAGATACTATATAAAAATTTTAGAACTTCATGTGCCACTCCAAAACCTTTGTATATTGTATTTACACGGTTTTGGTGCGTACACTCCAAACTCGCTTGTTTTAAGGCCAACTTTATCTTTAACAGACTTCAACAGGTTTCGTAGTTTAGCCTATGGTCTGAAAACAGTCTTAATTTTATGTAGTAGCCTGCCAATTCCGTGAGTCGTTTTCCCCATGAAAGGAAGGACTGTGATGGCTGTTCAAGTTGTCTCTTCTGTGTTCTGTAGTTTCCTCTTAAAAGCCTGTTATATTTCCTGTGAAGTGTAATCATTATTCTTGAACATTTCCTACAGGTAGGCTATCTCCATCGGAAGATTTTCCATGTCGGAAATAGCCTGAGCCCTGTGCACTGGTGTGGAAAGTTAAGAATTTTTCTGCATTGGGTGATGAAAACTATTCCATTGTGAATTTTATGTTCTCACTGATCAAATTGAGGTGAAGGAGAAATTTATCTAGTACTTGGTACCTGTGTGTCCATATGATAAATGTGTCGTCTATGTACTGGTGGTAGCTCATGGGTTTCAATCAAAGTCTTTCATGTAAAAGTTGGTCACCGCTAGGGCAAGGGTGATCCCATGGCCACTCTTTCCTCCTGCTCATATAATTCCCCTTGGAATTTAAAATAATTTGTCATCAGCACATGTTGGGAAAAAGCTGTGATTTCTGGGGTAAACTGCTTCTCCAAAAATTTGATAGTTTCACCAATCTGAACCCATGTGAATAGGTTAACCATGTCAAAACATTATGTTCCGTGGTCCAAGTTGCAGACTTTGAACTGTAGAGTATTTATCATGGTGAATGCAGTTTTCCACTGAAGGCCTTAGTTTCCTAGTGAGGAATTTTGTGAAGTTATAGGTACTTACATTAATCGAAGTAGGACCCCAGTTTTATGAATTTTTGGCAATCCGTATATCCTTGGGGGAGCCAGTGCTTGCTGACACAATCGTGGAAGATATCTCCTTCTGCAGACCAGCTGTGCTAATCATCAACTCCAGCAGTAAGAAACGGCAGTTGACCTGAGTCCGCTACATCAAGTAAATCCTAGAGATTGTATAATTTTTGCACTGCCCATTTCTACAATTTATTCATCACTTTTCATTGATTCTTAAGTGAATTAAGTTTCAGATAAATTAGTATTGCTTATATATTTATTATTATTGTAAATTATTATGATCAATATATATTAATTAAAGTACTTATCGTAACACGGTAAGGCGCACTAGGTCAAGCGGACATAAAGTTCACCATCATATTTCAGAACACTATTATAAGTCCATTATAATCAATTTAGCTTCAGAATATTAACATTTCACTGTTACAGTAAAATTTTTCTTCACTTAAAACTGTTGCTTCATAGGTTTAGTTCAGTTTTACCAATTTTGTTTACTTTCTTGTAATCATCAAATATCTTTGGACCTGGAAACACAGCTTGAGCTTTCACTCCTGAGTTATTGTGATTAATATGATATAACTGGATATCTGTTATCATATTTTTTGGTGTCGTATTATTCTGTCTGAGAGGCTTAGTGCGTGGAACTGTAGTTAGTGACGCAGAGAAACCCTTCGACAAAGTACATCATCCATCCTTCTTATCCAAAATAAAAACTATGCTTAATAACACACTCTTCAGAATCCTTACAAATTACCTTACCAGCTGTTTGTACTTGGTCAAAATTAACGATCAATTCTCCAAATCCTTCCCCATCTCTTCTGGCATCCCATAGGTGGCATATTAGCCTGCTTCCTTTTCAACATTTACTTCCATGACATTCCCCATCATCCATTCACAAAAACAATATTTTTTGATGACATAGCTATCCTCCACAAACACCTTCCTTCACCTTGGGTTTTTGCCCTATCCAAATAGCACTAAACAACCTGGAAGCCTGAGCAAAAAACTGGGTGGTCAGTATAAACCCCTCCAAATCTGCAATAGTTCCATTTACCCTCAAAACCAAACATTCCCTTATTCAATCATTCTATCTTTTTGGCTCTCAAATCCCAATAAAAAACACTCCCTCACTAACCTCAAACTAATTCTAGACTCCAAACTCTACTGGAAACCTCACCTTAGCCACCTTTCATCCAAAATTAACACTAAAATTAAATTACTCTATCCACTCCTTAACAGAAATGCACCAATCTCCATCTCCACCAAAATACTCATTTACCTCTCCTTAATCAGCCTCATTTGGTTCTAAGTGTCCTCCATTTGGGGATCAACTGCCAACTCCAATTCAAATAAAATCCAAACCAAACAAAACAGACTCCTAGGAATCATCTCCAAATTCCCCTGATCTTCACCACAATAAAATCATCCATATCCTCCTTATTCAAAAGTTCCATTAACTACTGCAATGATATGATACCCCTCTTTCACGGCAATCCACCTCCTCCACATACCCACAGACTAAAAATAAAATTACCCTTAGACTAAATCCTTCCTCTCTCTCATTCCGATATAACTTATCGTTAATTTCTCCCCTAGTTAGCTGGCACCTCATTCACTTTCTCTCTAAAACTCCTTTATTTTCTACTCTTTTAGCTGATATCCCCAACTACCCCAAATTCTGTGATAAAATTAACCACCAATATTAATAATTGTATAAACAATATTTTGTACATAACTGGGTCTTTTCTCTCGCTTTTATATTGAATGTCACTGGACATTAGAATTCCTTCAAGTATTCATGTCAATTATTTATTCGGTGAATAAATACTATATTTCATATCAAAACAACTGTATAATCTTCAGATAAAAGTTATCTTCAAAAAATTATTTAAAAAAATTTCTTGTAATAATTTTTGCATAATCATGAAAATATAATTTTTTATTTTTATAAAAAAATATTTTATTTAGCTTTGTATTTCCAATTTTCAGAATTGTCCCATTTGAAGTAGTAAAAGAGGGTTGAGGTGGTTCTTAGGACAGAGGGTTTTTCAAATTCAGGAAGCAATTTTTCTATCTGGTTGTCTGTATGAAAACTATCAGCTCTTATACCTAGCAACAATTATTTTGTATTGATACTAATAATTCTAATTCCAAAAGTACCAGATTCCAAGAATGTGGAAAATATACACTAAATTCCCCTTTTTCTGGAAATACTTATCATAGCTTGCAAAAGGGTTAAAGAATGTAATGTTGATAAATTTAATCAAATCATGGGGCATGTCTAGTTGCCTTTCTTTCATTTGAAACGTTGTGTATTTTCATGAAATGAATTATTAATGATTCTATTAAAATTTCATTTTATCCATTTTGGAGATATCTGGAGTTCTAACTTACGAAATATAAAAAGGAGATTACAAGTTGAAAAACATGACATCAGAATTGTGTGTTAGTGCATATCATAGATTTGTGACATCCTGTGGCATCACAGTGATGTGACGTACCATGATAAAAGTGTGGCTCTAGTACACAAAATAACCGGGTAGAAAACATATAGCACACTTTTGTCACTTCATGTTCAGTTATGTGACATGATTGTAGTGTGTCTATGGTTTAATGGATGTTTTTTAAAAATTTGAACCTTACCATTTATGGAATTTTAGCAGATGTTGTAAGCATATTTATTAGAAAATTTGTGTAACAACTATTTGTTGTTACAGGATCTGTCTCTTCTAGTTCTACAACTCCTTTGCTCTTCTCTTCATCGCTTGCATCTCGTCTTGGACTGGCTTTGCCCAACCCAGCACCAGAGGTTGAGATGACACCACCTCCAATGCCACCCCCTGTCTTTCAGCCAGGTGCAGGTAACCCTGCAGAAATGGCTCATGAACCAAGAAAGAAGAAGTATGCCAAGGAGGCTTGGCCTGGCAAGAAGCCTTTGCCAACATTACTTGTCTAAAGTAAGGCATGTGTGTTCATTGAGATTATGTATAATAAATTAGATAGGAAAGAGTGACAAAAAAGTAATTGACATGCCTTAAATTGATAGTAGGTGTTGACTGGCACAAGTACAAAACATGAATTTCAAAGGACCTGAGGCTTTTTCTGTCTCTCTTTCCTATATAATTAACATGACAATGTTATATATATATATATATATGAGTCAGGAAATGACATTGTCATGTTAATTAAAACAATTAATAGGGAAAGGACAGAGGGATAGAAAGTTGGTGACTTACCTGAGGTTCACAGATGCCAGGTTTGGTGTTTTTTAAATTTTCAGAGGCACCACCTCCTTCATCAGATAGTTAGGAAGACATTTTCAGTGAGGTAGTTGTAAGCTAGCCGACCATTGGAAATGTCTTCCTGACTATCTCAAAAAGGGGGCGGTGCCTCTGAAAATTTAAAGAACACCAAACCTTACAAGGTGCCTGTCGTCTGTGAACCTCAGGTAAATCACCTGATTTCTATCTCTTTATCCTGTCCTTATCTCTATGCGTCAGGGAATGACATTGTCATGTTAAAACAATTAATAAGGAAAGGAAAGAGAGGTAGAAAGTAGGTGACTTAGCTGAGGTTCATAGATGGTAGGCACCTTGTGAGGTTCGGAGTTCTTTTAATTTTCGGAGGCACCGCCCCCTTCATCAGAAAGTTAAGAAGAAATTTCCAGTAATCGGCTAGCCAACGACTAATATGTGTGTGTGTCAGAAATCCATTATCAGGCTAATTAAAACAATTATTGGCAGGAAAGAGAGACAGAAAGTTGGAAACTTACCTGAGGATCACAGATGGCAGGCACCATGTAGGGTTTGGAGTTATTAAATTTTCAGAGGCACCGCCTCTTTCATCAGAAGGTTAGGAAAACATTTCCAGTGACAGCCAGCTGTCAACTGAACGGACAAAAATTGTCGCGTGTTAGCTTTTGCTCGGAAACAAAAGACCCCACCATGTAGTGTAGGCCACATCCAAAAGGATGATCTTCCTGAAAGTCAAAAACATCCTGTGATACTAATCAACAAGAATGTAGTCATGTGTCTGATATTTAGTCATGAATATATATAAAAAAATCTGCACTTTGAACCACAAACTCTTTTGTATATATTGTGACAAAGCATGTAAATTCTTCAGGGAAGGAAGGCAATAAGATCTGCATTATGTCTGAGTCAAAGGTATTTTCGTGCAAAACTAAAATTGGTGGTTAATGGGCTCACTTCTTAAAGACAAGTATTTACAGAAATGCCACCAAAAAAAGAATGATTGTAAATTCTGTTTGCTTAGTAGTGAAGACCATCCACCTGAATATGGTAACAAATTTGTCCACACTCATATTTATTATGCATTTCAAAGATTCGTTTCTCATAGATCCAAACCTTCCAAGATTTATTCAGAGAACACCAGGTATTATGTATTACCCAAACCTTTGAGTCGGCAAAAATGCCAATGACAAAGCTTTGCTCTTGTAACCAGAAGAAATGATTCCTGTATATTTGACCATATTCAGGAAATGTCACATAGATTAAAAGATTTGAAAGGAACCATAGTGGATGTACACTTCACTTACAAGAACAACAACTCCATTCCAGAAGAGTATGGATCACCTGAATCTCAATTGTACCAGCTGCCGGATAGAGAGTTTACTTCAACAACCATGTAGATGACCTTGCTCGCTGAATGAGAAAGATTTCAATGTGCTCTGCACCCTGCCAATGGTTTGGAGACAGCCTTCAGCATCTGAATCTTCTATGCATTCCACTTGTAATTTTTGTTTAAGTCTAGTTTTAATTTTATATTTGACATGGCTGCTTCACATCATTTCTGCAATGTTAGAGATTTGTTGACATCATATAAGTTAATAGATAAATCTGTCATTCAAGGATTTTGGTATAGTGAAAGTTACATTAATTGCTGAAAATGGTCAAAAGGTCCTGATATGTTATATAACCTGTATTATGTGCAAGAAATGTCCAGAAATATTCTTAGCTATAAAATTGTTTGCTGACAAATTTTCTATATTGTTTATTTTTCCTTATCCCGTCTGTTGGGATTGTTACTGTGGGAGCTAGCACATATGCATGGCATAGAGGGAGCTCTTAATTTCCTTACACAAGCAGAAATTTTAATCAGGCCACAGTCATCGTTATCCACCGCAAACCTTGGCACGGGCCGGAACCCATAGTCCTGGCCCGTTAATCGCCATATAGGGCACTGGCCAACAAGCCAGGACTATTGGTTCAGGCACACATCCAGGTCCATGTTGGATAACCGTGACTGTGGCCTATCAAAGTAATCTGCTCATGTATGGTAAGTTAATGCTGTGAAATTTTGTTCTAAAGAATGCAAGTCCAAGGCAGACATAGAAACTTACTGTTCTTCACACTTTTTTTCTGCTATGGACCCATGGACCAGGTACCCTCACGAACTTCCTAAACAACTTCGATACTAAATTCTCCATCAAGTTTACTTGGAACTACTCCCAAACATCATCCTTGATATCAACGTACACCTGAATTCAGGCCTAATTACCACTTCTGTCCACATAAAACCAACTAACGCTCTTTAGTATCTCCACTCCCTCTCCTACAGCCTAGCCCTTATTGGAGATTGCATATGTTCCACTTGGGACAGCTTGGCATCATATACAGACTGCATTTTCAATGCATTCCCCGGACTATGTAAACTCAACTCTTTTCTCCGCCTGGACATTTGGACATTGGTAATAACACACAAAATGTGCAAAAACAATGTTTGATTAAAAAAATACAATTTTAGCATATGAAAATTCGTTTCTTATATTGGTATGTAAAATAAATAGGCAATTAACGATGATAGCGTGACAATATTTAGCGATTGTCTTACTTCACACGTTTACATAATGGCATATGGGTCTTTGCTGTCCAAATAAACATTTAACCAAAAATCAAAATGAATTTTTTTACTCAAATACTTTTCCAAAAGGTAAAAACATTGTATATTAACAGTAAAATAATATACCAAAATCGAAAAATAAACTGTAAAAAGGGCATCAAACCACAACAGTGAAAAGGACATGATAAAGAAATATATGTGGAACTAATCATTTATTAACTGATTTAATTAAAAAGTATAGAAATATGTGGCTAAAATTAACACACATCACCTATAATTACTGAATAGTAATGTAAAAATTCTTTATATAAAGTAGAAATCTTAAGTCAATTTGATCTTTGGTGTTGCATTCTATTGTAAATTTCTTCGTTATTAGGATGTATGGCGATATTGCCGCTCATAAGCAATCATCTGGCTGTTCATTTCTTGGTTGAGGTCTATATTTTGATTATATAATATTCATTGTTGAAAACAATGATTTAGACAAATACATGGAACCGAAAAATGATTTTCTTTTGTATGATGCTATTTTCAATAATGTAAATTTATTTTTATCATTTATATTACAGACGTTCTCATCTGATATATGTTGGATTATAGGCTAATGACGTTCTGAAGATGAAAAATTTCTAGATCCTGCTCTACATTGACTTGAAAAAGCTCTACATTGTACAATGGTGGTAAACTGTTGAAATCATTTTTCAAGCTGATTTTGAAGTGATTGAAGGTTTACAACAAATGATGACAAGTCAATTTCAGTGTCGCCTGTCATTTTTGTGAAATGTACAAGTGACTTCATCTGCAGGTGGGATATTGTGATATCCACAAACCAGTTTGGCTTTAAATGAGTTTTCAGACCCTATCATTGAAGCTATATGTAAGTCTGCAGCTGCAAGTTGAAACTATTCAATTTTTCCATTGCATCTGTGATTAAAACCCAAATCCGCCAGTCAGAAAGAGTTCGTTAATTCATCTTTTTTTGGAATTTTTTATTTCTTCAAGTAAGTGGACAAATATAGACAGAGTTTTGCCCTACTGACCCAACATACTTTGCTATGAAGAATAAGATCCGGTTGCAAAGGAGCAAAATTTCCTAGTGGATAATACTGTGATACATATGGAAATTTGGAAATGGTTTATCTTTCTTGTAGCAATAATCCATTGATATTACCAACTATTGTTGGTGCTCCATCTGTGGTTATTGCAGAAATTTGTGCAAAGGTATATCTATCAATTATGCATATGTTATAGTGCATGCTTTCATGGGCAATAACTTCAGTAGCTTTTCTTATACAGTAAAGTTACTAAATACCTTTCTCATCATAACTGCCAACTTTTATATCTGTAGACTCGCCAAACTGTAATGAGAAATAGTCACATATTTACAAATCACTCTTTAATTGAGTTTGCAAGCCTTTGAAATGTTGTGTATTCTTCTTGTATTATCTGACAACTGTAAGACTTGCATTGCTGTCATAATCTCATGCTTATTGGAGAATCCCTCAAATAAACAATTGGCACCAGTCAGAAATGCTTCTTTTAACAATTCAGCATCCTGGAAAGGTTTTTTCCTTCTTTGCGAGCATGTGGCAAAGTTTCAAAGAAGCAACAGTGGCATTATTAGATTTTACGACAGGACTAGTTGTTTGGCAGACAGATTCGATTTTAGTGGAGCTATTTTCTTTTTTCTTAATTCAGATTTAATTGGATAATTGGTATTAAAAATGGAATGGTTTCTCTTGAAGTGATGTTCGACATTGTGTTTTTTGTTATTACAACACTACAGCTGCACAACAAACAAACACATTCATTATTAACATTGATGAAACAATACGATTTCTCCCCATCAGTTTTAAAATTACAGGTTAGTTTTCTTTTACTTAAAACATTCATTTTTGGGTTAAATTAACAAAGTATTTTAAAACATCAAAGTAGCAGACACCAAATATTAGCATGTAACTAGGAATAAATTATGAACTAGATATGTTGAATGCACATTAAATTTACACAACACAAACTGGCATCCACTACTCACACCATTACCCCTACCTCTAATATTGAGGCCAAAACATAACAATCACACAGTGCAGTGGCGGCTTTTATATTTATGAGCAGCGGGCACATCTATAACGGTTGTGGGCGCCATGGTACCCATGGGCATAGGGTTGGGGATACCTGCCTTCACCTTATCCCCCGAAAACTCACCACCCGTAATAGCACGAGCACATTTTTTTCCATTGGAGTTTGTATGTGTTAAAACCTTGATGTGTGTATATCTCAGTATGTGTGCGTGTATGCAGTGATATGCGGTTGTGTATTTACATGAGGATGGATGTGTTTGAATGAGTGCATGTGTGTCAACATGAGAGTGTTTGTATGCATCTTTCCAGACGCCATCAATTCTTTGACTGTTCCCAGATCCTCATTGAGAAAGAAAGTTGGTAGCCTGGAGAGGTTCATAGTTTATGAGCTAAGCTAGCTGCTTAGAAAATTTTCTGCTCAGCAGTCGGCTGGCCGTCGCTGAAAATATCTTCTTAACATTTCTGAAACTTTAAGAACCAAAAACCCTTCATGGTGTCTGTCATCTGTGAACCTCATATATATATATATATATATATAGTTAGGAAGACATTTCCAGTGATAGGCTAACCGATGAAAAAATGGTGTTACACTATTTGTAGCCCAACAAAAAGTCCTAAATTGCAGATGGCCTCTTGGCCACTCGAATCATATTTACAAATATATCTTACACAATTATACTGTACTTACATTTTGTTATCACATTTTCATCAATATCCTCCAGATTGAGATACCTACTTCCATGTAATCCCTTCTGCTGTCTCTTGTATACATGTACTTTGGTTTACCAACTGTTTTTAACTATCTATGCCAATTCCCCACACCACTGACATGAATAATTAAAAAAATTTAGCGCCCGCAAAAGCAAGAGTGCCCTCGGGGCCGCTGCCTTACCCAAGGGCTGATGGCTTCAATTGCCGAGCCTTGTCTGCCCCCATCTCTTAGGTTACACATACCCAGGCACTGACTTTCTAGCACTGCCACAGTGGGTTTTTGAGTACATACAACTGCCCGACAGAGTCCAACCCAATTGTGAGCAGGGCTGCCACCCAGTAGAGTGACAGCTGGGCTAAAGCTCACCCCTGTCTACCTGTATTTTTCACTGAAGGCTCGGGTCAACCTCATGCTGTGCTTTGAGCCAGCCCAGGGAGCCTCTTACTCCCATAAGGGCCCCGATAGCAGCGAGTACTCCCCTACAACCTTGATGGTAGCGCTGGCACTTCCAGCTCCCCAGAGGAGCCACATGGCAAACTCCGCTGACAGGGAGCACCACCCTAAGACTGGCATTCGAAGCTTCCTGCTTCTTTCAGATTGCAGTACCTGGTTTCCGAGGCCAAGCACACCCCCATCTGAAATGGAAGCTAGCAGCTATCCCTTATGGATGATCTGTGCAACCACCCAATAATAGGGGAATTACATCCAGACAGTTTCGTCATCGGATAACTAAGTATGGCTAGCAATTTCCATACTCGACACCTTAGCCTGAGGACTTGATGACTGTCTTGAGATGGACTCAGTTACTAGAGCAACCGTGCAATTACTCCGACTTGTCGCAGTCCAATCCCCGTGCTCATAAAGGATACTAGTTCCCTGGCAAGCCACCTACTATTAGGTTTAACATACCCAGGAATGACAGGCGGGACCTGACACCAAGGCACATGAGAGATGCACGCTGCTCCCCATTTACACCATGGCCGATTAGATTACACAGGAGCACCGCGGGTACACAAGGCCACCAACTTTCTATCAGGGAAGAGTCAAAGAATTTATGGGGGCTGGGAAGATGTACACATCCAACTCCATGTTAACTCTCATAAATACATTGTCATATTGGCATGCATACAACCACACATTAACATATACAGACACATCCATATCTTAACACATACATACTAAAAGGTACCTACTAACATGCATACAACCACATATCACTACATACAATATCCACATTTTAACACATACATACTAAAATGAGTACACATGTACCCATGAATTTATGGGGGGGGGGGGGATGAAAGTTATATATAGATTGTTGAGTCCAAGACTTTGTGAAAACTGCAAAACATGTTGGAACATGTTCCCATAGATAGATCTAAACTTCTGAAGGGAGGTATGACTTTGAGGAGGGTTAGTCTGAATCACAGGTTGAAATAGTCTTGTGGCTCTAGGCATGGACAGCTTTGGGGAATTGGGTTTGACAGTGCTGCGGTTATTGGCAAACCGTTTAAGGACTCCGCAATGAACATGGTGCCTGTCAATTGTACACTTCAGGTACGCCACCAGATTTCTGTCTCTCTTTCGTGTTTTATTAGCCTTACTACCACTCCTTGTTCATTCATACCTTCGACTCCCCACACTTCTGCAGTTCCCCATTTGACTCCCGTGTTGCTGGATACCCCCTCTCCCATCCTTCATAGTTTTGGAATGCAAAATCGGGAACAACACTCCTTGTTCATGTTGTTGTTAGTTCTTGCACTTCCCTATACAAAATAAACTTCAATTCAAAATTTATCCCCCATTTTTATTTGATATATTTTTATTCCTCCATCTTATGTAAGTTTCTTCTCTTGCCTACTACCTCCCTGCCTTTCGAAAACTTCAGACCCACATTGCATTTCTGATCTTCTGACTAGAGGTTGGCCTTCCATCCAATGGCCTAACAATAAAACGTTCTTTGTCTGGCAGTGACCCGTGCATCTATTCCAAACTACATGTGCATGTGTTTTGCCAGTCTCTCCACCTGACAGAATTAATCAATGGCAAATAATCGTCACTGATTCATACCCACATCACAAAGATTTACATAATCCACAATAAAATTATATCATGATTACCTGATTTGGACCAAAAACTACCTTCATTTTCCTACCTACAACATATCTTCACCTTGTTTCTGCCCCAAAACAACTTAAAACAAAATTTCCAACCTGGTCAAGACATCTTAGATGCCAATAATTTTGCCCCCCCCAAAAAAAAAAAAAACTGAGCCTCCTGCATGTTCAAAGTTAAAGAACCGTCCAAAATATCACCTTGTGAACTATCACTTAACCATCTACTTCAAACTTTCACCAGCATAAATTTCTCCTGCATAACCTCGCTAACCTTTCTAAACTCTCTCCCCAAACAAATCAACCTAGCCTGTGCCCAACATCTAGCCATTCATAACCATATAAACAATCACGATATTGTCATCCTCCCAGCTGTCATGGGCTGTACCACGGTTGTCATGGACTCTGATAGGTACAAGACTGAGGCACATCGCCAACTGGAGGATGATAAAGCCTGCAAACCAATCTCCACCAACCCCGGATGCTCCTAATTCTTCCATCCCTCTTCTCTATCCATCCTAACTTGAAAACCTACTATATATAGACTGAAAATATTCGGTTGGTCGTACTCGATGTGGTGGCGGAGTGGATTGACGCACGCCCCGGCTCTAGGGGTGATGCACTGTTGTTTCGTGCACCCAGGTTCGAGTCCTGGCCACATCGAATTTTTTCAGTCTTTCTTCCTTCTTCCATTCCCTTCTACGCTTGACATATGTATTTCCTTGTGCATGATTCCATGGCGTACATATGATTTAAAGAGCGAATTTCCTGCCTTTCTCCCAAATATTTCTATCTTTCTTTCTATCCTATATATATATAAATATATATATATATATATATATATATATATATAGAGAGAGAGAGAGAGAGAGAGAGAGAGAGAGAGAGAGAGAGAGAGAGAGAGAGAGAGAGAGAGAGAGAGAGAGAGAGAGAGAGAGAGAGAGAGAGAGAGAGAGAGAGAGAGAGAGAGAGAGAGAGAGAGAGATAGAGAGAGAGAGAGAGAGAAGAGAGAGAGGAGAGAGAGAGAGAGAGAGAGAGAGAGAGAGAGAGAGAAGGAGAGAGAGAGAGAGAGAGAGAGAGAGAGAGAGAGAGAGGAGAGATAGAGGTGAGAGAGATAGAGAGAGAGCAGAGAGAAGAGAGAGAGAGAGAGGAGAGAGAGAGAAGGAGAGAGAGAGAGAGAAGAGAGAGAGAGAGAGAGAGAGAGAGAGAGTAGAGAGAGAGAGAGAGAGAGAGAGAGTATAGGAGAAGATAAAGGAGAGAGAGGAGAAGGAGAGGATAGAGGAGAGATAGGAGATGTAAGAGGAGGAAAGAGAGGGATAGAGAGAGAGAGAGGAGAGTAAGATAGAAAGAGAGAGAGAGAGAGAGAGAGAGAAGAGAGAGAGAGAGAGAGTAGAGAGAGGGGACGAGCACGAGAGAGAAGATCGAGAGAAGTATCGGAGGCTCGGCTAGCCTTCCTTGACCTTCGTGGCTCTCATCGTCTACAACTGCTCTTCAATTTCTTGACGTCTGTCGGCGTCTACTCTCTCCGCTCTCTACTTTCTGATGTCTTCTCGCTCGAATCCTGCCGCCTACTTTTACTGGTCTTAACTGGTTTCTTGACGTCTTCTCCATCTAGTCTGTGCTTCTTCGTACTGAGTTTCTTTTTGTACTTTTGCTTGCTTATTGTCCTTCGTTTCGGTTTCTCTCTCTTTCTGTCTCTCTACGTGAAACTTTCTTTCTTGTGTCGCTTCTCTTCTTTCGCTCTTGAGTCACTTCTCTTTTGCTTGTCCCGTAAGATCTCTTCTTACTCTCTTCTCCTGACTCTTCTGCCATCTACTATCTTGACATCCCTCTCTCGCTCTCTCTCGCTTTCGTCTCCTCTCTTCTCTGTCCTGAACTCTCTCTTCTTCTTGGCTAGCTCTTCCCTTCTTCTCTGCCGTAGTTTCACGCACCCTTCGTCTCTACTAACCTAACCTCTCACTAATCCCTCTACAATTCTATCTCTTAAGCAGCTCTCTACTCTAGTATCTTCTGTCTATCACTGCTAGTCTCATTTATATGAATGCTTCGTGCTCATCCTCTTTCCTGGCACTCCTTGACCTCCCGTCTACACCCTACCCCCTACTGTCTGCCTCTGTCCTCACCGAGCTCTCTCTCTATGCTCTACCTATTCTCCTTCATCTTACTTCACTCGCTCTATTCACCTCCTTCTCTCTTGGGCAGGAACTTCTTCTTCGGTACGTGCTAGCTACCTCTGTTGTTTATCTTTCTGTCCATTTAACTACTAGCTGCGCTCTGTACTGCGTCTTGGGCTTGGACGTGTCGTGACTCATCTCTCTCTATTGTTCATTTTCTAGCTCTCTCTGTCTGGTGTCGTCTCGTCTTGTTACTTTAGCTCATGGCAGTGTATCTCTCCTCTCCTTGCTTCTGATCTGTCCACTTATTCTGCTCGTCCTCCTCCCGCTCAATTCTCTCCCTCTTTGGTCTACTCGTTGTCATATCTACTTCTGACTTCTCTGTCTCTCATTCCCCTCGTTCTGTCTACGTCGGCCTGCCTCTTTTTTAGTCCTTTTTCTCCTTGGTCGTCTTACTTAAACTTCCTCTCCTCCCGCCTCGCTCGCCCCCCGCCGCCCCCCCCCCCCCGCCCCTTCACGCATAGCACCCCCCGCCCCCCCCGCTTCCCCACCGGCCCCCCCCGCCCCCCCGGCTGGGCCGCTCTCCCCCTTCACTCCCTGCTTCCTTTCCAGCACCCTCCGCACATCCACGCTCCCCCCCCCGCACTGAAGCGCCCGGTCCTGCCCCCAGCGCAACCGCCCGTGCGCCGCAACGGCGTCGTCCGTCTCCGGCCGAGCGGCACCCCGCCAGTCACACCCCCCCCCCCGCCCCCCCCCCCCTCCCCTCCCCCCACTCCGCCACCCCCCCCCCCCCCCCCCCTCCTCCCCTCCCCCCCCCCCCCACCACCCCCCCCCCCCCCCACCCCCTCCACCCCACCTCCCCCCCCCCCCCCCCCCCCCCCCCCCCCCCCCCCCCCCCCTCACCCCCCCCCCCCCCCCCCCCCCCCTCCCCCCCCCTCCTCCCCCCCCCCCACCCCCCCCCGAACCCCCCCCACCCCCCCCCCCCCCTCCTCCCCCCACCCCCCCATCCCCCCCCCCTCCCCCCCCCCCCCCCCCCCCCCCCCCCCCCCGCCCCCCCCCCCCCCCCCCCCCCCCCACCCCCCCCCCCCCCCCCCCCCCTCCCCCCCCCCCCCCCCCCCCACCCCCCCCCCCCCCCCCCCCCCCCCCCCCCCCTCCCCCCCCCCCCCCCCCCCCCCCCCCCCCCCCCCCCCCCCCCCCACCCCCCCCCCCCCCCCCCCCCCCCCCCCCCCCCCCCCCCCCCCCCCCCCCCCCCTCCCCCCCCCCCCCCCCCCCCCCCCCCCCCACCCCCCCCCCCCCCCCCCCCCCCCCCCCCCCCCCCCCTCCCCCCCCCCCCCCCCCCCCCCCCCCCCCCCCCCCCCCCCCCCCCCCCCCCCCCCCCCCCCCCCCCCCCTCCCCCCCCCCCCCCCCCCCCCCCCCCCCCCCCCCCCCCCCCCCCCCCCCCTCCCCCCCCCCCCCCCCCCCCCCCCCCCCCCCCCCTCCCCCCCCCCCCCCCCCCCCCCCCCCCCCCCCCCCCCCCCCCCCCCCCCCCCCCCCCCCCCCCCCCCCCCCCCCTCCCCCCCCCCCCCCCCCCCTCCCCCCCCCCCCCCCCCCCCCCCCCCCCTCCCCCCCCCCCCCCCCCCCCCCCCCCCCCCCCCCCCCCCCCCCTCCCCCCCCCCCCCCCCCCCCCCCCCCCCCCCCCCCCCCCCCCCCCCCCCCCCCCCCGCCCCCCCCCCCCCCCCCCCCCCCCCCCCCCCCCCCCCCCCCCCCCCCCCTCCCCCCCCCCTCCCCCCCCCCCCCCCCCCCCCCCCCCCCCTCCCCCCCCCCCCCCCCCCCCCCCCCCCCCCCCCCCCCTCCCCCCCCCCCCCCCCCTCCCCCCCCCCCCCCCCCCCCCCCCCCCCCCCCCCCCCCCCCCCCCCCCCCCCCCCCCCCCCCCCCCCCCCCTCCCCCCCCCCCCCCCCCCCCCCCCCCCCCCCCCCCCCCCCCCCCCCCCCTCCCCCCCCCCCCCCCCCCCCCCCCCCCCCCCCCCCCCCCCCCCCCCCCCCCCCCCCCCCCCCCCCCCTCCCCCCCCCCCCCCCCCCCCCCCCCCCCCCCCCCCCCCCCCCCCCCCCCCCCCCCCCCCCCCCCCCCCCCCCCCCCCCCCCCCCCCCCACCCCCCCCCCCACCCCCCCCCCCCCCCCCCCCCCCACCCCCCCCCCCCCCCCCCCCCCCCCCCCCCCCCCCCCCCCCCCCCCCCCCCCCCCCCCCCCCCCCCCCCCCCCCCCCCTCCCCCCCCCCCCCCCCCCCCCCCCCCCACCCCCCCCCCCCCCCCCCCCCTCCCCCCCCCCCCCCCCCCCCCCCCCCCCCCCCCCCCCCCCCCCCCCCCCCCCCCCCCCCCCCCCCCCCCCCCCCCCCCCTCCCCCCCCCCCCCCCCCCCCCCCCCCCCCCCCCCCCCCCCCCCCCCCCCCCCCCCCCCCCCCCCCCCCCCCCCCCCCCCCCCCCCCCCCCCCCCCCCCCCCCCCCCCCCCCCCCCCCCCCCCCCCCCCCCCCCCCCCCCCCCCCCCCCCCCCCCCCCCCCCCCCCCCCCCCCCCCCCCACCCCCCCCCCCCCCCCCCCCCCCCCCCCCCCCACCCCCCCCCCCCCCCCCCCCCCCCCCCCCCCCCCCCCCCCCCCCCCCCCCCCCCCCCCCCCCCCCCCCCCCCCCCCCCCCCCCCCCCCCCCCTCCCCCCCCCCCCCCCCCCCCCCCCCCCCCCCCCCCCCCCACCCCCCCCCCCCCCCCCCCCCCCCCCCCCCCCCCCCCCCCCCCCCCCCCCCTCCCCCCCCCCCCCCCCCCCCCCCCCCCCCCCCCCCCCCCCCCTCCCCCCCCCCCCCCCCCCCCCCCCCCCCCCCCCCCCCCCCCCCCCCCCCCCCCCCCCCCCCCCCCCCCACCCCCCCCCCCCCCCCCCCCCCCCCCCCCCCCCCCCCCCCCCCCCCCCCCCCCCCCCCCCCCCCCCCCCCCCCCCCCCCCCCCCCCCCGCCCCCCCCCCCCCCCCCCCCCCCCCCCCCCCCCCCCCCCCCCCCCCCCCCCCCCCCCCCCCCCCCCCCCCCCCCCCCCCCCCCCCCCCCCCCCCCCCCCCCCCCCCCCCCACCCCCCCCCCCCCCCCCCCCCCCCCCCCCCCCCCCCTCCCCCCCCCCCCCCCCCCCCCCCCCCCCCCCCCCCCCCCCCCCCGCCCCCCCCCCCCCCCCCCCCCCCCCCCCCCCCCCCCCCCCCCCCCCCCCCCCCCCCCCCCCCCCCCCCCCCCCCCCCCCCCCCCCCCCGCCCCCCCCCCCCCCCCCCCCCCCCCCCCCCCCCCCCCCCCCCCCCCCCCCCCTCCCCCCCCCCCCCCCCCCCCCCCCCCCCCCCCCCCCCCCCCCCCCCCCCCCCCCCCCCCCCCCCCCCCCCCCCCCCCCCCCCCCCCCCCCCCCCCCCCCCCCCCCCCCCCCCCCCCCCCCCCCCCCCCCCCACCCCCCCCCCCCCCCCCCCCCCCCCCCCCCCCCCCCCCCCCCCCCCCCCCCCCCCCCCCCCCCCCTCCCCCCCCCCCCCCCCCCCCCCCCCCCCCCCCCCCCCCCCCCCCCCCCCCCCCCCCCCCCCCCCCCCCCCCCCCCCCCCCCCCCCCCCCCCCCCCCCCCCCCCCCTCCCCCCCCCCCCCCCCCCCCCCCCCCCCCCCCCCCCCCCCCCCCCCCCCCCCCCCCCCCCCCCCCCCCCCCTCCCCCCCCCCCCCCCCCCCCCCCCCCCCCCCCCCCCCCCCCCCCCCCCCCCCCCCCCCCCCCCCCCCCCCCCCCCCCC